>WAAF01008964.1:188349-410989 GCA_013400475.1 Tricholaema leucomelas | reverse complement strand
AGGGAGGGAGGGAGGAAGGAAGGGAGGCAGGAAGGGAGGGAGGAAGGAAGAGAGGAAGAAAGAGAGGAAGAGAGGGAGGAAGGGAGGGAGGAAGGAAGAAAGAAAGAAAGGAAAGAAAGAAAGAAAGAAGGAAAGAAAGAAAAAGAAAGAAAGGAGGAAAGAAGGAAGGAAAGAAAAGAAAGGAAGAAAGGAAAAGAAAAGATAAAAGAAAATAGAAGATAAAAGAAAAGAGAAAAGAAAAGGAAAAAGAAGGAAGGAAGGAAGGAAGGAAGGAAGGAAGGAAGGAAGGAAGGAAGGAGAGAGAAAGAAAGAAAAGAAAGAAAGAAAGAAAGAAAGAAAGAAAGAAAGAAAGAAAGAAAGAAAGAAAGAAAGAAAGAAAGAAAGAAAGGAAAGAAAGAGCGAGCAAAATCCTGGATCTTTTCAGACAACATTCAATCAGAAATAACCTCTTCATATTCTTGAAGCACTTCGTTTAGGCTGTTGCACAGTGTGAAAATGGAAACTGTAATGTAGAAATGATTTTTAGCTATTTCATACCACATTTTGTGCTGTATTTTGGTACTCTTCCCCCATATATTTATAAACCACAACTTCCAGCTTTTCTCCTGCCTTCAGCTATGTTTCTCCCAGGCTTTTTGTCCTGAATTTATTTTCTTGAATCACAGAACCACAGAATCATTTCAGCTGAAAACAACTCTAAGATCATTAGGTCCAAGCATCAACCTAAGACCACCTTGGCTATCAAACCATGTCCTGAAGTGCCACGTCCACACATTTCTTGAACATCTCCAGGGACAGTGACTCAACCACCTCCCTGGGCAACCTATTCCAATCATAAAAGCACAGAATGTCAGGGGCTGGAAGGGACCTCAAAAGATCATCTAGTCCAACCCCCCCTGCCAGAGCAGAACCACCTTTACCTGACCACTCTTTGTTTATCCATGTGGATGAAGAGCCCTGTTTTATAAATGTCTTTTTACAGTACAGAGGATCCTTGATCCTGGTTCCCCAAGTATCCTCCCAAAGCTGCCATCCATTCAAATTCCTAACAGCAGTGATTAATAGGAGTGAGAATATGAAGGCAGCAGCAACAAGAGCTTAGTGGGGATGGCAGATTTTTAAATGAAAGCTGATTAGTCTCGGCTCTTCCTTCCTGGCTACCAGTGAACTGTAATACTTCTTGATTCTGTCTGCTTTACTGCTTGGCCTTTTGTAAGGAAGAAAATCTAAAAAGGGCTTCTTTTTATGACCAGGAAGGCAAACTATCAGTGATTGCTGTGATCCCTAAGCTATGATGAACTCACAAGCAAGCATATTTGCCAGTGATCTTTTCCTTTTTGTCTCACTGCCTTTCTATTTGCATGAAAATGCAACTATGGAGAACCTGAGAGTCACAGAATCAGTCAGGGTTGGAAGGGACCACAAGCATCATCTAGTTCCAACTCCCCTGACATCCAGTCTCAATCTCCCCACCTCCAGCTTTACTCCATTCCCCCCAGTCCTGTCACTCCCTGATAGCCTAAAAAGTCCCTTCCCAGTTTTTTTGTAGACCCTCTTCAGATCCTGGAAGGCCACAAGAAGGTCACCTGGGAGCCTCCTCTTCTCCAGACTGCACAGCCCCAACTCTTTCAGTCTGTGCTCACAGCAGAGCTGCTGCAGCCCTCTGAGCGTCCTCGTGGCCCTTCTTGTGCCCTTCTCATTCTGATGGACTAATTTTCATCCTCAGTATTACCAGGACTGATTTTAGTGATCCCTTTCCCCTCAACTCTCATAACTTGGCACCCTTCTGCGAACCTGTTCCCATGTGGGGATCATGGAACCACAGAACAGTAGCAGTTGGAAGTGACCTCTGGAGTTCATCTAGTCCAATCCCCTGCTAATTCAGGGTCACCCAGAGCAGACTGCACAGGAATGCATCCAAGTGGGTTTTGAAAGTCTCCAGAGCAGGAGATTCCACAACCCCTCTGGGCAGCCTGCTCCAGGGCTCCAGCTTCTAGGACAAGAAGCAACGGGTGTAAGTTGCAGCACAGGAGGTTCCATCTCAACACAAGGGGGCACTTCTTTGCTGTAAGGGTCCCAGAGCACTGGCACAGGCTGCCCAGAGAGGTTGTGGAGTCTCCTTCCCTGGAGACTTTCAAGGCCTGTCTGGATGTGTTCCTCTGTGATCTGTGCTAGATTGTGTGGTCCTGCTCTGGCAGGGGGGTTGGACTCGATGATCTCCTTGGGCCCCTTCCATCCCCTAATATCCTGTGATCTTGTGAGCATCCTCACAGTAAAGAGGCTTTTCCTCATGTTGAGGTGGAAGTTCCTGTGATCCAGTGTGTACCCACTGCACCTTGCACCTGACCCTATCACTGGGCACCTGTGCAAAGAGACTAGCCCCTTCTTCTGACACTCACCCTTATGGTATTTGTAAACACTGCTCAGATTCTTACTCAGCCTTTTCCTCTCCGTTCTGAATAGCTCCAGGTCTCTCAGCCTTTCCTTATAAGATAAATGTTCTATTGCCTTAATCATCATAGCCTCCATTGGACTCTCTCCAGTAGCTCCCCATCTCTCTTGAACTGAGGAGCCCAGAACTGGACACAATACTCCAGAAGCAGCCTCATTAAGGCAGAGTAGATGGCTGGGATGGCTCCCAGTGCCGCTCCCTGGCTTTGCATCCCTCTCTCACATCCTCTGTGCTGGTGTGGGATGAACCTCAACTCTGCTCCCAGCACTTCCACCCCGGGAGGAATGTGAGGTGGAGTTGGAAAGTTGATTACTAAAGGAAGAAGTTCCTTTCACTGACATCAAAGAGATGCTGCTTTTGTGGCCCCAGCTATCCAAATATTCCACAAAGACTTTGAAGAGAAAACATTATTGCAGGTCAGAAGAACTGTGTTGAGGGGAGAAGAGCCTTTGACCACAGTTGTGGGGATGCTGCTGTGTGCAGGCATTGGGCTCAGACCACTGCCATGTCCAGACAAGCTTTGTGACCTTCACAGTTGTGCCTGCAAGACGCTGCATGCTGAAGGGATGATGCTGTAAGTAAAAGCCAGGAGCAGCAGGAAATGGACTGCTAAGTGTTTCATTAAGTTCCATTAAAGGGTCTAACCACTATCCTTGGATTGACTGTCAGATGGAGAACATCTGGTTTATTCAATGATTTCTACTGCTCCCAGCAAGTAGGAAATGTTGCTCCTTATGCACTTAGAGCACATTTCCCAGTTAAGAGTGGGGTGGTTCTTGTCGTAGGCAAGTGGGAGGTCTGCAGTAACTGCTGCAACGTAATTGTCAGAAGGCATCTCCAGGGCTTAACTTACTCATGCAATCTTGGTAAGAGAAAACAAAACCTTAACTTGCAACAACAGTGTCCCAGATGAACTCCATCCTAGCTAGGTCTTCTCTCAGTCCCACCCACAGTACATCACCAGAAGGCTGTAAGATGTGTCCAGAGGTTCTGTGTACAGAAACTGAGCCATTTCTGATTATCACCAAGGGACAAAAGGACAGATTGATAGAATAACCTCTAAAGAGAGTGACCTGGGAAGAGTGAGTTCTTTGTCTGATATGCAGAAGACTCTTTCCCACAGGAAAACACTTCTGGGGAGCTGTAACTCAGCCCTTATCACTTCTTAACATTGAAAGAATCATAGAATCAACAAGGTTGGAAGAGACCTCCAAGCTCATCCAGTCCAACCTAGCACCCAGCCCTATCCAGTCAACCAGACCATGGCACTAAGTGCCTCATCCAGGCTTTCCTTGAACACCCCCAGGGATGGTGACTCACCAGCTAATGGTTCAGGAAGGTGCACAACTGGTTACTGTAACCACAACAACGTCCTCAGGAGCAGTGAAACTGAAAATGAAAAGCCTAATAAGATGATGTTGTGTTGATTTAGTGCTAGGTGAAAGCAGAACATGGTGGGGACCCAGCACCTTTGGGGTTCCTTGCTGTGCCCCATTCATCACCAGTTCTATGATTTTGTAATTTAAGAGATGCTTTGTGAAGATTTGTCTAAGTGTAACCTCACCTCAGCTTTCTTCCCACTGTGCATGCCATCCCAAGCTGCAAAAAAGGGCTGAGATCTTCCTTTCTCCACCTTCCACATGTAAATCACTCAGGCTCCCAGGCCAGCCATGAGGTCATACCAAATCCGATGCTCAATGCACTCTCTGGGTATTTAGGACTAAGGTAATTTGGTTAGAAGTGAGGTTTGGAAAGACAGTTTTGCTCTGGCCTTACATTAACTGTTATTACTCTGTAGGATCAGCTGTGTGCTATCAATATTCAGAGATGTGAACATGCTGCAGTCTGACAGTCAGTTGTTGTGTAGTGTGGCTGAGATGTGATTGGAGGAGAAATGCTACCATCCAGGTGGCTTCCTGAGTACAAGCACAATGAATCAGCCATCAGCATTGCAAAATCCTTCCTGTGGAAGTCAGGAAAAGGGAGGAAAGTTGTTCCTTATTCCTCCTGCCACAGTTCCTGCTTTCCAGGAGCCAGAGAGCAACATGTCTATGAGACAGACTTCAGGACTTCAACACATGAGACAGATTTCTTTGCCTTTTGTGAGAGTCTCATGCTAAGTCATGCCTAAAAAGTCCTAGTTCACAGGCTGCAACTGAAACAAATGAAATCTTCCTGCAGCAGAACCTCATGGCCCCCTTCCTGTGGCACCACAGGTCAGTAAGCACAAGGAGATTACACCAGCAGGCAGCAATGGTCACCCTTAGGCTGTGTGGTCATGATACAAGACCTTTATCCAGCTTCACTTCATATTTCTGTCTTAAATACGTGGATGATGCTACTATTAGGTGTAAACCATATGCAGGAAGCACTGGCTAGCACTAAAATCAGCTCTCACGACACTGACACCTGCATTCACACCACCACTCCAGGAAACAACCAGGAAACTTGTTCTAGTTCAAGCAACAACGACCTTCTTACATTCTCCCCCTGCAACAGAAATGCAATTTTTCCATCTTGGGAATGTTTGCAAGAAATGTAAAGCTTGGGTAAAAGTTTGGAAGGAAATGGGAATCCAGCTCCTGAGTGGTTATTACTATGGGGCAAATGGGCTGAGTGAACAGGAGATCACAGGCAACAGCAAACAGGAATCATAAAATCATAGAGTTGGAAGGCACCTCCAAAGGTCATCCAGTCCAACTCCCTCCCTGCAGTGACCCCTAGGTCAGGTTGCCTAGAGCTTTGCCAAACCTGACTCTGAAGATCTCCAGGGATGAGGCCTCAACCACATCTCTGGGCAACCAGCTCCAGCATTCCACAGAGAAAAAATACATTTCCTCCTTTAAATGAGTAAACCACTACTGTTAAAGGGCCATTTTCTTTAGCTAGAGATGAGCTGCTCTAACCTCCAGCAAAGCTGAAGGCACTGTTGTGGAAGGAGAGTGGATGTAGGACAGGGATTCTCCCAGCCAGCTGAGAAACATTAATGCAAGGGGTTTGTGTCACCTGCTACCTGGACCCCATTTCTGAAAGGTGCAGGAGCAACTGCTGCTTCCAGAAAATCAAGTCTCTGATAAGATGTTGCAGGTTCCACCATTTCCTGAGAGGGAGATAAGGACAAGAGCTTAGACAACTCCCATCCTAGGCAGCAGTGACTCAGAAAATACATCTCCAGGCACAAAAAGCACAGATTTAGGTAAACTCATCAGTTGATAGGAAAAAGTAATTCTGAGAGGGAGAGGAAAGTACTTTAAAGTCTCATAAAAACAATCATACAGAGCAAAAAGCACTTAAAAGATTTGTATTGAATCTAGGTACATCTTCGTCTTCCTTGATTTAAGGACTAGACTGCAGCTCGATAGGTCAGACCGTAGGTCAGACAGCAGAACTTTGGGCTCTGAAAGTAGCTTTACTTCTGCAAGCTGCTGGATCATCATTTATTTGGTCATGCCAAGGACTGGAGGGATGTTACTCAGAGAAACCTGACTTGCTGGCACCAGTGGTAGACTGTGTGTAATGGCTGGGATGTGCTGGGGACAACCTTTGTGTCTGACTGCTCCTATGCAGACAAGCTCTGGGGTTTGTCCACCTTTGCCTGCTTAAGTTGTCTCTTCTTCCTGGTGGCATCAGAGGATTTGGGTGTAGAGGGTTGTAAAAATCAAGCAGCAGACTGGTGGACTTCCAGTGCCTGCTTCACTGGAAGATTTAGCCACGGATAAGCTGATCTTGGGAATGCTGGGGCACCAGGAGTCAACAGCAGCATCACTGCACCTGGCTCTGTGGTTGCTCTTTCCCACCAGATAAAAAAAGTAGTAGCAATTTTCCTCAAGGTTTTCACATTTTTTAATCACAACCTATGAATATTAGAACAAAAAATACTGCAAACCTCCCCCCCCACCTCCTGGACTACCATGGGCCAACTCTTTCTAGAACATTTGTAAATGGATCCTTACTAGCAAGGGTGACTTGGCTCAAGGGGAAAACTTGACTGTGTACCTAATTTAGGTTGGAGGAAAAGATTCTTTGTGCTCTACCCTCATATTTCACACCATTTTGACAATCTTAATGATGATGATGATATCATGCTGATACTTTTGTATCATGCTGATATTTTTCTCCTTAGTGTCAAGCTCCATGTGAAAAAAAACCTGTAATATTTCAACAAATCTGTTGAAGGAGTAGCTTCACATCACCCTCAAGCTGACAATTTCCCCACAAAGCCCCCCAAATATCTGTCATTGCTTCTGCAGTCAAAGCAAAGCTGGAAACTTCAGTGAACATCTACTTTTAGCTTGGTAGGAGAAAAAAAAATCATCAAGCAGTAGAAACTATGCTGAAAATTGTTTGCCATCAGTGCATTCAGTGACAGCTTCTAGGATCTCAGTAGACCCTGACATCACAGATCACAGGATGTTAGGGGTTGGAAGGGATCTCCAGAGATCATCCAGTCCAACCTCCCTGCCAGAGCAGTACCATAGAATCCAGCTCAGGTCACACAGGAATGCATCCAGGATGGGCTGGAAAGTCTCCAGAGAAGGAGACTCCACAACCTCTCTGGGCAGCCTGTTGGAGTGCTCTGTGACCCTTACAGTACATGAAGTTCTTCCTCATGCTGAGATGGAACTTCCTGTTGGGTATTTTCTATTCCTTACCCCTTGTCCTATCCCAGGGCACAACTGAGAAGAGTTTGTCCCCTCCCTCTTGACCCCCAGCCCTCAGGTATTTCTAAGCATTGATTTGATCCCCTCTAAGCCTTCTACTTCACCAGAAGGAGGTCCCTCAGCCTCTCCTCACAGGGCACTGCTCCAGCCCCCTCATCATCTTTGTAGCCCCATTTCAGAACTCCTCTATTTCCAGAGTGCCCAGCCACCTTACTAGCAGTTTCCTACCACCAAGAACAACAACAAAAAGGCTGTTGGGAGGCTTAGGTTAGATATCAGAAAAAGGCAAAAGGCTTCTTCACTGAGAGGGTTCTGGAAGTCTGGAACAGACTGCTCAGGGAGGTGGTTGAATCCCCATCCCTGGAGGTGTTGAAAAGAGGCAGAGATGTGGTGCTGAGCAGCACAGTTTAGCACCAGACTTGGTGGAGTTAGAGAATAGTTGGACTTGATCTTAAAAGTCTTTTCCAACTGCAACAGTTCAATGATCCTGTGTCCCCCAACACCTCTTTCTCTTTAATTCTCTACATGGAAAAAAGAAAATGCTTTGCCCAGCTATACTTAAGACCAATCCCATCTCAGCTGTGATGGATGTCTGTCTGATCTGTGATGTCCTTGCCCTAGATCATATTTTATATGGTTCTGCTTGCTTTCTTTCCCTCTTTATGCTGCTTTATTAATTCCTCTGTTCTCTTCCCTCTCCCAGACTGCCTTTCCCCTTTGGTAATGCTCTGCTCAGTTTCCAGCCTTACTGTGATTGGTGGATTTTTTCCATGGCTCCCTTTTCTGGTCCCTTGAAGAAGGTACCAAACCTGCTAATGCTCAAGCCCCAGTCAGCCTTCCAGCCTTTGAAAACTCAGGTGCCTTTGCCAGCAAGCAGTAGACTTTTTGCTCATTTCCATGCATTTACTTTTTAACCAAGCTGACTTCAGAATAAAGATGATGGTGCTTAAACCAAACACCTGCTTTTATTTTTTCACAGGGATGATCACATCATTCCCAAGCAGTTCATCCAAAGGCTTTGCAAAGGCAATTCAAGCAGATCCTTCTTACCTGGAAGCAAGGGATTGCTATTTCCTGGGGGCAAACACACTCTGCTGTTTGTTTAAAGAGAGCTCATGATGCTGTGGGCTCTGCTGGGAATGGCTAAAGATCACTCTAACTATGGTGATTTAAAATTACCCAGAATACATAGGATTTGAGTGGAATATGTATGCCTGCCATTCCCACTCCAAATTAAACCCCACTTTCTTTCCAGTCAATGCCTGTATTGAAGAGAGCGTTTGGAAAGGTCCTTCCAAACCAGGGTGGGAGAAGAAACAGGTTTTCAAACCACTCATTTTTGTTCCAAACCATGAAATGCATTTTGTTATTTTTGCAGTCACACGTTTGCCATTGGCTCCAGCAAGCTTTGAACCAGACCTGCAACCGTCCTGGGAACAGGAGAGAGAGGCTGATGGGAAGGGAATCTGTCCTCTCTGCTGGCTACTAGAGGGATGCAATAAAGGATAGAGGAGGAGGGGGGAAAAAAAGGAGAAATGTAATAAACAGACTATTGAGAAAAGCAGACATGAGAAGAGGGGAAGTGACAGGAAGAGAAGAGAAGAGAAGTTGTAGCAAAGAGATGTATGTTGATGTAGAGAGATGTAAGGAGAAGGGGAAGCCACCGACATCAGGGAAAATTAAGTGCAGTCTCTGGTACCACCCGGGCCAAGGAAACAGCCTGTGCTTGACAGGTAGCAACTCAGCCTTTCCTTCCCTTTGCAATGAAAGGACCACCCCAGAGAGGGGCTTTGGGTGCAACCAGAAGCCACAGCAGTGTCCTGCCTCACGGCTAAGGATGCAGGGTGATGCAGGGCAGGATGTATCCACAAATCCACCTCACGCTCATGGAAACTGGCAGTGGAAAGCCCACAGGAGCCCTCCTGATTTGAAAACCTGCCTGGAGATCCACCAAAGTCAGCCCTGTGGGCAGGAGGAGAGCCCAGCTCATTTTTAATTGCTGGTACAGGATTTTGGCTTCTTTCCCCAGTCTTAATAAGCCCTTAGACCACTGCACATACTTGGTCTCTTCTTCAAGTGGGCTTTAGGCATTTTCCTGAATTAATGAGGAAGAGTTTCTGAGTTACTTCTCTAGAAAAGTGCCCTTCTTCAAAGCCCTTTCCAGGTGCCATGTGCAAACAGTAGCAGATCCAGGTTCCCTCTTTAGATCTCACTTGCCTGCATCGGAGGACTGCTCTTGGGAGCTGTTTCAAAGGCTGAAGTGTCAGCAGCAGAAAGAAGAGAGGTGTGTGGGTGTGAAGTTACTAAATGCAAAACTGTCACTCTCCTTTCATTTACAACCCTGAATATGCATGCATGCAAAAATGTAGGGCTTACATGAGTTTCTTACTCTTGGAGCAGAAGACATGAGGGTAAAAAAAAGAAGGCTAAAAGATAATATCAGGCTGTGCAGGTTAGAATTCTCTCCCAGTTAATAATTTCCTTCTCATCAGTAATGATTTCTGTTAATAAACCCTGCCCTGCCATGAATTAGATTGTCTTTTATCATCTCAGAGGAGGGGACCCTCAGCAGCCAGATGTGTTTGTGGTGCTGACTGGTCAATGACAGCAATGAACTGCAGATGGAATCTTTTATTAACCTCTTACCCAGATAACCACTCTGTGGAGAAGTACTGATGCCCAAAAAGCTTAAAAAGCACCTGAAGGGGAAGAGTGGGGACTTTGGAGTGTCTGAGTAAAGAAGGCTGCCTGGGCTCTGCCTTGAGGCCCAGCAGCTTGCTGGGGTGTGGAACAGGACCCAGCAAGTTGCATACTAACAGCTGGGGATTCATGTTTACTGCTCTACTGAACTCAAGGACAGAGGGGAAACCTGTGCTACAGCAATGAGGACACACACAAGTGTGTGCTTGGATCTTGGAGCAACAGGCACTGAAGGTGAGGTGTGTCTGATAGATACCTCTAACATTTAAATGGAACCTACTACCTTGATAGGCTTCTTTACTGAACCTTTAGACACTACTGAGCATCCAAACTTGCAGGCATTTTCTGAAGCACTGGCACAGGCTGCCCAGAGAGGTTGTGGAGTCTCCTTCTCTGGAGACTTTCAAGGCCTGCCTGGATGTGTTCCTGTGTGAGCTGAGCTAGATTGTGCGGTCCTGCTCTGGCAGGGGGGTTGGACTCCATGATCTCTTTGGGGCCCTTCCAACCCCTGACATCCTGTGATCCTGTGACATGCTCCCCAGCACCTAAAGCCACTGCTGCACAAGTAGTGTTTGTGCACCTTGAAAAACTATGCTCCTGCACTGGGTTAGCAAAGAAACACTACAACCAATACACTAATGGCATCCTCCTCCAAATCCCTGAAAGACAAAATGCACGTAGGGGAAAACAGTTTCATTTTTTGCTCTGCAACATACTGCATTATGAAAAGGATTTCACAGATGAGATTTTTTCAGTGTAATGCAATAAAGCTGCATGTGGGGGATGAAAATTAATGAGAAGTCTTTCCTTCTACAAAGGACTATGATACTTTGATTGATCTGCTGGGTTTGAAGGAAAAGCTCAGCATTTAAAATCCATGCTTTCCCAGTTTCCAATCCTGGAAACAGAAATGCTGAAGGTTGATGCTATCCTGTTAGCTCTCTGCTTGTAAGACCAGGGCCACAGCACAGAAATTGACTGGGGAAAGTTTTGATGACTAAAATCCTCACCTTGCTTGAAATGAATACTTGCTTATGACTGACGTTTAGCTTTTGCAGTAAGGGTGAACATTACTGATGCATTCCTACCACCTTTGTTCACAGACATGGCCCTAACTCTGAGTTTTAGCCACCTCTGCCCATCACAAGCACCAATAGAGAGAAGTAAAACTCTGGCATGGCACACAGCCAAAGGAGGGAGCAAGTTCCAAAAGACCAGCTTGCTGGATGCAGATTGCTATTAAATACCATTGTACAGTAGGTAATGTAGCCAAGAACACTGCCTGCCTGACTGCCCTCTGTAGCCAAGAACGCTGCCTGGCCTGTATCACGAACAGTGTGGCCAGTAGGATGAGGGAGGTTCTTCTGCCCCTATACTCAACACTGCTCAGGCCACACCTTGAGTGCTGTGTCCAGTTCTGAGCTCCTCAATTCAAGAGAGATGTTGAGGTGCTGGAAGGTGCCCAGAGAAGGGCAGCAAGGCTGGGGAGTGGCCTGGAGCACAGCCCTGTGAGGAGAGGCTGAGGGAGCTGGGGGTGTGCAGCCTGCAGAAGAGGAGGCTCAGGGCAGACCTCATTGCTGGCTACAACTACCTGAAGGGACGCTGGAGCCAGGTGGGGTTGGGCTCTTCTCCCAGACAACCAGCAAGAGAAGAAGGGGACACAGTCTCAAGTTGTGCGAGGGGAGGTCTAGGCTGGATGTTAGGAGGAAGTTGTTGGCAGAGAGAGTGATTGGCATTGGAATGGGCTGCCCAGGGAGGTGGTGGAGTCACCATCCTTGAAGGTGTTCAAGAACAGCCTGGATGAGGCACTTAGTGCCATGGTCTGGTTGACTGGACAGGGCTGGGTGCTAGGTTGGACTGGATGAGCTTGGAAATCTCTTCCAACCTGGTTGATTCTACAATTCTAGATCAAGCTGTCCACAGCCTTATCCAGCCTGGCATTAAACACCTCCAGGCATGGGGCCTCAACCACCTCCCTGGGCAACCCAGTCCAGGCTCTCACCACTCTCATGCTCAACAACTTCCTCCTCACATCCAGTCTGAACCTACTCACCTCCAGCTTTGCTCCATTCCCCCCAGTCCTGTCACTCCCTGAGAGCCTACAAAGTCCCTCCTCAGCTTTTTTGTAGCCCCCCTTCAGCTAGGTCCTTTCCAAGTGAAAGACTATGAATCCATAAAAGCTACAGGCAGGTAGTATCTCTGAAAACTGCACTCAATCTGCTCTGTTTAGTCAGAGCTGGTTAATGGATTTTAATGTAATTAGGAGTAGAGTCAGATATCTCAGCAGCTGGCCAAGCAGGCACCCACAGTACCTACACTTAGAAAACGAGGCAGCAGTGTTTGGATGTGCTTCCCTCTGATAGATTTTGCATAGAAATAGAGTCAAATAAAATCCTCCTAAATACCTTTATTTGCTTTTTGTCAGCCTCATGTTATGTTGCAGTAGCTTTATTAGCTTCCAGGGGAAAAAGAGGGAGGAAATCAAGAAAACAAAACATGGCAAGAGGAGGTGAAATTTGTTTAACCAGCTGGGATGGGTGCTAAATAAAACAACAACTTTGCAGGCACTGTGGTTTCTAAATCATCTACAGTTTCCTTCCATAGCATTTATTTATATACCCTATGAAATGCACTGCACTGTAGTGCTGCAGTGAACACCAAAAATCACAATGCATCATCTGTTTGTAAGAGGATTCATTACAACTGAAATGTTGTACTCTCCAGACAGTGTCTCAAAGGTTTTTCTTCTGAAGCACTTGGTAGGCAATTTGGCCTTTTTAAACAGAAAAGCACAGGGAATCTAAACTTACATCCCACCAGAGATGCTTGAGGTCCTATTACCAAGCCTACTGATAAAAATAAAAGTGATGATGTCTGACATGTAAATAGCCAGTGCTTGCTGCCACTCAAATCTTCCTGGAATTATTAGATGGAATTTGGAGGAGAATCAATTGAAGCAACAGAGAAGCTTTCATAACCAGAGCAAGCAAGCACCATTTGAACGAGGCACAAAAATACCTGCAGGTTTTTAGCTACCACCCATTCCCCTTTGCATGGACAGTTTGGAGCACTGGACATGGGTCTCCAGCCCTCCCTCACCCCTACATGCCTGATCTCAACCAGCCCTCTTGACCATGTCCAATACACAAATCACAGACACACAGATTGGTTTAGGTTGGAAGAGACCTCAAAGCTCAGCCAGTTCCAACCCCCTGCCATAGGCAGGGACACCTCACACTAGAGCAGGTTGCTCAAGGCCTCACCCAACATGGCCTTGAAGGCCTCCAGGGAGGGAGCAGCCACAACCTCTCTGGGCAACCTGTGCCAGTGTCTCATTACCCTCACTGCAAAGAGCCCTTTCCTAACGTCTAGTTTGAATCTCCCCTCTGCCAGTTTAAATCCATAACTCCTCATCCTGTCATTACTAGACCTTGTCAATAGTCCCTCCCCATCCTTCCTGTAGCCCCCTTCAGGTACTGGAAGGCCACTATAAGGTCTCCTCAAAGCCTTCTCTTCTCCAGGCTGCAGAGCCCCAGCTCTTGTAGCCTGTCCTCATAGCAGAGCTGCTGCAGCCCTCTGAGCATCTTTGTGGCCCTCCTGTGGACTGGTTCCAACCGTTCCAAGTCCTTCTTGTGCTGGGGGCTCCAGAACTGCACATAGTAGCCCAGGTGGGGTCTGAGGTGAGCAGAGTAAAAGGGGAGAATCTCCTCCCTTGAATGGTTTGGGTTGGCAGCGACAGTGAAAATCATTTAGATCCAAGCCCCCTGCAGGCAGAGGGCTGGACTCAAAGTCTTAATTTGCTTTTAGTCACTGCAACACACACCCAGGCAGGGGGAAAATCCCTACAGAATAGCCAGAATCTTGGGAAAGGTTTCTTGCTCCACCCCACAGTGATAACAGCTCTGCTGTGCATCGATTGCTGGCTCCTGAAGAGGAGTTCTTTTTCTTCTTTGAACTGTCCACACATTTGTGTGTCAAGCTGTTAGCTAAGTGAGCTACCAGGAGCCCACTAAGGACAAAAGGATCATAATATCATCTCAGAAAGGGTCAGCTTGAAGAGCAATAGAATTTTTGAGTGCTTGCTTCCCCAGTTTGTGACATGCTCACAGAGGCTCATAGAAAGAAGATGAAGGGGTAGAAGAAAGGAGCTGGTGGAGAAGGGCATGGCTCATCTCCTTCCAAAAGCTGACAAACACAGCCCTGCAAATGAATGTATCAGCATGAAAGCCTGACCTTGCTGGAGTTAGCAATGGCTTTGACACTGACAGGCCACAGCTTGGCCAAGCACTGCCATTTCATCCTTCTGTGTCCTGCTGTCTCAGGGATTCAAGTTCAGAGATACAAAAAGAAGGGGACATGAAAGTATTACTCCTGCGCTTATCCCTTCCTCAGGATGCAGCCAAACCAAACAGGAACTGTTCAGCTATTTTTAGCCAGTTTCTCTCTCCTACAAGACCAATGCGGACTGAAGTGCAAGAGAACAGAGATGGCCCATGGACATTTGGCACTTGCTTTGGCTCAGCAAAGAGAAGATTGCCTTACTGTAGCAATTAGCCCCTAGTTCAATCTCAGCTCTTTCCCAACCTTCTTTTTCAATGATGTTGAGATGTCAGGTTTTGGTGCAAGCCAGTCTCTGATCTGTCTGCATGTGATGCATGTTTGGAGATGATGCTGAAGAGACTGAGGTTTCCTTCATCAAGAGCCTAAGTGAGAAAAGATAAGGCCACCAAGACTCAGTGTGAACCTTACACCACTACGTGTGGCCATGCATTTTGGTTAGATCTCACTTCATTGTCCTCTGCAGCAATGCCTGTCTAGGAGCAGGGATGAATTAGAGCAGCCTGGTTCACAAATATATGGTATTGCTGCCTCCTCAGCATCAGCATTCTTTGCTGCTCAAAATCAGGGGTCAGGGAGGAGGTTCTGTGAGAGTGGTCAAACACTCCATAAGGGGCAGTTCACTCTTGCTTGAGAGCAGGTATGCATCAGCAAAACCAATAGTGGCTAACAGCCACCTTGAGAAATGATCACTCTTGAGCCGAATCATCACTTTGTGGAGTGTTCTTTGTGTTGTGCTTGCCAGAACCATCACTTTGTGGAGTGTTCTTTGTGTTGTGCTTGCCACAATACACAGTGTCAGACAATACCATGGACTGATAAAACACTTCCTAAGTGACAGTGACATCCAGAGCGATGAATGAGGAAGTGACATATCAGGAGTGAAGGCAAGGTATGCAGAACAAGTGCTTGGAGAGGACTGTCTGAAATGTGTCATTCCCTGTGTTCCCATTAATGGAATCATAGGCAGCTTGTAGCCAGGTGGGGTTGGGCTCTTCTGCCACACAAGCAGCAACGGAACAAGGGGACACAGTCTCAAGTTGTGCCAGGGGAGGTCTAGGCTGGATGTTAGGAGGAAGTTGTTGGCAGAGAGAGTGATTGGCATTGGAATGGGCTGCCCAGGGAAGTGGTGGAGTCACTGTCCCTGGAGGTGTTCAAAAGAAGCCTGGCTGGGGCACTTAGTGCCATGGTCTGGTTGATTGGCTAGGGCTGGGTGCTAGGTTGGACTGGGTGAGCTTGGAGGTCTCTTCCAACCTGGTTGATTCTGTGATTCTATGATTTAACTTCTAGGCAGCCATAGCAAAGCATTATTCACACCCAGTCTTTCAGAGATAACACAAATAGCCTTAGGGGCATGACTGCCTCCTCCAAAAACCTTACACACCAATGTGAGCAACAGACTGTCTCTTCACGAGTAGAAAGCATCGAGGAAGGGTTGAATGAGTCAGTAAGAACAAATAAATCATGAACAGAAATGAAATGAACGCAATGGAGTTAAAACACAGAGTGAACTTTGTGGTGATTTTGGTTTGAAAAAGGAAAAGGAAAAAAAGCCCAACAAGTAAAGCTGCTTTAAATCCATGCTGAGCCCTGAGCCAGAAGTTTTATATTTAAAGACTGGGAGAAAAACTTTAAGTTCTACTCATCTACTGTTTGTTTATTGGCAGCTTCTCCATGCACACATGCCCCCCTCTCCCCACTCTCAGTAGTTTCATTCCAGGTTCCAGTATACATCTTCACAGTCTCACAGTATCACCAAGGTTGGAAGAGACCTCACAGATCATCAAGTCCAACCGATTACCACAGAGCTCAAGGCTAGACCATGGCACCAAGTGCCACATCCAATCCTGCCTTGAACAGCTCCAGGGATGGCAACTACACCACCTCCCTGGGCAGCACATTCCAGTAGCCAATGACTCTCTCAGTGCAGAACTTTCTCCTCACCTCGAGCCTAAATTTCCCCTGGCGTAGCTTGAGGCTGTGTCCTCTTGTTCTGGTGCTGGCTGCCTGAGAGAAGAGAGCAACCTCCTCCTGGCTACAACCACCCCTCAGGTAGTTGTAGACAGCAATAAGGTCTCCCCTGAGCCTCCTCTTCTCCAGGCTAAACAATCCCAGCTCCCTCAGCCTCTCCTCGTAGGGCTGTGCTCGAGGCCTCTCACCAGCCTTCACATTGCTCCACAGCCCTGCTTACAGGTTTGGGGGTTCTCCATCTCTATTTCTTCTCTATACATGGATTTATATGAGGCTGAGGGGGAGACCTTATTGCTCTCAACAGCTCCCTGAATGGAGGCTGGAGTGAGGTGGGTGTTGGTCTCTCCTCTCAAGTAACAAGATGAGAGGAAATGGCCCCAAATTGCACCAGGAGAGGTGGACATCACGAAAACTTTATCTCCTGAAAGAGTGGTCAGGCATTGGAATAGGCTGTTCCTGAAGGTGTTAATAAAAATTTGCAGACTTTGGGCACTTTGGGACCATGGTTCAGTGACCATGGCAGATTTAGATCAGTGGTTGGACATGGTACTTCAGGACATAGTTTAGTGGGCATGTGGTGTTGGGTGGACAGTTGGACTTGATGATCCTAAAGGTCTTTTCCAGCCTTAATGATCTGATGTTATCCATTTCTTCTGTATAACAGATATGTTCCTTATCATTATGTTAGAAATCTAAATGGTTGTAGCATCAGGTTGATAGAGATGCAAATATATAATTTCAAAAGACCTTTTCCAAGGAAGTAAAATTTGATCCAAGCTTTCAAGACCTCGAAGATTGGAGATAAATAGAATTTCCTGTAGCTTTGTGAACCCACTCTTCAGGAAGGTAGAAGGCAAATATCCATTTCTGAAGTAATCAAACTCTCTACTTACAAGAGTAATTTACCTATCTCCTCTATTTATTGCTGCCCTATGGACAGCAAATGGAAACTTCCACCTCCAGCTTGAAGTGCTTTGATTTCAGTCTAAGAGCTACCTGACCTGTAAAGCCTCACAAAGCTCTCTACCAACAGAGCGTTAAAAATGCCAAACCAGCACTCCAAGGACCAAACTCTTCTCTTCACAACGTGTGTGACCTTGCTGCAACTGACACAGAGACAGAATAGAATAGAATGGTTTAGGTTGGAAGAACCTCAAAGATCATCCAGTTCCAACCCTCTGCCAACAGGTCACTCAAGGCCTCATCCAACCTGGCCTTGAACGCCTCCAGGGAGGCCACAGATCACAGAATGTGATCAAAGATCACATCCTGTGATTCTGTGCTCCACAACCTCCCTGGGCAACCTGTGCCAGTGTCTCACCACCCTCCCTGTAAAGAACTGTCTAACTTCCAGTCCATATTTCCCTCTCTGCCAGTTTAAACCCATTACCTCCTGTCCTGTCATTAGAAGACCTTGTAAATAGTCCCTCCCCAGGCCTCCTGTAGGCCCCCTTCAGATACTGGAAGGTCTCCTCTAAAGCCTTCTCTTCTCCAGGCTGCAGAGCCCCAACTCTCATAGCTTGACCTCATAGGAGAACTGCTGCAGCCCTCTGAGCATCATGATGGCCCTAATGGTTGGACTCAATGGTCTTAAAGATCTCCTCCAACCAGAATGATTCTATATGATCTATACTGTTTTCTCTACATTATGCTGGCCAAGAATCCTGGAGAAAGCTGAAATGGTGTGGGTATGTGCAAGGTACAACCTGAGCAGGTGAAGGTAGAGGGAACTTTCAGTTCTAGGTCACTCAACACTTGTTTTGAGAAAGAGTGAGAGGTTCAGATTCAGCCTTACTGTTTGGCAAACAATCTCCAGAGAGCTGAGCCTAATGACAACTTAATTTTACCAGCACTGCTTGACTCAGTGACCAAAGTACAGATTAGATAATTGCTGCATCAAAACCTAAGGGCCATAACTATCACAATTACATAAGAGAAGCAACTGCTGTTTAGCAGACTGTCAGAGCCAGAGGGACACAAAGCAGTGCAACAACAGAAAGCCTGGTATTAAATGAGAGGGGAGAAAAGAACCCCACTTGTCTTCTTTTACTGTCGTTCCTATGATAATAAAATGAAAGGCTACAAGCACAGAGGGTTTGCTGTTGGGTAGGCAATGAAGCTTCATCAGATGATTCACAGCCCAGCTGGGGTGACTGCACTCATCTTCTCATGTTAACAGCACAAAGGAGGTTGGTTTCCTTAGTACAGGTATTCCTAAGCCACTTACAGATCAAGACTGCCTCCTTCCCAGCTGAAAATGCCAAGATCCTCAGGGATTTCACCATGGGGAGATTACTGTATGGCCTCTAAACGCAGCACTGCCTGGGCTCTGCAGCAGAGATGGTGCATAAACATGTACTGCTAGTGCTGCCACATCAGTGTTGGTCAGGAAGATACATCACACAACCAGTAAGGTTGGACAACAACTCTAAGATCACTGACTCCAATGACTAACCCAACACCACCATGCCCACAAAATCATGTCCCTAAGTGCAATGTCTACATGTTTCTTCAACACTTCCAGGGATGCTGAATCCAGAACTTCCCTGGGCAGCCTGCACCAATGCCTGACCACTCCTGCAGTAAAGAAGTTTATTCCTTAATATCCAATCTAAATCTCCCCTGGCTTATCATGCAATAGCTCTTGGCCGATGAGCAGGGAATACTCTCTCCCTGCCACTGCTGCAGGACATGCTTTTATGAAGAAAAATGTTATTTTGGGGCTCCCCAGTTGAAGAGGGACAGGGATCTGCTGGAGAGGGTCCAGCAGAGGGCTACGAAGATGATTAGGGGACTGGAGCACTGCCTGATGAGGAGAGGCTGAGGGACCTGGGACTTTTTAGTCCAGAAAAGAGAAGACTGAGAGGGGATTTAATCAATGTTTATAAACATCTGAGGGCTGGGGGTCAGTAGGCAGGGAACAGGCTCTGCTCACTGCTCCCTGGGATAGGACAAGGAGCAATGGATGGAAGCTGCAGCACAGGAGGTTCTGCCTCAACACAAGGGGGAACTTCTTTCCTGTAAGGGTCCCAGAGCACTGGCACAGGCTGCCCAGAGAGGTTGTGGAGTCTCCTTCTCTGGAGACTTTCAAGGCCTGTCTGGATGTGTTCCTCTGTGATCTGTGTTAGATAGGATTGTCCTGCTCTGGCAGGGGGGTTGGACTGGATGATCTCCTTGGGTACCTTCCAACCCCTAACATCCTGGGTGATCCTGTGATTATTTACAGTTCAGATGTAAGAGCTGCAGCTTATTTCTAATAAATGCTTGCCATTCTGCTATTGTTTCTATAAGCATGATTAAAGGAAATATAAACTATTAGCACCACACTTAAGAGAGTAAATGCAGGGTTTGGCATCTCACTGATTAGAAATGCAAATTTGGGAAACAATTAACTAATGCGGTAGACATCAACAGTTTGCATAAAGCTCTTTCAGGTCTCTTCTATCACAGCTGCAGTATTTTCCTCAAGACAAAGCCTAGGGAAGCCTGTGCTGAGCTCCACTGCTCATGGAGCAAGCTCTTGATGTCTGTGTCTGGAACACACATTCCAGCGTTGGTTCACCCAGAGGCAGCTAAAGCATAAATTAATGTCAAGATCTTCAAAAAGCAGGTGAGTGAAGCTGCTTCCAGTTTCACAACACCCCACGGTGGCAAGGCAAACTCAGCTGTCCTTGCTGAGCTGTGACACCAAGCACACACTGCCTTCCCCAGAAAGGTGTCAGATCGAAGCATGCTGTGCCAACTGGTGAACCTTACCACCACACTCCTGGTGCTGTGACAGCACTGCAGACAGAGCCTGCTGCTAATGTTCCCCCGCACCAGGAGAAGCAGAGATATTCATACAGGTCTGCCAGAAAGCGGCAAGTCTTACAAGCAGATGCCTGGAAGTACCAGGCATCTGGAGAGAGGGATTGCTGGTGGACAACACAACACCTGCTTTTGCACCTCCCAGAACCACAGGAGGGTGGGGCTTGGAAGAAACCTCTGGAGATCATCTAGTCCAACCTTTCGACTAGAGCAGGGTCACTCAGAGCAGGCTGAACAGGATCACATTCAGGATCACATAGAAGGTTTCACCTCAGTATGAGGAAAAGCTTCTTTGCAGTGAGGGTGACAGAGCACTGGAGCAGGCTGCCCAGAGAGGGTATGGAGTCTCCTTGAGACTTGCAAACCCCACCTGGATGCGTTCCTGTGCGAACTATCCTGCTTGATCCTGCCTTGGCAAGGGGGTTGGACTCGACAATCTCTTCAGGTCCCTTCTAACCCCTAATGTCCTGTGATCCTGTGATGATCTCTGGAGGTCCCTTCCAACCATTAAAGTTCTGTGATTCTGGGTTTTGAAAGTCTCCAAAGAAGACTCCACAACCTCTCTGGGCAGCCAGCTCCAGTGCTCTGATACCCTCACAGTCAAGAAGTTTTTCCTTAAGTTCCTTGCTGAACATTCATAAAACCATAGAATCATAGAATCAACCAAGTTGGAAGAGACCTCCAAGCTCATCCAGTNCTGAGCCTCCTCTTCTGCAGGCTGCACACCCCCAGCTCCCTCAGCCTCTCCTCACAGGGCTGTGCTCCAGGCCCCTCCCCAGCCTTGCTGCCCTTCTCTGGACACCTTCCAGCACCTCAACATCTCTCTTGAATTGAGGAGCCCAGAACTGGACACAGCACTCAAAGTGTGGCCTGAGCAGTGTTGAGTACAGGGGCAGAATAACCTCCCTTGTCCTATTGGCCACACTGTTCCTGATCCAGGCCAGGATGCCACTGGCTCTCTTGGCCAAATTAGGCCAAATTAGTGAAAATAAATCCCTGGACACTCGTTTTTGAGAGAAGGCTCCAAGCCAAGCACTCAAGATTTGCACCATGATAACACACAGACATGGCATTTCAGGACATGGTTTAATGGCCATGGTGGTCTTAGGTTGATGGTTGGACTTCATGATCTTAAAGGCCTTTTCCAACCAAAACAATTCCATGACTCCAGGATACTTCGGGCATCCAGGACTGAGGTCTGCTGCGCTCCCTTTTACTCATGAACATTCCAGTCTTTGGGACCTGTCTCCAGGCAGGTAGGGACTTATTTCAGTCCTTAAGCTTCGCTGGGCTCCTAAATACTCAGTTCATTTTTCAATCAGACAAACTTCATATTGCAAATCTATGCCTGTCTTGCCCAGATCCTGAAAAAATTCCTTCCTCTGGCAGGCAGCGAGCTGGAACTGCTCACTCAAGGAAGGATTAGTTACATGAGAAAGAGTTTACAATATGAAGCCCACAAAACTCTCAGTTTGTCAGGTGGAGAGGACAGATCTGCACTTCAAACTGTGCCTCTTCCACTTACTAGAATCTCTCTGGCTTTTTGTTCTGTTTCAGATCATTCACTTCATTACTCTGAGCTTACTGTGCCTTCTGTCAGTGTCAGTATGGCTCAGCTGGCAGCAGATGCTCCTCTAGACCTGAGCACACTGGTGTGAAATAGCAAGAAGAACAGAATAAGACTTGATGGCAACTTTTGCCTGAAGCCTAAACTGAAAGCGTTGTCGTTCTGAAACTGCTTCTAATTCGTGCAGCAGCTCCACAAGTTATCCTCATTTAAAACATACAGTTGGTTGGAGGCTGGGAGCACTGGCAGGGTGAGGAACAGCCCACACTTCTCAGGTTTCTAGACCCAGTTGGATAAAACATTAGGTTCTGGGGCTGTCTTTCAAGGAAATGTGCCCTCACAAGTCCTTTAATGTTTGCCCATTCCCAGTCAGCTCCAAAGCGAGGTCCCACCAACACTCAAATTCAAGACAAACACATCTAGCTCGTAGTAGGAAAACGCTCTGGGCATAAGGATGGAGGGTCTGAAGTGACTCCTCACTAACATGCATTCAAAGCCATCAGGGTAAGGAAAGGGGAGAACTGCTTCAGAAAGCAGCCAGACTCTTGTGCTGTGTTTCTGAAACTGGCTCTGTGATTTTTAGCTACCTCCTGAGACGTTAAACAAACAGAACGGTGCTGCCTGTTTTGCTTAGCTCCCCAGTGGCTTTAACACCAGAAGAGCTGTGCTGCTCAACAGCCAGTACTGGTTGGGCAGAACCACACACAAATGAAAACCAACGTGCTGGCATCTGGAGGATCCACACAATGTAAACTATGAAAGATCTTATCTGATCAATTATCTAAACCACCCAACCTGTTGGCATTATATCCACAGAGTCCCTAATCCATTCCACACTTTGGATTGCTTTGTCACTCTGAGATTGCCTACCAAAAGCGGTGCAGTATGCAAATGTAAGTTTCTTGATGCATGTTTGGGTTTCAACAGACTTCTTTTCCCTCCCAGATCCTTTGTAGATTTTTCCACCCAGCAAATCTGCAGGTCTATCAACGGAAAAGTTGATTTCTGAAACCAAGGCTTTTGAGAGCAGAACCTATATATGACAATTTTTTTTGTTCCCTTTGTGCCTGCCTAGCTTCTGGATCACGTACCACAACTCACTTGCTCTCTAGGACTTCGGTTTCAGCAGCAAGAAGTCACTCCAAGAAGATAACATTCAGGCTTTTTGTGACAGTTTCCCTTGGAAACCCCCTCCAGCTCTGCTGCAATTCCCCAGAGAAACCTTAAAACTGTGAATCTTGGGCATAACAAACTCCTTTTCCTTGCCTACTGACTCCTCACTGGTTTTGCTGGGTAGGCTTTTCAAAATATGCCTTTGGCAGCACTGGAAATGCAATGTGAACTTCTACAGTCAGGCTGGATTCTCGGTTTCTGCACCTCATCATTTGCAGTAAAAGTCCTGCCAGGAAAAGGATTGCTTTCGTGGGTTTGCAAGGATGCAAATGGCCAGAAAGCAGTAAACATTTCTCCTGAGGCTGCCAAGTAGGCACAGAACTGAATTAACTGCTTCTTAGCAGTGTCACAACTGCAGAGCTACAGGAAGATAAAAAAAGGCACCAAAATGTGTTTACTCAGGGCACTCTGAATACCCCTGTGTGACAGATCTGTTGATGATGCCAGCCTAGATTGATGGATAGACATCTTGGGGAAACAGAACTGCCCTTTGCTTACTTCTAGAACACAAACTGGCAAATTTTGTTTGCCCTAGCATTGCTGCAACAGCTGAAGCTCCAGGTCATGGAATGGCTTGAGTTGAAAGGGACCTTAAAGGTCATTTGGTTCCAACCTCACTGTTGTGGGCAGACACCTCCCACTAGAGGGTCATGCTCTGCAGCAACATCGCACAGGAATGTGGATATGCAGGACTAGGCACACTTCTGTCTCCTCATTCAGCTTTCCCTGCAGCCCATTCTCATTCCATTCCCATGGTCTCACCACAACCACTTCTTCTCTGCATATCTTTAACCAAGGTTAATGAGCACTTTTGGGTATTTCTCCTCAGAGCAGCAACAGCCTCCTGAAAACCAACCCATAAAGAAAACATCATAGAGTCAACCAGGTTGGAAGAGACCTCCAAGCTCATCCAGTCCAATCTAGCACCCAGCCCTAGCCAATCAACCAGACCGTGGCACTAAGTGCCTCATCTAGGCTTTACTTGAACACCTCCAGGGACAGCTACTCCACCACATCCCACCATTGGAATGGGCAGCCCATTCCAAAGCCAATCACTCTCTCTGACAACAACTTCCTCCTAACATCCAGTCTAGACCTCTCCTGGCACAACTTGAGACTGTGTCCCCTTCTTCTGTTGCTGATTGCCTGGGAGAAGAAACCAACTCCCACCTGGCTACAGCCTCCTTTGAAGTAATTGTAGAGAGCAATGAGGTCTGCCCTGAGCCTCCTCTTCTGCAGGCTGCACACCCCCAGCTCCCTCAGCCTTTCCTCATAGGGCTGTGCTCCAGGGCTCTCACCAGCTTTGTCACCCTGGGAGACAATGGGAGGCAGCAACAGGACTGAGCAGTGAAGGCACATCTTCCCCAGGCTGTTGGCTTGTTGTTGGCTCACTGCCTATGGCAGAGCATAAGAAACATGGAATTTTTTCTCAGTGTTTTCCCAGCACACTTCCCCAGCCTCTGGTGTGCTATGATTGGAGGGCACAGAACTATGAAACTGTTTTGTTTGGAAAAGACCTCTAAGATCACCAAGTCCAACCATCAACCAACACCATCATGCCCACTAAACCATGTCCCAGAGTGCCATGTCCACATGGTTTTTGTATGCCTCTAGAGATGCTGACCTAATCACTGCCCTGGGCAGCCTGTTCCAAAGCCTGACTATATCCTCACTTCAGGATAGAAAGTTTTCCTCGTATCCAATCTAAATCTCTCCTAGCACTATTTCAGGCCATTTCTTCTTGACCTATTACTGGATACTAGGGAGAAGAGACCAAAAACCACCTGGCTCCAACCTCATTTTAGGTAGTTAGACAGAGCAACGAGGTCTCCCCTCAGCCTCCTCTTCTCCACTCTAACTGACCTCAGTTCCTTCAGCTGCTTCTCACCAGCCCTGTTCTTCAAACCCTTCCCCAGCTTTGCTGCCCTTCTCTGGACATGCTCCAGCATCTAAATGTCCTTCTCGTAGTGAGGGTCCCAAAACTGAACCCACTGTACTCAGGTACAGGGGAACAATCGCTCCCTGCTCCTGCTGGCCACACTGTTGCAGATCTAGGCCAGGATGCTGGTGGCCTTTTTGGCCACCTGGACATGCGCTGGCTCATGTTCAGCCAGCTGTCAACCAGCACCTCCAGGTCCTTTTCTGCTGGGCAGCTTTCCAGCCTCTCTATCCCAAGCCTGTAACCAAACATGACATCACTGTATTCTGCAGCATTTTCTTTCAAGAATTCCCTTAAGTGATATTTGAGCCAGCAAAACTGATGACATCCTCAGCATCCCATCGCAACGAGCTGCCCAGCTGAACCAAGAGCTCTGTGGTAAACACTTCCTGCAGCTTTAATAACTGTGATGAATCCTTCTGTTTCAGTGTCAGCCTGGGTTGGTTGCTGCTCAAGTTTGAAGTGTGTTTTCCAGTACCAACCCACTGCTGTTGGTTTGGGGAGTCCTTGGAGACTGCCTTTGATTGCTCCAGCATCCTTGTTTAGGCGTTCATCTTTGCATGGGCATTTAGAGCCAGCAGCAGGCTGCGAGGGCCAGCGGGGTGAGCCATCTCAGCAGCTTATGGAGCAAGTGTAACGAGGCAGAAGCTCTGCTGAGTCACTGTGACAAGAGCTGCTCATTAGCTCAACCTGCAGCATAAGAGGGAGGGGAAGCCCTTCTGGGCAGAAGGAGGGAAGGCAGGCAGCTTTCTGGAAGGAAAGGCAAGCTTAGGAAAGAAGCTGAGGTTTCATAATGGCATTTTCTTTTAATTAATCCACACTCCAAAATAAAAAGCCCAAAAAACCCAAATGCAAACCCAGGGTAACTTTGGAAAGTTCTCTTTCTTTTGGTCTTGGAAAATATTTCATAGATATCAGGCCAAAAGGCAACTCGAAAATCCACATAAATACTATTTAAGAAGACTGAGAGGAGATCTGATCAGTGTGTGCAAATATCCAAAGAGTGGATGTCAAGAGGATGTGGCCAACCTCTTTTTGGTGTTGCACAGCAAGAAGACAAGGAACAATGGATAAAAACTTGAACATAGAAGGTTTCACCTCAACATGAGGAAAAATTTCTTTACAGTGAGGGTGACAGAGCACTGTTACAGGCTGCCCAGAGAGGTTGTGGAGTCTCCTTCTCCGGAGACTTTCAGAATCCACCTGGATGCATTCCTGATGAACTACCCTAGGGGATCCTGCCTTGGCATGAAGGTTGAACCGGATGACCTCTGGAGGTCCCTTCCAACCTCTACAGTTCTGTGATTCTGTGATCTTTCCTCCACCAGCTGCAGGAGAGCCCAGCTCTTCAGGGAGCAGCACGTGTCACCCTGCAGGCACCCATGCCACCGGTCAGCACGTGTAGCACCCGGAGCAAATTTAGGAGAGAAAAGCAGCACTCATTGGCTGTGCTGAATCACAGCAGCATCACTTGGGCTCTGGCAAGCTGACTACACAATCCCAACCCGCCGAGAACAAGGCAATGCTCTTATTCTCACACTCTGCAGCTCCCACCGTCTGCTCCAGTCCTTATTTGCTTACGACTCTCTCTTGCCAATCGTGCTTTGCAACGTGAGGGGGGAGAGATGCGAGTAGCCTGGAAGTCCTGGAACTCTGTATTCCTGGTTTGCTGGTGCGGGGCCAGAACAGGATGCTAGAAGGAAGCAGTGTGTGATCCAGGTGCCAAACTATCGAGCTCAGATCCAGCTCCAAATTCTGCCAAGGTTTTGTCTTTCTTTTTTTTTTTGGCATCGTTGAAGGTTTTGTGTCACTGTGACCCCAGTCAGCAGCACAACAAACTGAAAACTGGGCCTTAGAGCTATGTTGCCATTTCAGCCACGTTTCTGAGCTTGCTGAGTCCCAAACTTCTCAGAGCAACATCTGAAGTCCGAGCTTATGAAGACTTTCTGTCTTTCTACCCAAGGACTTTGGCACTATTTAGCAAATTACCAACAAGGAGAGTGAGTTGATGCACTTTTTAGTCTTACATGTACTATTTTATTTATCTCATAGGACATTGAAACCGTTCTTGCACAAAGAGTGATTTCACTGCTGCTTTTGAACAGCCACTCTGTTAGGAAACCACTGCACAGGTGTTTTATTGTAGGTCCCTTGGGATCTGTGAAGGGAAGAGTCCTGAGGCATCATCGCTTTCTCATGCTTGGGCAGCCTCATCTTAGAAGGTGCTGAGGATCCTCAGCTCCCATCACTTGCAAGGGAGGGATGGATGCAAAGTGGCATCTCTGTGGGTTTCAGATGCCTGGGGGATGACTTGTAGAGAAAAGCTGCATAACAGCTCCAAGACTTTCAGCTTGCTGAGTCTTCTAATAACTCTCCCATGGGAGGGTGATGTCCTCACCACTTCTCTGCTGCAGACAGCAGGCAATCTGTCTCCTGAAACCTGGAATCACACTGACTCCAGCAGAGACAAGCACCTGAACCAAAGGGCACCCATCTCTCTGCTGCACCACTCAGCGACAGAACATATTACGAATATCAGCACATATCTCCTTAAGGAAGACCTACTGCAGAAAAAGGGATCCAACCTCCAGCAGTGTCCCACATCACAGAGTGGGGGCAGAGAGGCACAAGCTCAGTCACAGGCTGCTGCTGCTCCCTTCAGCGAGTGGGAGATAAGTCTGTGAGCAGCTGGCTCTGCAGCTACGTGGCTAGAATCACAGGATCATTAAGGCTGGAAAAGACTTCTAACATCATCAAGTCCAACCATCAGCCCAAGACCACCATGGCCACTGTGCCATGTCCCAAAGTGCCACATCTACATGTTTTTCAAACGTGACTGGGGTGGTGACTCCACTACCTCCCCAGGCAGCCTGTTCCAATGCTTGACCACTCTTCCAGTAAAGAAATTCTTTGCAACATCCATCCTAAACCTCCCCTCGTGGTACCTGAGGCCATTTCCTCTTTTCCTATCGCTTGTTACTTGGGAGAACAGACCAACTCCCACCTCACTACAACTTCTTTTCAAGGTGCTGTAGAGACCAATGCTTCCTCTTCTCCATGCTCCATTCCTCTATGCTAGGCACACTCCGAATCCCACTAACCCCCAAATCCCACAGTCAAACTGCCTGGTAATAGGCTGAGTCTGCGAGCCCAGACTGCGCCAGGGAGTGCCCATTTGGGCAGCCTTACTAGAAGCCTGTGATGCTGCATGGAGACTTGCCAGGCTTCTTCCCTGGCAGGGGGAGTGCCGCAACACCAAACCAAAGTACAAGTGTTTGCATCTGCTGAGCTTAGCTGCTGGCAGAATTTAGAGCAGTGTCCATGGCTGAAGGTGTCAGAAAACATTTATCAGGTCGAGCTGGTCCTGCAGTGTCTGGGAAGCTCCTTAGAGCATGCTCCTGTCCCAGCAATGATCCCACACCTCGCTTGCCCCCTCTCCCACCTTGCTGGAGGACAGTGGGAACAGTCAGGGCTGTCAGCAGGACTCTGGGTCATGGCAGGGCCAGGACAGCTCTCCTGGCCGTGAGGATTACCCATTTATCCAGCATAGAGCAAGGTGCTGCGATGGTAAGAAGATGCTGCAGCTGTATCTACCAGCCTATCACCGAAGAGAACAAACTATTTTAAGGTATAGTCTGCACCTGAGCATTCCTGGTAAAAAAATTATTTACACTGACATGCAAATTTAACTAGATGAAGTTTCTGATTATTTCCCCTACCTCTTGGTTTGTGCTATTTCCCCGAGGTGGAAAAATGCTCTTTGCCAGTAATTCATTATAAATGCCCCAGCCATTCCCATTAGCTGCAGCAGGTCTCCACTGCACTGCTCACTATTAAAATATGCGCAAACTTCTCTTCTCTCCAACTCACCAAACCCAATTTTTGCATCACTGGGAGAAATCAATCACATTTCAGTTCTCTTGGCTATAATCAACGTGCACTCTCCATACAATATTTACTTTCTGCGCAGGTACTGAACTCAGATACGACAATCTGTGTTATATACAGAGGGTAAAGTTAGCTGAATGCTCTCTTAGGGTAAATCAGATATAAAATTCTGCACAGGGTATTATATCAAAGGTCTCCTTAGCCTCATGCTAACTGTATTGAGTGCATCAGGCAAGAAATGGCAAACTTAAGCTGTGTACGGTAGCTCTATTAACTCAAAAACATTTGACATTGGACAGCTAACAAAGCAAGCACAAACAACTCTGCCATGGAGCACCCTCCCTAATATCCACCCTACAAAAGGCTGCATGCCCTGAATTTCCAATAAGCGAGTCGAAAAGCTGCAGGAGGAGGGAGAGACAGACTGGACCCTATCACACGCAGTCAGAGCAGAGAAGTACTCTTTGAGAAAGGTTCTATCCAACCTGGGAGAAACTCTAGGCTCACTCACACATGACACTATTAAATCAAGTGCTTTGACAAATCCCAGGAACCCAGAGCATGGCAAGAAGGAAAACAAGTCCTCTTTACAAACTGAGTCACACAGCTCCTGAGATTGGCCAGAAGGATGCAACCAGCAGCACAGATTTCATTGTGCTGCCTCTGATGATGTAGCCAGGCTCAAGGAGCACACAGGTGTGTAATGTACCACAGGAGAAATATGCAAACCATTGATGAGCACTGAATGACTTCAAGAACTGTGACATGCTGGTTCACAGCAAATACATGGCCAGGTGCTCTCAGGGTTGGCTGCTTTGGTGTTTCTTTTTATGTTTCAGCTGATGTAGAATTCAAGCAGCACACCCAGTCCTCTTCACCTACAAATATGCTTTCCCTTTAATGAACTTCACTCAGCTGCTGCTCTGTGCCACCCTGAGCCTCCTCTGTTACATCATAATCACTTTAATGGCGGGGGGGGGAAAGCTCTAGGAGTACATGTCTGGTAAACAGATCCTTAAAATATTCTTTCACTCCTTTGTTCAAGAAACCAAAAGAACACTATGGATTCAGAGGGTGTGCAAACTGCAAAACTCAAGTGTGGCAGTGGTGGCTGTCTGAGAGATCCAGTTGCTCATGGAAGGAAAAATAAGACAAAGCAAAAGCACCTAAAACATGAGGGGTCATGATTCATTATGTGGTTGTGTAAGATAGCAGTGCCATTAACACTGTTTATGGCTGGATGAGGCTCTGGCCAGCCTGTTCTAGAGTAGGGCATCCCTGCCCATGGCAGGGGGGTTGGAACTAGATGATCCTTGTGGTCCCTTCCATCCCTAAGTCTATGATTCTATGTCATCCTGCAGCAGCATGGCACTGGTGTAAGAGGGGATGAATCAAACCCTGTGTTCTCATTTGAAAGGGATACTGAAGCATGGGACTGCAGGAACTGCTACAGCTTCACATAACTCCTGACAAGACCTCTCCAAATAAAATGTCAAGGGCAGTTTTGGCTTGGGACATGCAGTCCCATTCCATTGAGTTTGGAAGGAAACTGGCTATGAAAAAGAAAAACAACACCCCCATGATTCTATGATCTGCCAACAGCTGTAATTGATTTTGGCTAGGACATGTTTCCTACATATGCAGGAGGCTCAGAACCATCTAAGTCAATTTTATTGCTGCACAGTCCAAACCTAAATAAAATATAGCATAAGGAACAAATCAGAAGACCTCATTACAGCCTCTAAAAGGCAAAGGAACTGTGTTTTAATGCTGCAGTTTACTTCAAGATGCATGGGAATGGGACACCTGGCGCCTTAGCCCTAACATCCTTTCTTATGCAAGTGTGGGAAAGCATGGAGCTGAGCCTCCATTTATCCTCCTGGAAGCCAGATGTCTTATTTACCTATTTACCAGTGGGGTAAATGCTGTGGACTTAATGGGCTCTTTAACAGGCACAGTGTTTTGGAAACGTTTCAGTCTAGAAAACGCTCTCAGGTGCAAGGCACAGGCAGCAGCACAGGGTGAGAAACAAGGAGAGCATGTTAGCAGTGTGTTTTTCCAACCATCTGCCAAAGGAATATATAACCCTCAGCAATGCAATCTGAAGGCAACAGTTCTGCACAAGCATGACTGAAGTGTTAAGAGTCGCAGTAAAACTGAAAGCAAGCACTCATGACATCGATCACAATATTCCTTCTCCCTATTACATGGCATTGTCAATGCTAATTTCAGTTCTCTGGGGAAATGAAATGGTGCAACTATCTCTAACAGTTATCTACAATTCATGTACATTTCTAGTTTTCCCTGTGTTCTTGCTTCAGGAATTTGACAGGGTTTGGTGAGGCTTTTGCTCCTGATCAATCCCCACGTTGCCATCTGTCTGGTCCTGACAAATCCCATTCAGGAACACATCCCTGTAAGGGCTTGGAAACCCTCAGGATGTGTAGATGGATGTCATTTACTTGGGTTGATCTGTTTCCTGAACTCCCTGTTGGCATTCCTTGAACAGGTGAATGTTCAGCTGGAATAAATCAGTTGAGCTCTCTTGAGACTCATTTACATCAGCGAAGAATACAGCCCAAAATACAGAGCTAATTTCCCATGCATCAGACTGCCAGACTGTATCCCTTGCTGACAGGACCATTATCAGCAGCAGAAGTGCTAGAAACGCTTTAAAAATGGTGCTGGGACTGCAAGTCTGGCAACCTTTTTGTGTAGCAGGTGAAGCAGGGGTAGATGTTCCTCACCTAGACCTTCTCCATTCCCTGGATGCAGTAAGAGAGACATGAACTAGGCTTTGCCCACCAAGACAGTTTTCTGTAACTACTGCAAACTACAAAACAACCAAACCAGAAGACATAAAGTGATAAACCCAAGATTATTGAGAACTTGGAGGGAAACTTACTTTGGAAAAGTAGATCAACATTAAATGGACACTTATTTGTGAAGGGTATTTAGAAATAGGAATTTGGGACACAACAACTTGACAAAAGTCCATTCAATGCCTTGCCAAGCCCATCAGGTTCAACAGCAATAAAGGAATAAACATAAGAAGATATCTGCCTACCAAAGAAACAAAAATGTCCATTGTTACTAAGGGCAAAAGAGAAGGATGGCACAAGGTAATTTAACAGTGGCATAAACTCTTACATTCACAGATACCAAGGGATTCAAGGAGGACACTTCTCTTGTTAACATGTAAGAGCATATGAAGAACCAGCCCTAATTGATGCAAACCCCACAAAATGTAACTGAAGAGAATAACAGGCCAAAAAATCTTCACTGAAAGGGTTCTCAAAGACTGGAAGAGGCTGCCCAGGGAGGTGGCTGAATCCCCATCCCCGGAGGTATTTCAGAGAGGCAGAGGTGTGGTGCTGAGGGACACAGTTTAGCACCAGCCTTAGCAGAGAATGGCTGGACTTGATGACCTTACAGGTCTTTTCCAACTGAAATGATTCTATGATTCTATCTCTGAGCTCTGCCTAAGGTGCAGAAATACCAATCAGACTAAAAACTGGACTTAGAATAAGTGTTTACTCTGCTGTTCCTCCTCACGTTGAGGGATACTTGCAATGGTTCTTCATTGTCTCAGTGGTCTTTTTGATGTCAGGGTTATCTCTCTACTGTAGATCAGCAGCAGTAGAACCAGTCCCCATCCCATATCACAGAACTGACGAGGTTGGAGAAGACCTTGGAGATCATCGAGTCCAACCTATCACCTAACACCTTTGCATTAACTAAACCATGGCACCAAGTGCCTCATCCAGTCTTCTTTTAAACACCTCCAGGGATGGGAACTCTACCACTTCCCCAGGCAGCCCATTCCAATGTTGGTCACTCTTGCTATGAAGGACTTCTTCCTAACATCCAGCCTGAACCTCCCCTGGCACAGCTTGAGGCTGCATCCTCTTGTTCTGTCACTAGTTGCCTGGGAGAAGAGACCAACTCCACCTGGCTACAGCTTCTTTTCAGGTTGTAGAGAGCAACAAGGTCTCCCCTCAGCCTCCTCTTCCCCAAGCTGCACACCCCCAGCTCCCCCCAGTCTCTCCTCACAGGGCTGTGCTCCAGCCTCCTCACCAGCCTTAGTGCCCTTCTCTGGACACATTCAAGCACCTCAACACCTTTCTTAAACTAAGGAGCCCAGAACTGGACACAGTACTCAAGGTGTGGCCTAACCAGTGCTGAGTACAGGGGCAGAAGGACTGCCCTGGTCCTGCTGGCCACACTAGTCCTGCTTCAGGCCAGGATGGCATTGGCCATTTCCTGCACCTGTGCAAAACTAGCTCTGACTCTCCCAGAACACATGCAATGAAGGAAGTGACCTAGCCAAGCCAAGCATGCCTCCATGCAAGCTGATGGGCTCTCAGCTTATGTACCAACCTCCTTATCTCACCACCCTTGCTGAGGGGGAACCAAGCTCACTGAAGCCGGCACTGAAGCGCAGTGCTCCAGGCGAGCGGGCAGCCAGAAAGGAGAGCAGCTGAGGATGCTAATGGAAATGGAAACGCACCCTGCAGTCAAAGGTAGGTTTGCAGAGCAAATGTAAATGACACCGTGCAGTCAGAGGAGCATGACTACACAGGATTAGGGGGACTTTGCACAAGCCAGCTGGGTGGCTACAGCCCTGCAAACACAGCGGTGGATTAACCGCGCTGAGCAAATAGCCAGAGTGAAAAAAAAGAAAAGCAGAGTTCCATGCTCTTCACTGAAAATTTCACCTTGTCCCACAGCATAACCACTTCTAATCTGCTTTTGTTCTGGCAGATAGGAATGGAAAGAAAAAAAGTATGCAAAGCTGTCCCTTGTCCCAGCTCTCAGGTTTGTAAAACAAATGAGAGGTTTGAATAAGTTTACTTAATTGTTATCAGCATTAAAGGCACCTTAAGGGAATCGTTTACAGGAGAGAATAATTTGTAGTAGATAGCAAATTGCATTTTCCTCTATTTTCTTCCTTGGGAAAAAAAAAAATCTATTAAGACTTTATAATTAAAACTTCTGAACATAGTTCAACTGCATGTTATTAATTGAAAAAAAGGTCTATTTAAAATAATAATGTTTAAAAGTCCATTTTTCCCCCTTCTTTTCATAAAAACCACTGTTTGCTCTCTTGAGAAATCCCATTGCAAATTAACTGGCGTTCCCCAGCAAAACTGCTCACAAAACACGTCTTGACTCACTCAGCAACTTGAAGCTGTAAGATTTGGACTCTTAATTCTATTTCTGTTTGAAAATCCTGGCCAAACCAAAAAAAAAAAATTACTTTCTCTAATCCCTTTTAATAACAGAGATTAAAGGAGGAGACATAAAATGTGTTCAGGCACGCCCGTGACTCACAAAGTTGTCCCTCTGCACCTCGCATCGGTCCACGGTCATCAAGAGAGAGCATCCTTCCTGACTGGGGTTTTGGTTGTAGGGTGGGGTGGGTTTTTTTGTTTGTTTTACACTTCAGGATCATTAATTTGCAGCAAAGGCACCACAATTTAGTTCTGCACATCCATATGTATTCACAAGGGAAATAAGAGTGATAAGCTTAAAAGAGGCTGTCACCACGATACGGAATTTGCTCGTCATCAACTCTGACGTCTACAGGTTATAAGCAGATTCCTTAGAACATTAAATTATTCATTTACTAACTTCTTACTATAATTCCAGCAAGAACAAGATGCAAAATGTTTACTTACTGATGTATATAGGTATCCTTCACTGTTCATTGCCAGATACAATTTTGTTTGAACCCCCTGAATCGCCACCACTCGTAAACCCACAGGTATGAGGTTAAACAAAGCTAGGAGAGAAAGGAGATGGAGTGCAAAATTAATCCTTCAGAGTATGCAGATTGGATAGAGAATTAAACCACAATTACCAGAACGAAATACAAAATGCCCATTCATGCATAGATGAATTTCTGTGGGTGCTACTATCATCTTCTGCAGCAATTCCCACCAACAGTCAGAAATGATCTACAGAGGTTAGCAACCAACCTCCCCCATTCTGAAGACAGAGAACTGGAGGCACTGAGAGCTAAAAAGGACTTACACGCTCCATGAACAGAATCCAAGGTCTAATGAGTAGAGCTGAACATACAAAATTTGCTTTGTTTTGGGTTTTGGTTTTGTTTTTTTGACAGTAAGTGAAGGGGAAAAAAAAAAAGAAAAGATAAAAGGTAATAATAAAACACCAAACAAAATCTTTTTTGAGATGAACTAAACTTTTTTTACCTATTAAATTCAGTGAATATTTTTGACCAAAAGGAAGGAGCAAGATGAAATTCAGACAATTTAAACCCCTTCATTAACATTTCAAGATGTTTCCACTCAAAAGTCACTGGGGTATTTTTTTTTTCTTTTCACTTTTTAGCAGGAGAATGGGTTTGAAAACAAACAAACAAACACAGAGTTAAGTAACTTCAAAATTAAATGAAAGCATATTCTTTGGATCAAGCCTTATATTGGCTCTTCCAAAACTGAGCTGCTTCCAACGCTCTGCTTGCGTTGATGCTTGTATACATGCTAGAAGTGGCAGGTTTTATAAGAAGAGGAAGGTCTCTTCCACAAAAGAAAAGAAAGAAGATTCTGGTTTGTAAAACAGCAAATTAAAAAAACAAACAAACAAACAAAAAAACAAAAAAAAACCCCAAAGCAATAACAACATCAAAAAAAATAGGGCAGCAAAGCTCTAGCATAGCTTAGATACATGGATGAATTTAAACTGAGCACAAGCAACAGCGAGCACTGTACTCTGTGCTCGATACATAGGATAATAAAAAAAGGGTTACAATGTTAAAAAAATGTTCTTATAACCCAAAGTATCTCCCTCCAGGCTGTTGTGTAAATGCAGGATAAGGTAAAGCAATGTCAAACTGGCTCTCGTTTCCCAGTTTGGCTGGGAAACTCTGGTCTGCTTCAGCCTGAAGTTTTGTATTTATGGTCCCTGGCTGAAGCTGATTTAAAACTGAGCTATGGATTTGAATAGTGTAAGCTAAGAATCACAGAAATCAATCATAGAATCAGTCAGGGTTGGAAGGGACCACAAGGATCATCTAGTTCCAACTCCCCTGCCATGGGCAGGGACATCTTACCCTAGATCAGGCATTGTGTCCCACAATGAATTCCATTTTTCAGCCTGGCAATCCCCAAGTGATCATAATTGATTAAAGGAAAATTTGCAGTGTGCCAACATCTGATGTAGATCCTAAATTCTGTGTGTAGAGTTGCCAAGAGTGTGGAAAGAGCAAACGTATACATGTCTTGCTTCAAGAGAGGCATGGCCAGAAGGTAACCCTGGGAACTGGGGATCGAGGAGTACATGTTGGTGAAAACAGATCATTTCATCAGGTAGCTGGACCTTCATCTCTGTGCACTGCTCTGGGTTAACCTGAGAAACTCAGAAGGGTTGCAAGGAGCTTGCAGGGGGCCAGCAGCTGAGGACCATGTTTAGGGCTGGCACACCACTGCCGACAGCTGCTCTGCTGTGATGCTGGAGCACCTTTGAGCACTCATGTTCCTACAATGGTTGAATGTAGCAGTGCAGGTGGAAATATCCAGAACTAATAAATAAATAGAGGAGACCATAAAATTGTACTCATGTTGTTCTTTCCCTCTCACATACACGAGTATGCATGCAGACACAAACACTACACACATGCACACCTCTGCTTCACACTTGTCTCCAGCACAAAAATCCACAGAAAGGGCTTTTTCTTCACTAAATCAAAATCCTCTGTAGTCCTGTGCAGATTTTGGCACATAAACTTCAGATTTTCAGTAAGAGAAATGCTAAGGGAAATGGATTTCTCATTCATCTTATCAAATGCTTGAATTTATTTGGGAAAGAAGTATTCCCTGTCCGACTCAGTGAATATCCCCTTGGAGAACCCTTTTTTTTGCAGTTTGACCCCTCAAGCAGTACTTGATCTTTGTGTAGGCAAGAGAGCACAATTTAAAGCTCAGTATGCAGGCAGAACCTGGAGGTCTCTTTTGAAAGGTGCTTTCTTAATGGCACATTTGTGAGTAGGGCAAGCTCAGGGTATTTTCAGCACAAGGGTATGAGTTTTGGCTCCACTGTAAATAGTGCTGTGAGCCTGTCAGTAGATCAGCTGAGGACAGGGCAAAGCATGGGGCAGTTGAGAAGATACAGCTCACTGCCATAAGCCACAGAGATAAGTTCTAGTGAGCAATTCCTGGCTGCACTGTGCTTGGCAAAGCAAGCAGAGATGAAGAGGCTGAGCACCTGCTGCCAGAGAAGGGCTGGGGCACCCACTGCGATGGGTGCTCATCTGCTTCCCTCAGCAGTCGAGCATCTTTTCCTGTCATAAATGTGCATGCTCTATTTTGAGGCATGAGGAGGGTTGAGCACACTCAGAAGCTGGTTGAGACATCGGTGGGATTAGCAGCTGCTGTGGCACAGACGATCGGAAGCTACAAAAAGGCTGTGGGGGAGTAGCTCTGGCTCTGCTGCTGCTGCCGAATGAGAGAGGGACCGGCTGTTGGAGGGGTGCACACTCAACCTGTCCTCCGCCAGCACAGCTAGACACACAGCCAGGCTGCCCCAGCTGCCGCCTCCAGGGTGTGGGGATGTTGGCACTGCAGCAAAAAGTGGGACCCTCCCGGGTAGCAGCAGCCGCTGCACAGCTGTGTCCCCACATCCTTGCACAGCAATGAGTTGAAGTCTGCCTTCAGCAGCGAGTAGCCTGTCCACGATCAGCCAGTGCTGATGGGGCCAACAACACAGCCATACAGCTCCCTTCTCTACAAGGCCCCAATGCCATGGCAAACAGATCTGACTGCTGTTTGGGTTTCTAGGAGTTGACCCTCGTGTGGGCAGACAGGGTGGCAAAAGAGCCACAGGGCAATAACTGCTTGCTCCTATGGTCAGTTTACGTTATTGTAAACTAATGCAAAGTTATTTGCATTTGTGCTGTTTCAAGGCAGGCTACAAAGTCAACTGCAATGAACAACTTGGCAGTGTCTTTGAGAAAGATGATCTTTTCTATGGCCTTTGTGCAGTGCAAGCTGACAGAGAGTTAGAGCTGCAGAGCAAGAGGCAGCATGCCACAGCTGGATTTATGAACCTAGACAAAACTGTGAGTTCTGTGCCATCCTTGCTTTGGCTGCTTGCACCTCGGAACCCTTGCTGCAGGATATTGTTTCCTGTATTTCCTTATTTTATCAGTCTTGAAATCTCTTTGTCTTGCCAAAATTGGGGAATAAATTCTGCCTTGATTTAAACCCTTGTCCTATTTAAATCATTTAACGAGGCAAAATCTGTTTCTCAGCCAGGAAATCCTCTCCATGAGGCGCTTCCTCAAATCACAGATTCCTGGCTAAAACCAAGAGCTGTTGAGTGTTAGGGCTCTTCAAATCCATGTCACTTCCTGCCTAAGTTCTGCTCCAAAACCTCAGCATTCTTTTAAACTCCCTGTAACTGCAACCTTGTTTTTCCTGAACCCTGGGTGCACCGGCATGTCTGCAGAGCTTGAAATAACTGCTCCCAAGTCAGGAGCTGAAGGGGATCTTCAGGCAAACTTCCCATTCAGCTCTAGGTAGGAAATGATGGGGAAGGTGGAATTCCCACATCCAGGCTGCTGTTAGGAGCAGAGATGAGCAGCTTTGTTTTTCAGAGACTGGAAGCTCTCCCCATCCTTACCAAAATAAAAAACAGAAAGAAAGGGCAGAACAATTCTGACATTCTAACAAGGCTGAGCAGTACTCTGTCTGCAGACCTGATGGACTACAGCTATGGTTTGCTCTAAAAGATGCAGTTGCAGAGGTGCTGTGCAACCACAGCTGCATTTGAGGGTGGGAACAAAGGGCCTTAGAGCAAATGTGCAGTGAAGGTGACAAAAGGGAACAGCAATGGTATCCCTCTAGGGGCGCAGAGAACAAAAGGGACTGGAGAGTCCTCTGGCATTGGAGGGAGCTACAAGTCCTGTGGTTTCCCCACAGTGCTCAAACACAAGCTATAAGAATGTCTCTGCAGATACTGGGAGAAAGGATTTTAGAAAGCCTGATCCACCTAATACTGATGTGATCAAGGCTTTGGGGGAAGCCCCTTATGCAGATTCTGATCTACAGCAGCAGTCAGTCCGTCTCACTAGGTCCATTACAAATATTGCAATTAAATTAAATTCAGGGCTGCAGGACATCCAGAACTTGGCTTACATAAAAGATGAATGTATAAAACTCCCAATTTTTAAAGATAAAACCCTCCTCTGTTCTGAACACAGCCCAGCTGCAATCCTTTCTGGGATACTTCCTTCATTTTTAAGTATTCAGCATTTTGGAAGGCTGGTATCCAGCCATAAGGAATTTTTATGACTTCCTTCATAATCTACCGAGTTGTGGTAAATTTAAGGACATGATGAAAGCAAAGATGCTCCAGAAACAAACACATTTGGATTTCCATAGATTTTATCTTGTTTCAAATCTCAGCATCCCTATTAGAGGGATCCTAAGCAAAGTAGGTGAATGAAACAATTGAAAAAAGATAGAAAAATGATGGAATTTCAGATGCTTGTTCTACTACATAACAAGTTGATAACAATGCCATCCTTTGATGTAAAAGGTAAGGTTTGCTTAATTCTCCTTCTCTAAGATAATTAACAGACTGACCCTGAAATCTTGAGTGACCTGCACCGACTTTTAAAACCATAAATATTAGATCATTCACTCACTTGACAGAAAAGCGCTGCTCAAGGTCCACAAAGATCATTCTCAGAGTAAATTTTGTAGCTGCACTGAGGAGAACTCTGTAAGATGGCATCACTGCACTGATCTGGTCTTTGTGCCACCTTTGCTGAGGGTGAGGACTGGACCTGGTGTACCTCCAGACCCTATCAGAGTAGAGGAAACCTCCTCCAGCAGCACAACGTTTTCCCTCCTGTCACTCAGAAGTTAACAGAGAAAAGCAGGGCTGGATGAGCACAGGGTGGTTTATCTCTGATAAAGCTAAAAGGATTGAGGGTGTGGGGAAAAGGTAGAAGAAAGGGACTGTAAAAGATGTGACACCGCCTTTTGCATCTAGGGCTTACTCTCCCCATGTTCAAGTGCTCTGCAAAATGAGACCATGTTTCACCTGCAAATGCTTTTCACATGGAAAGGACAGCACTTAAAACAGTGCTTTTTAATAATTAAAAAGGAAGCTCTGCCTGTTGATTATCCAGTTTGTTGTCTAAGTGGCCTGAAATACTTTCTTAAACTCCTTGCACCTGCTAATCCTCTTTTCAGAACAGAAATGCAGCTTAAGCTAAACAGTTTTTAAGTGCTCACATATTTTACTCACACACGTCAAACTTAGCCACCTTTTCCTATTTGCTATTAGTTCTTAAAGTTGTAAAAAAATAACATGAAATAAAATAAATCCACCTCAAAACATCCAAAGCTTTTTTTTTTTTGCCCCCTTCTTTTCCTCCCTACGGAAAAACTGAGAGAAATCTGAAAGCTGAAGGTAAATTGGGGTAAATGTAGGTAAATAGGTAGAATGTAATTAGGGGTAAACAAGGAGTAAAAGAGAACTAAAGCAATAATAGTAATAGGGAAATGTGAACTTGAAAGCTCTGATGAACTCCTATTGTGTGAAAGCATAGGGCTGTGTTTGAAGGAGCCCCTGTTTCAGAGTGGAGATAGCTTTATTCTATTTCAGGCACTCTGAGTAGGCGAACAAATTTTCCCTGCTGGAAAAAAAAAGAATTAAGGAAAAAAGAAAAACCCTAATAAAATCCAAAGGACAGCAGTGAACTCCTCTAGATTACCATGGAGATAACATTTGCTTTGTTTGTCACATGTGTCATCATTACCTCTTCTAGTTCATTATTTCTATAAGTGATTTTTATTTGCATCTCTCTCAGACCCAAGGAGCCCAAAAGACTTTTGTGCTGTGAGCACAGTGTCAACGCCACTTCCACTCACTCAGACATCCCAGGACAACAATTTTGAACGGACTTATGTGGGAAGAATGAGACACCACGATTCACAGACACACCATTTAGTCTCGTGTCACTTACTATAACTACTGTCCTCCTCTTTTGTTCCATCAATTGTTCCATCTGCTTGCAACTGCAAGTGGTATCCTTGCCTGCTGTATAGTTTTGTTACTATACCTTTAAGCTGAGGCTCTGCAAAAAAACAATAGTGAGATTAATGTGGGAAATCCTGAAGTGCCATTCCAAGCGAGCAGGATGCTAGAAACACAGCTTTGGGTTTCTCCTCCAAGGCTGAGATATGGAAAAGATTCAAAACAAAACAAAACAAAACAAAAAAAAAGCAGGGCAACCAGCTTTGCAACACTTTTCATTTAGGCTGAGATCAGATTTATGTCTATGAAATCAATTGCCACAATGATTAAATGCCACTTTCGACTGCATGTAGGTAGCACAGCAAAATCTACTTCCAGTGAATACAAATTCTGACAGCGTGCTGCTTGGCCTCAGGAGCTCAGCCCTATCTCATTTAAGATTAGAAATGAGCTGGCAAAGAGCATATTCTGCCTTTTAAAAAGGTGTGAGTTCTTAAATGGAGAGGAAAAAGAGGACTACTACGATAGTGCTAATAAGAGCCATAGTGACAGTGGAAAGCCTAAATATATAGCAGCGAACGTTTAGCACAGGAACTGCTGCAGCTCTAATAAACAAACCTCCATTCCTCACTGCTCTGGAGAGTACAGAGCATCCCAAGTGATAAACTACTTAGTGAACATATGGAAAACAGAAAGTAAAACCTTGAAATCCAGCAATGTGTAGAACTGCAAAATAAATATTACCATAAGGGTTGAGGTAATTACCTCATCAGCTACAAGAAGCAAGACCAAAACAACGCAGAGTTTGGAGAGGGTTTTCTTTTCTTCCTCTTTTTCCTATAACCATCCTCAGATTCACAGTTAGAAAGTGAGACACCTCACAGGGTTTCAGATCATTCTAAACCAAAAAGTATACAGCATCAGGATCTGCTGTCAAGCCTGTTGGTTCAGATATCTAGGTAATGCACCAGGAGTAGTTGCAAAAAAGGGACTACTTCCACTGAATCCCAATGACATCTGCATTGTAGTCACTTCACAGAATTATGCTTGTAGGGAAGTGATGCATCTCTGCAGCTCGCCCCACAACAACTTACTTAATTCAGAGATAAACATATTGTGAAGATATGATGGCTCATTTCCAACAGCCAAGGTCTGGATAAGACTCCTTGTGTTTGTAATCAAAGATGTTAGAGAGCTCTGCTGCCGTACTTCATTTTAGTAGAAGCCGACGCCAAGAGCTTGCAGTAGTTTGCATCAGTGTATTAGGTCCTATGCCCAATTCTTGTCTACCAACTTTTCTGACAAGACATTAATTCAAGCCCCACTTTGGCTTTTTCGCCATAACACACCCAAAAGCCATTTGCAAACTGTGAGTGAGACACCTCTTTGGTGGCTGCTGAGAAAGGCAGAGAGGTTAAGTGGCTAACAGCATCAATGTTTCAGCACAGCAAAGCGGTAGCAGTGTTACCAGAGGGTTTTGCTCCTCCCACATCCTAAAAACCCACTGAGATCAGGGACTCGGTCTTCGTGCCTGATCGTTTGCACCTCTGACAGAGAGCGTCAGGTTCGCAGGGCAGCTGCATGGATGGGATTCCTAGAAAGGAACAGGGCGCCCAAGCTAAACTCTGCAAGGTGCCAGCAAAAGCAGAAAGTCTCGTCTGCAATCAGCAAATAAAGCACAGGCACTCTGTGAAGCAGGAAGACAAAAAGGGATCTCTATACCACTATGTCATGTAACACACAACTGAAGGAGAGGCGTGCGTGGGAACTCCCCCTGCTAAGATCTCCCTCACAAATAAATCGCATGTGTTTGTGTATGCGTAGGCGTAACAGAGAGACAGCCTACTGAAGTAGCGGTACACGGTGCACATGGGTGTGCAAGTGAGGCAGCCAGTAACGGTGTGTCTGATCCAAAGAAACCAGACGAAAACAAAGGGGAAACCACCACGGGGTACCCACGTCTGCTAGATCATACAAGTCAGGCATGGCAATACTCGCACACTTGCTTGACCAGCCCTACGACACCAGTCCCCCTTTCCCCACGGCCTAATGCACACCTCAGCTTTTATGAATATTCACGGAACCAACCCCCCAAAGACATAAGCCTTGCCAACCTGGTCGCCGCCTTCGCCTTTTCTTGGAGCCAAAGAGTTTGACCCTGGAAAACACATTCAACTTGTTCTTGTCGCAGCTTCCCTTGCTCTTGCTGGGGCTGTTGACACACTTACAGGCATTGGACTTCTCCCGCTCCCTGGCTTGTCTCTTCTGGCGGATCAGGGAGCTGGCGATGGCTGCGGCCATGGCCGCCACGGCCCCGGCACCACCGGCGGCTCAGGCACGCGGGGTTCGGTTGCCGGCCGCGGGCACCGCAGCCAGCATGCTGCTCGGCCCGTCCCCAATGCTGGGGACACTGCCGGGCACTGTGGCCAACGTCACCCACCGCCAATTGGCTTGGGAGCCCAGGAGACAACCGGTGGGATGCTCACACCAGAGCCCTGGGTCAGGACGCAACAGTTTAGCTCAAGTGTTTCTGTCGGCTGAGATCTTCCCCTTTGATTTTTCTGATGCCTTTTATTTCTCCCAACTTCTGTCAGGGCAAAGTTTGCAGGCAGAGGAGAGTGTTTCTACGGAGATCAAGCAGATCACTTGCCAGACATCCCTCTGAGCTTCTCCAGATGCGCTATTCACATGCAGACATGGCACATCCACTTGGTGCAAGATCATTGCATCTCTCCTAGCCCCAGTTTCTCCAGTTAACTTTTCTCCCGACCCGTCCCCTCCCCATTCAAATCCCAGCAAACACCTGTTAGACTCCAGCAGGGGCTGCCCAGTTGCAGGGGTTTTCTGTATCCCTTTTCCTCTTCTTCTTAAAGAAGTGATCCGAAGCAAGGGGTGGTGGAGACACTTGCGCAGAGGTGCTGATGTCTGGAGCCTAGGGTGCCTGCTGCTGTTTAATGCCTCGGGCAGCCTCTTCCCCTCCGCTCCTCACAGGTGCCGCTGTCAGCGCAGCCTCCTCTCCAGGGACGCGTTCGGCTCTTGCAGCGCAGACCTTGTCACCAGGCAGGAAACAGCCGGGGCTCCTCTGGCACCCGCCCGCCGGCAGCTCAGCGCCGGGACTGCAGCAGGAAAGCAGCAGCAGCAGGATCAGCAGAAGCAGGATAAGGAGTAGCAGCAGGAGCAGCCGCGATCCTTAGGCAGCGATGCGCGCACCCGCGCACACCCCACCAGCTCCGCGCCGGGCACAGAAATGAGGCAACGCAGCAAGCCCCATATCACCACCCTCCTCCTCCTCCTCTTTCTCCTCCTCCGCCTCTTCTTCCTCTCCCAGGCAAGGCAGCGAGCGGGAGACCTGCCTGATGGCTCTTTGTGTGGCCAATTGCGGAGGGGTCCTCGGGGTGCAGGCAGCGAGGAGGCAGGAGCTGGAGGAGCAGGCAGGGGTTCAGGATGGGCAGCCCACCCTTGGCGGCCCCCCCCGGCTGTGGGTACCTGCTTCTGCCAGAGCCGCCTCCTGGGGAGCCGCAGACACCCAAACAAACGTGACTGCGATGAGCAAATAGCTGGCACCAGGTTCTCGGCAGCGGGTGAGGACACCTGGCCAACAACGGGAAGGTGGGTTGGGGAGGGGGGCACGCAGGGGAGCTCCAGCCATAGCTCTCTCCTGCCTTCCCCTCACCCACCCAGGCTCACTCCCTGCCCCACTGACTTACTGGAGGCTTTCTGCCTCTCTTGCCTTTCCTTCCCTCCTCCACATGCTATCAGCTCCAGTTTCCCAGCAGAGACAAGAAAATCTTGAGAGAGAGCAATTTCCCTGTCATTTCCACGTTCGCCCTCTTCCCTTTGTTCTCATAGAGCAGCCCCTGTGTCCCTGGAGGCCAGGATTTGATGCCAGCTGCGCTTATTCACCCCTGGCTATGTGGTGGTACCAGAGCAGGGAGATGTTGGGAGCCGTCTGCTGTCAGAACACTGTGGTCAGTGCCCTGCAGAGTGGATGCAGAACCCTGTACACAAGCATGACCTAGAACATAGGAAGTAGGAGGTCCCGGGGGTTCCTTTACAAGCACCCCCCCACCCGCACTTTCCTCCCCCCAGTCTTCAGCACACTTTTAGCAACTGAAGCCTAATACAAAGCCAGTTCAGGCTAGAAACAAAACAGAGGTTTGCAGCCCTGAAGACAAACAGCTATAGAAGTAATTTATCTCCGAAGGCAGAGGGGACTGGCAGTCACCTGACAGGCACTAAGGCAGGGAGGGATGTCCTGTGAGCAGCAGAGGGGAGGCATGGGGCTGGCACCTTGCGGGAGCTGAGTATCAGGACCACGATGGCAACAGGTTTCAGTCATCCATGGGAACAGAATCCTGCATGTCATGGGTTAGTCCCAGGGCTACCCTGAGGCTACTGAGACAGAACTGACGCAGGTGGGTTGGTGTGACAGATTCCTGATGTGCTTTCAGACTCAGCCAGACTTCTCAGGCTATCTGCCCCTTCTCCTGCACATGCCCTCAAACAAAGCCATGAGGTCCTCTCCTCTTTCCCTTGGCATGCTGTGATCACAGGCAAGTGCAAGCAGAAACCATGCCACCCATTATCATCACTTCAAAGAACTTAATCCAAAAGCGGTTCACTTTATCTCTGCAAACACTCCACTCCTTCCCTGAATGAGAAACAGCTCACAATAGGTCCAAATCTGTCTCCTCCACCCAGGAATTCCTGCCCCAACTAAATACATTGCCTGGGCAGATCTTAGTAACACAAATGTCCATAGTGTACAAGTTTTAAGACGATGTTTGGGTGCAACGTGTGCCACGAACAGCCTGGGACCTTGGCAGCTGACATGGCATGCTGAGTTGGGCAGCCCATCCACAACACCTCTTTGCTGCATATATATGTACACTTACAGACAAAGCTTATCCATACATTCACCTGTGTTGATAGTATCCACATGCACCTGTTAAATAAATACTGGTTTATTTTTAATCTGAGTTAAACAGCCGGGTAAAAATAACTGCAATTCACAAGTTCCACCACCACCCTCACTTGCCAGTCCACATAAGACATGTGTAAACCAACCCAAGAGACAGCCAGTTGGATATTATTAGTAATAACTCAGCCTACTCATCTCACCGGTAACGTACTATGAGTTCTGCCATCTTTCCACTGCCAAACCAGTTAGGAATGAAACTTGTTTTTCCTGAGACTCATTACTTTATAAACATTCCCAGACTGGAAAGCAGTGTTTGATCTTCAGATCAAAGTGAAGCTGCCTCATTGTTATCTGTCCTGTAGGTCAGATGACATTTTGTTTTCACAATGACTGCCTAGAACTCAGAAATCACCCAACCTTGAAAATCCTGGGGAAACGCAGTATATAAAAGCAGCATTTAGGATATCTTTCTGCCAGCACTCCAGCCTGCATGCTTAAAATCCAGAATGAAAATTCATTTGCACAAATGTTCCTTGACAGATAACTAAAGAGAGGAATAAAAATAGCCTATATGCATAATCAGATTTAAGTTTCAAAAAAACACAGTCCTCCCAGTTTTGTAATTTTTTTTTGCATGATCAGCCTCTTCATCTTTCAGAACTCCTACAAACATGTCTTCATTTGCTATAAATGGCACACCAAAATGAAGATCTTGTTGGGAAAACATCTTTGATACAGGACCAGCCTTGGGACGACCTCAGCTTCATAGATATGAAAATCTCAAGGAACAGCTTTATTTTCACAGAATCACAGAATTGACCAGGTTGAAAAGACCTCTGAGATCATCAAGTCCAACCTACCACCTAATACCTTAATTAACTAAACCATAGCACTAAGTGCCTCATCCAGTCTAACGTGATATAGATGGCACACTATGTAACTTTAAATGACACTTAAAATATCACAGCCTCAAATTTAAAGAAGCATAGAATGGTTTAGGTTGGAAGGGACATCAAAGATCATCCAGTTCCATCCCCCTGCCATAGGCAGGGACACCTCCCACTAGAACAGGTCATTAAAGGACTCGTCTAACCTGGCCTTCAACACCTCCAGGGAGGGAGCAGCCACAACTGCTCTGGGCAATCTGCGCCAGTGTCTTACCACCCTCACTGCAAAGAATTTCTTCCTAACATCCAGTTTAAATCTCCTCTTTTCCAGTTTAAACCCATTACTCTTTGTCTTGTCGTTACAAGACCCTGTCAATAGTCCTTCCCCAGCCCTCCTGTAGCCCCCTTCAGATATCGGAAGGCTATTATAAGGTCTCCTCCAAGCCTTCTCTTCTCCAGGCTGAAGAGCCCCAACTCTCATAGCCTGCCCTCATAACAGAGCTGCTGCAGCCCTTTGAGCACCTTTATAGCCTCCTCTGGGCTCGTTCCAACAGTTCCATGCCCTTCTTGTGTTGGGTGCTCCAGAACTGTACACAGTACTCCAGGTGGGGTCTCAGGAGAGCAGAGGAAAAAGTCAAAGATTTAGATAACTTAGAATGACTTAAGTCCACAGCACACTTCTGCCCATTGTTACTTTATACTGTGTTCACCTGAAACATAGAAACCCTGGGAAAAATCTACAGTTAATGTGGAAAAAAAAACACCCTATTAAAATATAAGTAAATCTGAAAATTAAAATAAGTCAATCTAAAAATTAAAAAACCTAAGTCAGTCTGTCTGCTGTTCTCTTTGAACAGCAAAAGCTGTTCACTCCCCACCGTGCTGAAAAGGTAAAATCAAATAACACTCCAAGCAACTTTCTGAATGTAGAAGACAACCAGAGACACCTGGAACATATGTCCTCATGCTTTGTGTGTGATTATTGGAAAGGGTATACTTAAAGCTAAATAGTAAATTGCCAGCCCCTTTTCAACCAAGAATTAACAACCTCTTACAAAATCAGCATGGGACAGACTTGGGGAGTTGCTGTCAGAGACAGTACCAGGACATATCCAAAGCTGGGATGTGATCCAGCAGCAATTCCATTCTTTGGAAGCAGACAAAGATCTCACCTGCTTTTGAGTTACAATTTTTCCTCCCAGTCATCTGTCAAAGTTATGCTGAGGAATGGTTTAGTGGGCATGGTAGTGTGTGGTTGACAGTTGGACTTGATGAACTTTGCGATCTTTTCCAACCTTTATGATTCTATGATTATTTCCATGATTCTGATCATTGAAATCTACTTGAACCTCTAGAATTTGCCTGGAATGGCTAAAAGTAAACCTTGCAATTTGGCATCACATTCCTCCAATGCAGGGCTACACAGGGCATGGTTTTCATCCAGCTCAAAGTGTGCTGCTCTTGCTGTCTTTCTCCTGCAAGAGAAGTCATAACCCCGCCATCCCTGGCCCAAACTGGTGTGCGCTTTCACTAAATTAGACTTCAAGGTTTTGCTTCACGCCTCTTGAACTGTTTGTGCTGTGGCAGGTCACCAATCACTGCTGTTCCCTAGGAGTTTGAACCTATCCTGACCACAAAAGATTTCTAGTTGGCCCTCCATAAAAGTTTCAGGCATTGGGCTGGGATGCTTTCTACAACTACCTGAAAGGAAGTTGCCGCCAGGTGGAGTTGGTTTCTTCTCCCATACAACCAGCAACAGAACAAGGGGATACAGTCTCAAGTTGTGCCAGGGGAGGTATAGGCTGGATGTTAGGAGGAAGTTCTTGCCACAGAGAGTGATTTGCATTGGAATGGGCTGCCCAGGGAGGTGGTGCAGTCACTGTCCCTGGAAGTGTTCAAGATAAGACTGGATGGAGCAGTTAGAGCCATGGTCTAGTTGATTGGTTCGGGCTGGGTGATAGGTTGGACTGGACAATCTTGGAGGTCTCTTCCAACCTGGTTTATTCTATGATTCTATGCTCAGGGAGGTTGTAGAGAGTCATCATCCCTGGAGGTGTTCAAGAAACATGTGGACATGGCATTTCAGAACATGGTTTTATGGCCATGGTAGTCTTAGGTTGGTGGTTAGACTTGATGATCTTAGAGGTCTTTTCCAAACAAAACAATTGTGTGATTCTAGATGGCTGCTGAGCAAAAAAAAACAACCCAAAAACCACTGCACAAAATGTGAGAGCAGAGACAAAACTAGAAGCCAGCTCCAGCCCTCACTGCCGTGAACCAAGGTGCATGTTGGTGCAATGGTCTACTTGATAGGCTAGGCTGGGTGCTAGGTTGGACTGGATGATCTTGGAGGTCTCTTCCAACTTGGCTGATTCTATGACTCTATGGTTTTATGTTCTGCCAAGCCATGGTGGCCCATGTGCACAGAGGAGCTCCCACTGCTCCCCCACTGCTGGTTGCCTGTGCTATTGCAACACCTGAACATCAACAGATGTGCTGGAGCACAGAGCAACGTACCAGTGCAGCATTGTTGTCAGCAAAGGGAACAGGTGGAGGAGAGATGGCACTTTGCAGCTGCCTGGTTAAGTGATTGGCATATGAGCCAAACGTGACTCACTGAGGGGCCTAATCTTCTCTGTGCCCTGTAGAAGCATTAACAATTCTCATGACATCTTGTCATAAAGCAGGAACTTATTGCCAGCACCTTGGGTCAAAACATCCCATCCTCAGATTAAACAGCATGGCCAGTTATTTCCTGTTCCCCTATAAACAAGTACCAAAAGATTTATAGTAGTTCCTGTATAAATGGGAAGATGCTGAGCAAAACAAATGTTGCATGAAAATCAAGACCAGAGGAAAAAAATCACAAGCCAGCTCCAGACCTCACTCAGCCCAACATAAACCCTAAACCCTCTACATTTACAGGGCTGAAATTGATCTGGTGTAACAAAAGCCAATCTCTCCTGGTGTGGAATGTCAGGAGTCTCTCCTCGGGGTTTTTTTTTTTTTGCATCCTTGCTGGGGTAACAGTCTGCTGCTGTTAGAGAATAAGCAGGGGAAACAAACCAACAAAACAAAACTTCAGGACTCATATTTTATGGACTATTGCCACTGCCTACACTCCCCAAAAGTAGAGCATCGTTTTCTGAGAAGTGCCACCAGAATTGCTTCCCTCCCTTTGCAGGTTGCGATAAACAAGTCCTCATCCAGCCAGCTATGACACAGCAGCGCTGAGGCCCCCAGTGGGTTATTTTTTTCCCCCCCTCTCCTAAGTAAACAGAATTACTATTCACCAGGAAGCAGAGCTGTTCAGACCCAAGCCCCGCATCACTTAGCTGCTCCGTGAAACATCCCGTGGAAATGACTCAGCCTTTCCTCTGCAGCCAGCTCGGTGGCTGGACACGGGTGCTGCAGAGCGGCGTGTGGCTGGGTGCTTGCTGCTCGGGGCATTCAGCATGCCTTGCTCTCCAGTTCACTGCCCCTGAAAGCAACATTCTACCCTAGATAGGAGCTAAATTAAGAGTCAGCTAAAGCTTTATATCTGTGTGCAAGCTGGGATAAGGTATTAGTGGAAGAGCTGGGCCTTCGGGAAGGTCCGGAACAAGAGGATATTTCAGTCAATAGACTGTGCCACCTTAAAATCAACTTTAATATTAAATATCAGGACATAATAATCAGCTGTAGACCTTTATATGAGCCATATCTTATGAAGAAAGGCTTCAGGGACCTGGGGCTTTTTAGCACAGAGAAGAGGAGACTGCAGGTGAATCTTATCAATTCTTAAAAATTCTTAAAGGGTGGGTGTCAGAAAGATGAGGCTAGTGACAGGACAAGAGGTAACAGGGACAAACTTGAACATAGAAGTTTCACCTAAAGATGAGGAGGAACTTCTTTATGTTGAGAGTGGCAGAGGAACAGGCTGCCCAGAGAGATGGTGGAATCTCTGTCTCTGGAGTCATTCAAAACCCTCCTGGACACTGCCTTGTGCAACCTGCTCTAGGTGAACTTGCTCTGGCAGAGGGGTGGACTAGATGGTCTCCAGAGGCCCCTTCCAGCCCCCACCATTCTGTGATTCTCTGTATAGCTGTAAAGAGAAGGATATTTACATTGAGAGCATAAGGGAACTTGTCAATAGTAAACACGGATGCTCCTGTAGGTGCCTGTGGCATGGATCTTTGCAAAAGAGCAATATGCAGCCCTGTTCAGCAACCGGAAAAGAATGAAATGAAGTTCCTGTGACACCAGTGTAGACATGACTTTAGCTAAGAGCTCACTTGCTGTTCAAGGGATTAGTTTTCTAGCTCATTTTTATCTTCTCAAGAGTACAGAATTGTGAATCTCAATACCAGAAGAGACCTCAGTACAACAACTGGCACACAGGACTGGATGTGCTGAAACTGGCCCCCATCCAGCAAAGCAGAGAAATGTGTCCCTGCCTTCCACATGTGAGTCATCTCACCAAGATATTTAAAAAGTAATTACGTGCCTGATGCATTACAAAAGGTTCTCACATCCTCATCCTGTTCTCTTATCAGATCTACGCAAGTTTGCTAGGACAAGGCTTACAGATTCACAGATCGCACTGGGTTGGAAGCGATCCTCACCGGCTCTAGGAAGAATCTGGGCCTTTTCTTCGTGATTGACATGCCCTACTAAATGCTCAGGATGGCCATGAGATCTCACATCAAGAGCATCACTTTCCTCTTAGATTCTCAGAAAAAACACTAATGAGAGAAATCCCAGTTGTGCCTCTTCCCAGCTGTGTATTCTGATTCCTTCAATAGCACTCAGCCAAAACTGGATTTGATCTGACCTGGTGGCGCAGGCATTTTTGGAAGAGTATTTTCTGAAGGTAGGAAGATGGAAATATTTTTGCCTAGGTTAATCTATATTCAGTCATCCCAAAATGTCAACCACAAAAGATCGTCTATCCGGTGCATAAAAGATCAGTGCCAATCAGCTGAGAAAGGTCACAGAACAAACAGAAGAGATCAGCTCCCACAGCTTTGCAGGCTCCTGAAATGGGAACAAGTTATTCTGGTGTCTTGGTGGGGGGGAGCAACCTGAGGCAGGAACTTGCAGCCATGGCCAACCAACTTCTCTCTATCCACCACAAAGCTACAGCAAAAAAAACTTCCTACATCAGTATGCACAGGAGTCTCTGTTCATTCACCTCTCAGCATGATGACTCTTGGAAACATCAGTGTAAATGACAGCATATCAGCCCTGAAATATTTACATCTCAGCATGGGACACACAAGAAGTGTGGGCTATATGCCACTGTCAAACTTAACATAAGGCCACTTTACACATGACGAAACACTGTAAGTAGTCCTTCACAGACCCAAAGCAAGTTGCCCAGAGATTGTCTTATTACTCCAATGCATCTTTTTCCACCTGGTTGTTTAGCCTGAAGGAGAATAGGCTGAGAGGAGACCTTATTGCTCTCTACAGCTACCCGGAAGGAGGTTGGAGTGAGGCGAGTGTTGGCCTCTTCTTCCAGTAACTAACAACAGGACAAGAGGGAATGGCTTCAAGTTGCACCAAAGGAGGTTTGGTTGGATATTAGGAAGAATTTCTTTCCTGCAAGAGTGGTCAGACATTGGAACAGGCTGCCCAGGGAGGTGGCGGAGTCACTGTCCCTGGAGGTGTTAAAACAAAGGATTAGATGTAGCACTTTGGGACATGGTCTAGCGGTCGTGGAGGTGTTGTGCAGAAAGTTGGACTTGATCTTAGAGGTCTTTTCTAAGATTAATTATTCTATGATTCTATGATTCCAGTTTTCATAGATCTGATGGTTCATCCTTTATCAAGAACAAAACCAGAGTGATTTGGTTTCCAGTGAGTTGGAGCCTCTGAAAGTTCTCCCTCTCCCACCTGCACCCAAACATTTCTATCAGCTCTCTCTCCTTGCTATGGTCCTTGCTTTGCTCTAAAGTCAATTTCTACCCCACAGCTTAAGTTCACATAACTAGAAAGCCCAATTCACTGCAGTTGTATGCTGGATGTCAAGCCTGCTGCTTCCCATGGTTGTGTTAATGACGTAAGACCCATCTGTTTTCTCACAATAAAACCAAATTACCAAGGCTAGGATCAGAGGAGCCTGGCAATGGTTTTCTGTGACTTCTACCTGACTGCTGAGATCATGGCAACAAGTTCACCAAGACAGATGAGAATGTGGAGAGAGTTGCTCACAAATGAAAAGGACTTTGAACAAGTGCCATGTCTTGGATGGAAGCAGGGCTCCTCAGGAGCTGAAGTAAGATTCCATACTAGATCTATGCTTTTGTAAAGGTGCAAGTGAGGCCCTGCTCCATTTGCTGTTGTGGAACTGGAAGCAGTTCTGCTGGTTTCAGTTTCGGTAACCAGAGGAAGGTATATCCTTCAGGGTTAAGGAAGAGGGCCATGAGCCCAATCTTCTGCACTCTGCCTCAGCTCACCATGTCATAATCGTAATATTAATTATGACAGAGCAGACATCTGACCTAAACTCAGTTATGTAAAAGTTAGGTTTATCTAAGACCATCTGATCAAATATCTAGCCTGTACAAACAAGAAAGAAGAGAGAAAGGCACCTTCAGATGGTAATTCAATCCCTTACCAAAAAAATCACCATTATTTTCACAGCTGCATGAAGGAAAACACTACCTCTGCCTTGCTGAACTGTGATTGCTGAGTGATTCAGACTGCAATCTACCTAAAGTATCTTCAGAATAAATAATATTTACTACCATCAAAACTAAGTAATCACTTAATGAAGGCCCACATAGCTGAGTGTCTTGCTTCTGGCAGTGCTCAGGAATACATGTGAATATAAGCCCAGCCCGAGCAGCGGCACACTTTTCCCACACACATACCTTCCAGCAATTGGCCTTGTAGCAACTCCAGGCTTAGCAGAAGCTGCTGCTGGCAAGAGCGGGGCAGAGGTGACATCTATAAACCATGCAGGGATTTTGAGGTGAAAAATACAAGGTATCATAAGTAAACAGAGGGGAATTCATTAGCATGAGCTAGATGTACTCTTTCTGCAAAGCAGCGCTCACAAGCAACACTGGTTGGCAAAACAGGGATGAGAAGCACAAGCCAGCATTGGCTGTATTGCATTTAAATAGGTCTGGAGACTGGAAAAAAATGTGTATGCAAATTCTGCATAATCAACTTAAAAGAAATTCAGAGAAGTCAGTTCAGGGAAGGAGGCTAATAGCAGAACATCTGCTGCTGCTCCCACTATTCACATTAGGCGGTTGGGTATATCTCTGGGGACTCAGATCTCATCAGAAAGGGTTTGTTGTCATGCAGAGAAACAAGACTCGGAAAGCAGAGAGGCAGGTATGAACCTGCCTGAGCTGAACACCCCAATGCCACACTTAAGTCCAGCTGAACTACAACAGGGTCATGTCTGCTTGTACAGAGTTTGGATACCTGTCTGACTTGTAGCGACATTCTAAACCTACCAGCACCAACAACTAGTAGATGAAACTGTAGAAGTAGATACAAACACAATACCGCGGTTTTAATTACATTCTCAGTCCATAGGCATGGCCTTTGCAACTGCCCAGTCATACTGCCAAATCATGCTGAGCTACACTCACAGCAGAGAAACACTACATTTTAACAGATGCTCAATCCACCACCAGCACCTCTGTCCTCTTCATTCAACCCTCATCCCTTTGTTTATTATTCTTATTTTCATCTCTTTCTGTCAGGATCTCTTTTCCTTGTTCTGTTAAAAACTATACCATGCTTATGATGAGCAGTAGCTACAAACCCCATCAGAATCCTGATGTCTTTATGCTTCAGCTGAGGTCAACTTAATCTTGCTTACCAACAAATAAACTTAGCTTCATCTACAACACAACATTCACAGTATCACCAAGGTTGGAAGAGACCTCACAGATCATCAAGTCCAACCCTTTACCACAGAGCTCAAGGCTAGACCATGGCACCAAGTGCCACGTCCAACCTTGCCTTGAACAGCTCCAGGGACGGCGACTCCACCACCTCCCTGGGCAACCCATTCCAGTGTCCAATGACTCTCTCAGTGAAGAACTTTCTCCTCACCTCGAGCCTAAACTTCCCCCGGCGCAGCCTGAGGCTGTGTCCTCTCGTTCTGGCGCTGGCCACCTGAGAGAAGAGAGCAACCTCCTCCTGGCTACAACCACCCCTCAGGTAGTTGTAGACAGCAATAAGGTCACCCCCGAGCCTCCTCTTCTCCAGGCTAAACAATCCCAGCTCCCTCAGCCTTTCCTCGTAGGGCTGTGCTCGAGGCCTCTCACCAGCCTCATCGCCCTTCTCTAGATATGCTCAAGCATCTCGATGTCCCTTCTAAACTGGGGGGCGCCTAGAAGCTGTTTCTGAGGAAGAAAGGACAGAATTAGATCCTAAGGTACAGAAATGAGTCTGATGGATTGTAAGAAGTTATCTTGACTGATCTTTCAATGTTATCGTGCAATCGATCCCACTTAGCCCATCCCATGTAACCTTAATGAAGGAATATCTCTCTGCTATTTCTTGTCTCCTATACAAAGGGCAGTTACAGGGAGTTTAAGAGTCTGATTGCAAAAAGGCACCCATGTGTACATCAGCACAAGCAAAACAAGTAGGTACACAGAACACATGAAATCCTGCAGCACTCTCTGAGACCTGCAGGGATTCCCAGGCAGTTCCTCGCACACCATGGGAGCGTGAAGTTGCTGGGAGCAATGGAGTCCAGTTTCCTTGGGACTGTAACTGGTTCTACATTTATAATATGGACACTTAAGTACAGTTTTGTGGGGTTTCTTTTCTTTTTTTTCTGCCTTTCTTCTGCCTAACTTACAAATATGATCAAACCTAAGATGTTTCAACAATGTCGAGTTGCACAAACATCAGGGAATAAGAGCTGGAAGAAACTCCCCCCCTCCCCCCCCCCTTTTCTTTCCTCTCCCAGCTCTCCGATATATGAAATGTCTTTCTCAGCAACTATATTTTGAAACCATTATTGCCATAAATTTTAGCCTACTTAGAAATTTTCTGATGTAAATTCTCTCTGGGAGGCTTGCAGCAAAATACAGCTTCCTGCAGAAGCAGCCCGCTGTTAATTTCCAAACAGCCACATCCCAAACCAACGGGACAAATTCCCAGTACCTCCAGTCAAACCCAAAATGTGCAGCACTGCTGTTAAAACCAAAACCAAGAGAGACATCTAGAGTTAGCTCTTGTTAGCGCCCTAGCAAGGTCATTCACTTTCTTTCCCAGTTTTCTTTCGGTCACTGGTGACAGTTAATTACAAGCACCGTACGAGGTGCCTCCGGCTGTAATTAAAAGCGAACTGGGAAGCACGGGGCAGGGAGTGCGGCGGTGACTCCCGTTTAAGGCTGTGTTTGTTTCCCATTTCAGGCTGTTTCCCAGTTTCAGACTGTGTTTCCCGATTTCAGGCGATTTGAGGGGTATCCGGAGCAGGGCGCAGCTCCTCTCGACGTCCCCGCCGCGGGGACAACAACGGCGGAGCCGGGGGGCGGCCGCTCTCCGCGGTGCTGATCCGCCTCCCGGCTGCCGGCCGCGCACCCTGCTCCGCACAACCTTCCGCCTCCCTTCCCCTCCGCGGCACCTCCACACCAAGGTTACATCGAGGACCATAATCGGCCACCAGCCTTTTGTTTGTACGTTGTGACCAGGCGACGTGCTTCCCAAAATCTGACCTACAGCAAAATCCAGTGATGGTTTCAGACCCGCTCCGTCTGTACCTCCACTTGGGTTATAAAATCCTACCCCTTCCGACAGGGAGCAAGGCGTTCAGTCGTTCATCTTCAAGACTGCATATTGAGCGACTGTGCTTTGCAAATGCATTTTTAACATGCCCCCAAACACTGTAATCTGCTTATTCCACATTGTACGCTTCCCTACAACTAGACTGACTGCACAAATTGCAAAGAGATTCAAAAAGAACATGGATGCTGCATGCAATGTCATAAAAGTTGTTTATCAATACTTCTGAGTTATTGCTAATGAAATAAAAACTAAAATACATATGGCCCAGCGAGTTAACCTACCTGACTCCCACAGTTAACATCTAACCGCATACACACTGACTACTGCTTGATATTGAGGCATTTTCCAAGAGTCCTCAGATTTGTTTTTCCCTTCTAGCCATAGGGCGTTGGTTCTTACAGTAATCTGATCATTTCACGTACCAAATGCAAACAACATGCTTTTTCATTATTAAAGCAAATTACACCATCAAAAGCCTTTAGCTAAAACACTTACAAAAGAATAGAGAGATGATGATGGCTTTGTATTGAACAGGTTTTCAAGTTATCAGCGCCGTAACGAGACTGTCTTCAGTCAACTTCAGTGCTCTCATGCAAGGCAATCAGAATATAACTAGAAACACTGGGGTTCTTTCCTCTAAAGCAAGCTTTACACCCAACAAACAGCTTGGGTACAAAGCTAAGTAAATAGGTGGCAGGGCTGTTTAAAAGTCCATCGAAGCAACCTGTGCAACATTTGAAATACATGGCCAAACAGGACAAATCTGCCTGTTCAGCAGGGTATCCAGTACATTTATGCTTCCCATCACTGGAAATTAACAGCAACACCTGCCTCTTCCTTAGGAAATTTTCTATTTGTAGAGTTACCAAAGACAACTCATGAAGTCAAAGAACCGCCACGTTCTTAATATTAGTAACTATTAAGCCTTAACTTATTTCTACAGTTTAGCATCTCTATGGAGGATTAGCTGCCAGGAAGTACCTTCTTATTTTTTCCTGTAAAAAAATATTGGTTAAATACTTCTTACCTGAATAAGATTTTCTTAACCCCAAAGCCATGCTGCCTTGCAAGCCGCTCCTACCCAAACAATTGCAGTCTACATTTGGAGCAGCCACACAGGGAGTAGATCAGACAAAGTTTAAGGCATATTTGAAGTATTCTCTAAGGTACTGGCCAGAAACATCAAGCCCATACCCGCGGTATAGAGAGATCATTAATGGGCATTAGTGACAGACCATTATGACTTTCAGAGATCATTAAAGATTCATAATGTAGCTGTACTGTTCTGGCAACCTCTAACCACTTCTTGGACATAAATGTACATTTCTCCTACATGATTTACTTAAACTTATTATTTTTGAGTGTCAAATTTTATTTTCTGCCTCCTAGAATTACAGAGAATGCCTGTAACTGGATCCTGCGGTACATTATGCCAGCCACCGGAGCCTAGTGCTTGGTTTAGCTGATACCCTTTATTGTAAGGCACTCTGCAACACAAATAGCTCAGAAACATTCATGAGGTAGAATATGTACCATATTTCCTTTCTTTTTTAAATTAGCCACAGACTGATACCCTGTAAAGGTAACAAGTAAAAAAAGCACGCAGTAGAATTACAGTTGCTACCGATTGTGAAGTGGTTACTCTTTGAAATGTTTAATCTTTACTTCTATGCTTCAGAAAAGCTCCTTTGTTTGTCATTCAAAGGTAGGGAAAAAGTACTGAAGATATTTCAGCTGGGGTCACCTAAGCCAGCTACTCCTAACGCTTCTTTAACGAGTGAAGAAAACACTAAGATTTGGTTTTGAAGGTGTACAGTACTGCAGAGACTGTAGTCCAAATCATAACCACAATTAGGCTTTATTTGTCTTAATCAAGAGCTGGATTTGAATTTTCTGTCTCTGAACCTGACCAAGACCTTGTTTAACTCATCCTTCTTCAGCACAGCAAGCTAAGCTCATGCTCATATCCTGCGTAAGTAATGAGATTTAGCCAATTTGAAAGCAGAGTCAGACTGCGAGGTCAAGCGCTGTCTCTGAGCGTGATTTGTCCATTATGAAGTCATATGATTGCACGTAGTAGAGAAGAGCTATTTAAAAAGGCTCTGCCGCTTCACCAGGAGTTACTACTCCCTCTAAGACACATCTGCAAGTCACACGTGCATGAGCCTGGTTATTTTCTGGTGTAATGGACTGGCAGTGTATATATACCAATGTCTGTATCAGGAGGAAAAGCATCAAACTCCAGCTGAGGAGCTGTTACTTCTTAATCTTTTTTACCAAAAGCACTTGCAAATGCATGAAACAGGCTAAGGATCAGACCTTCAAGTCACAAGCAAGTAAACATCTTCCAGAGTCTAGGCTTTAGGTGCTAAAAGAGATCTAGCAAGTGAAGTCACTCAAGCATTTTAACATATTTAAGCATTTATGGTTTGCTGAATGCAGACTGGAAAGGTGAAGCATGCCAGTTTATTACCAGTAAACAATTCCCCCCAAATAATATTTCAGTGTTTACTAATACACATTACTCCTCCTGTACTTGGAACTCACAGTTAACAGGTATGCAGAAACAAATCATGCTGTGAACTGCACGATTTTGAGAATATTCGCTGTCTATTATGCCACTGCTGCTTATAATCAAGCTGTGAATATTGCTGATATCCAAACACGCCGCGCTGTTAAAAACAACCTTAATTACTGCTGCCAGAAACAAGCAGCACCACACCATGAAAACTGCAGTGGGGCAAAAAGTGAAGTTGATTCTGAGACATCTTCACTTGCAAATGGCACCATTCTCAGCAAAAGGGAGTCAAAAAGCCCCGTGGAAGAACATTCTCAAGCCCATCTCTAATTGCCTGCTGAGTTCTATCGATTTCAAACAACTGACCTTGAGTCAATAGGTTTTGTGTCACCCATGTCAATTATTGACAGGCAGGCAAAAGCCAGCAGTGGCATTTCGTAGTGCCTTGCAATTACAGACAAGGTTAATCTGCTTCCAAATGGAGTTCTTTTCCCACAACCAGCAGCACATTTAACTCCTTTTCCCAAAGCCTACATGAATTTGTAATGATAACTCCCTAAAATTTGCACAGTTCTTATTAAAATTTCAGTATTCTGTTCTCTTCAGCTACCTCAGGAAATGGTTTAAGTGATTCAGAATGGTTCTTATGATTTTACAAGAAAACTGGAGCTGTACATAGAAAACATCACCTGTGCCCAGCTAATCCTTTTTACTATCTAGATGTTTGCTGCATATTAACTTGTTTTGTTGTTTTCATCAACGAGAGGAAAACACAGCCCGGCCAAATCTCCACTTTGCTTTCACAGCATCATAGAATGCAATGGGTTGGAAGGGACCTCTCCTCGCAGTAAAATAAGGAGATTCCCATCTAGATCAGGTTCCCCATCAAGCCTGACCTTGAATGTCTCCAGGAATGGGGCCTCCACCACCTCCCTGGGCAATTCTTCCACCAACCTGACAGGAAAGAGTTTCTCTGATCACTTTATGTTACGTGCCCTCGGCATGTGACTACAACCACTTGGCCTAAAGGAACACAGCTCCTCTGAGATTCCAGCTAAGACCTTACCCCGCTAGACTATCAGTTACCTCTCTGGAGTACCACTTTAAGAAAAGCAACTCCATAGTGTGTTGTAGCACCTGCACCAAAAGGATTACCAGTAGAATTTGTATGTTTTCTTTTCCTTTTGCACCAATAAATAGTTGCTGTTTGCTGTGAAGTACTCACTGGAGAGTGCCCTGCTGTAATTAGTGAACAACTGATGACTAAGCATCTAAAAGAAAGGAAAATAAGATGGTCTTGGAGAGGAAATTTACATTTCTATCCACCCAAGGAGGAAAGCACAAATCAGCCCTCCACAAGAGACAGTGGTGAGTCAAACCCAGTCCCTGTAAAGCACAATCTGAGCAATTTACCCCTGGTTTTATGTGCCACACCTATTTGCTTTACAAAGTGATCAGAACAGATGACTTGGTAAGTCCCAGTAGGATTTGCAGCCCCACATTCCCTTCTTGCCGGCTGATATGGAGATAGTACAGCAGCAAAGACTGTACCCAGTACTTGCCTCCCAGAAAACTTGGCCACACTATCAGTATGGTGTTCTGCTTCTCCACAACAGGCAAACTTTGTCTAGTCTGCCTCTACACAATAAGACATGCTGAAACAAGGACCCAGGCACATCCAAAGAAACCAGACTGGCCACAAGCAAAATGACACGCATTTATTGCTCTGCTGTGGCAGAAGAACACAGCTCCTTTCCATGACTACAACAGGGAATCAGATTTGTAATCTTGCAAACTTTTAAGCATTCCTATTTAATTAAATCTTACCTTACAGTTTTGAACTGATCTCATAGAGAAAAAAAACAAACACAACAGTCAGGCTTGGCCTTATTCCTTGGAATCAACCAACAAAAGCTCCAGCCAATTAGTCTAGCAGAAAGAGACTGAGAGCTCAGGCTCCACTTCTGTTGCTGCTGTTATGACCCAAGAATCCCAAATGCAAAATACAGATGAGCCAGCACAGAACTGCTGCCTCAGCAGTCCTGCAGCAACATCACGCAGCACTAAACAGCAGCTGCAACAGAGACCTCCCAGAGAAACACAGATGATGGCGGTAAGAAGGTTTCTGCTGTTTTGGAGAAGAGGAATAAGGAGAAGTGAGAGCTCTGAAGTGCTGCCCAACCAGGAATCACAGAATGGTAGGGGTTGGAAGTAACCTCTGGAAATCATTAAGTCCACCCCCTCTGCCAAGCCAGGTAGACCTAAAGAAGCCCACACAGGAATATGTCCTGGTGGGTTTTGAATGCTTCCAGGGATGGAAACCATCACCTCTCTGGGCAACCTGGTCCGGGGCTCCAGCACTCTCACAGGAAAGAAATTTTCACTCATGTTGAGGTGGAACTTCCTATGTTCGTCTTTGTTGCCCCTCATTCTATCATTGGGAACCAGTGAAAAGAGACTGGCCCCTTCTTGACATCCACCTTGTAAGTACTGGTCAGCATTTTTGAGATCCCCCCTCAGTCTGCTCTTTTCCAGATTAAAAAGGCCAAATTCTCTCAGTCTTTCCTTCTAAGAAGGATGTTCCAGTTCCCTAATCACTTTTATAGCTCTTCTCTGTACCCTCTCCAGCAAGTCCCTGTCCTTCTTGAACGAAGGAGCCCAGAACTGGATACAATGCTCCAGGTGAGGCTGCACTAGAGATCGGCAAGAAGGGAAGCAGAACTTTCCTCAACCACCTTGCAACACTCTCCTTGATGCACCCCAGGATGGCATTTGCCAACTTGGCTACAAGAGCACATTACTGGCTCGTGATCATCCTGTTGTCCACCAGGACTCCCACTCAAGTTTCTAGAGCCTGTTGGTCTACACAGGCTATTTGTACAGTAGTGATTATTATATTTGCACAGTCATTCAGCTGTTTAAATTTCAGCCCCAAAATAAAGTGACCCAAATCCATCCTGTGTTATATGTAACTTCAGATTAATAAAACTATCAGATATTTGAATAGTTACATGGAAGAATATGTGATTCCAGCGTTTGTTTGTTCTCTGCTTTTGGCCTGATGGCAGTATCTTGTCATGCGATCCACAGGAAGGACGAAATCATTTAAAGAGTGAAACTATTAAGTGTCCTGATGCTGGGAACGTCTCAGTTTCTACTGACTGAAGGGGAGCTGTGTGAAGCCAGCACAGCTCTAGCACTGTCTTTCCTTGGCTTCATCTGCCACCTGGTGGTTCATTCCCAGAGAGCAGGAAACAGCATTTTTAGGGTAGGATCATAGAATCTGTCAGGGTTGGAAGGGACCACAAGGATCATCTAGTTCCAGACCCTCTGCCATGGGCAGGGACACATTACCCTAGATCAGCCTGGCCAGAGCCCCATCCAGCCTGGCCTTAAACACCTCCAGGGATGGGCCCTCAATTACCTCCCTGGGCAACCCATTCCACTCTCTCACCACTCTCATGCTGAACAACTTCCTCCTCATGTCCAGCCTGAACCTACACATCTCCAGATTCACTCCATTCCCCCTAGTCCTGTCACTCCCTGATATCCTGAAAAGTCCCTCCCCAGCTTTTTTTGTAGGCCCCCTTCAGATACTGAAAGGCCACAAGAAGGTCACCTGGGAGCCTCTTCTTCTCCAGACTGAACAGCTCCAACTCCCTCAGTCTGTCCTCATAGCAGAGCTGTCCAGCCTTCTGACCAATCCAGTGGCCCTTCTCTGGACACGCTCTAGCATCTCCACATCCTTCTTGCAATGGGGGCTCCACAACTGGATGCAGTACTCCAGGTTAGGTGTCACCAGAGCACAGTAGAGGAGAATCACCTACCTCGCCCTGCTGGCCACACTTCTCCTGATGCAGCCCAGGATCTGGTTGGCCCTCTGGGCTGCAAGAGCACACTGCTGGCTCATGTTGAGCCTCTTGTCCAGCTGCAAGTTCCAACAGGAACCTGAAGTGCATTGTTGATTGTACAGGCTGTAAAGAACAATGAGCAGCCCTGCAGCTGCAAAGAGCAGAGCAGTTCACATCCACACACAATGCAACACTACTCAACAGCATTCTGCAGTGGGAACATTATTTTAACTGCAAGGGAAACACTGAAATTCAGAACATTTTCAGCGTATGAAACCAAGTATCTGCAAATTTCCAAGTGTTAGGATCTCTCCCAACAATTTATAACACTTGTGACAAGTTCCTGAGCCCGATGGAAGCTCAGTTGGAAAAGCAGGACTCATAGGCGTAGGACTGAAAAGAGGAAAGAGCGAGAGCCACTTTGTTAACCTGCCTGTTAACAGCCTGCAGTGTCCTGCTGTTACGCCATGAGAATAGATCAGGATGGACAGAATAGGTGCCTGTATAAACTTTTAAAGCCACTATATCCTATTTGGAATATCACATAATCAAAACCAGTCTATGACTCTATTTTACATGTTCAGAATGCTTCAGTACAGTTGCAAACCGAAGTACAATCAAAAGTAACTCCTGGCATTCTGAAAACAGCGGCCCTGGGTTGTGTTGTCCCACACGTTGTGGAAGGACAGGATGACACTGAAGCTGCCTTGCTGGAGTGATACTTGATAGCCTGCAACCTGCCCTAGGTGATCCTGCTCTAGCAGGGGACTTGGATCACACAATCTCCAGAGGTCCCTTCCAACCCCTATCATTCTGTAATTCTGTGTTCTGCATCATATCACGTTGAAGCTGTGGATGGGTGAATATTTGTATCAGAAATTGGCCTCCTGGTGAAAACCTGAGAGGTCAGGGCTACTTGGCACAATGTCTGTGCAGCAACATTCAGGCTACCTTGTATCTAGCAGCATTACTATGAATTAGCTGGCAGAATGCTTTGCCAAGCATTTCCAGGGTACCCTGGAGAGCACAGCACCTGCACAATGACACACTGGAGAGCACAGCACCTCCACAGTGGCATGCTCAAGGTGAGGTATCTTCAATCACTTCTGTCTCTGGTGTATCATAGAATCACAGAACTGGAAGAGACCTTTGAGATTATCAAGTCCACCTGCTCACCCAGAGCTCACAATCCCACCACTACTGCTAAAACACTACCACTAACCCATGTCCTCAACACCACATCCATATGTCTTCTACATACCTCCAGGGACGGTCACTCCACTACCTCCCTGGGCAGCCTGTTATAAATGATAGAACTGTTTTGGCTGGTAAAGCTTTTTAAGGGTAACAGGGGAAAAGAGGCAAATACAAATGAAGTTCCTGGACCACGCTGTCTTACAGCCATGCCTCAGCCATGTGCTAGAGGGGTGGTGGTTGCCCTATGTATTTGCAGGGGCTTTTGGTAGAACTGTGCAGCAACTGGGAGTAAAGCTCCCTGCTCCTTTCTTGGCTCTTATCACACTCCAAGGAAAGACACACGAATAATGTGGGCAAATGCTGACAAATAGCAGAGCAAATATTAAACAGCCAAGAGCTGCAAGCTACAGCCACCTGTCTATTTATTTGGGCCCTGTGGGATGAGGCTCTTCTGATACCTGAAAGCAGATTTCAATCACACTGGCAAACTTCTAACTCAAACACAGTTTTCACTCGCTCACCAAACACAGAGAAGAAAAACCAGCACATTTCTGGTCCAAGCCTCACGAGAGCAGGATCCCAATCCTATCTGGTTCTGTAAGTGCTGGAGACCAATTCTTAAGAGTTATTTTTTTTCAGTACAGACCAAAACTACGCTGAACCCTTCACTGGTGTGCCTGTTGAGAGAAGAGAGCTGGCTGTCACGTTATTCTGATAGCATTTGCAAACACACTTGAGAGCATTGGGAGCATAAAACTCACTACACTTCCCTGACACAAGGTTCAAACTCCCAAAAGTGCTTTTGAAAAACCTAACTGGAGATCAGATTGAGACAACTGCAAGGAAATAGCAGGCAGATGTCAGGGCTGAGAAGCTCAGCAGACTCAACCTCCATCCCCTGAGATGAGGCTCCAGCAGCCCAGGTTAACTGGCTCTGATGGTGGCTATCTCCCTACCAGAGAAAATCCCCCATTCTTCAGGCTCTGCTCACTTGCTCCCTGTGATAGACCAAGAAGCAATGTGTGTAAGTTGCAGCACAGGAGGTTTAACCTCAACACAAAGGGGAACTTCTTTACTGTAAGGGTCCCAGAGCCACTGGCACAGGCTGCCCAGAGAGGTTGTGGAGTCTCCTTCCCTGAAGACTTTCTAGGCTTGTCTGGATGTGTTCCTGTGTGATCTGTGCTAGATTGTGTGGTCCTGCTTTGGCAGGGGTGTTGGGCCCAATGATCTCATCAGATCCCTTCCAACCTCTAATATCCTGTGATCCTGTGACCTTGGTCCATGTCAAGTTGATTATGAAGTATCCCAAGTTCTGTCCTGGTCAGATGGCAGGCAGCCAAACCACAGTGACTGCAGTACGCAGTAATGAGCAGAAATTTCTGAAATGACGGCACCTCTTGCCAAGTCCAACCTATTCCAACTGTTTAGGACAAGAAGAACTGGTCTCAAATTGCATCAAGGGAGGTTTAGGATGGATATTAGGAAGAATTTCTTTCCTGTAAGAGTGGTTAGACATTGGAACAGGCTGTGCAGAGAGGTGGTGGAGTCACCATCCCTGGAGGTGTTCAAAATACATCCAGACATGGCACTTTGGGACATGGCACAGTGGACGTGGTGGTGTTGGATCAATGGTTGGATTTGATGATCTCAGAGGTCTCTTTCAGCCTTAATGATTCTATGACTCCTCTGTTTCTACATTTCCCATGCCAATAGCAAACGCTCTGTGCAAACAGAGCTCACGAGGAAAGCCCTTCTCTCAGCAGCTTGCAAGCACTCACAGCCAAAATCAATACACACATTAGTGCTCCTAAACATCATTTCATTTATGATAATTAAATAAATCAGCTCTAATAAAATAATTATTTCACTATTTACCACAGGAAAATTATGGGTTGAAAGTCCCTTAATTTGATACAAACTTGGGGTTGGGTCAAATCCTTCAGATTTTATTCTTTATTTGTGCTGATATTTCATAACCTTGTGAACCATCATTACTCCATTTTCCTGCAACAGCATACCAAGATCAGCTTCTGAAAATATTGACCTCAGCCCTGGACAGAAAAGGATGAGCAGACATCTCTGAATGTGAGATGGATGAAGACGTGTCCTGCACTGTTTAGAAAGTCAGTTTCAAGTTCCTTGTATACATGGAAATAAAAGCACTTTGAAAGTGGATTCAGACCATAGAATCATAGAATCAACCAGGTTGGAAGAGACCTCCAAGATCATCTAACCTAGCACCCAGCCCTGTCCAATCAACCAGACCATGGCACTAAGTGCTTCATCCAGGCTTTGCTTCAACACCTCCAGGCACGGCGACTCCACCACCTCCCTGGGCAGCCCATTCCAATGCCAATCACTCTCTCTGCCACCAACTTCCTCCTAACATCCAGTCTAGACCTCCCCTGGCAAACTTGAGACTGTGTCCCCTTGTTCTGTTGCTGCTTGCGTGGCAGAAGAGACCAACCTCACCTGGCTACAACGTAGGAATTCCTGAGGTGAAGACAGAAGTTGCACTGTATTTGCACAGGTACAAACGAGATGGAAACCTCTGTCCTTGCCTCACCAGCCCAACTGCAGCACCAGCCACTGAAGATAATGCCTTGAAGAAGTTGGACCTAAGCACAAAGCACTCTTTGTCCCAAAGTTTCACTGCACACACAAAGTGTTGCACTTAACACTACTAGAAAAACACAAGTGAAAAACATCAACAGATGAAATGGGCTCTTATGTGCCAGCATCATCCATCTGCCTTTCATTCTCACTATGAAACGCAGCATCTCATCACTGTATGCTTATATCCAGCTTTGTGCTACTCATGGCAAGTGAACAGAGTCATAGTAAAATGACTTTGGTTAGAAAAAGCCTTTGAGATTCAGGGGTTCATAGAATAGCAAGTTGGAAGGGACCTCAAGAATCACCTAGTCCAACCTCTCAGGGTAAGAGTATAGTTTAAATGAGATGGCCCAACACCCTGCCTTGAAACTGCCTAATGTAGGGGAACTCATCACCTCCCTTGGGAGTTTATTCCTCATATCTAATAGTTGGAATGGTGAGGAAAAAAATCTGGCTTCTGGTCTGAATCTCCCCAGTAGCAACTTGTACCCTTATGCCTTGTCCTCACCATGGGACTCTGGAACAAGAGAGTCCCCTTCCTCATGACAGCTGCCCTTTATGTACTTACGCATAGTTAGGAGGTCTCCCCTAAGCCTTCTCTTCTCAAGGCTGAACAAATGCAGTTTTCTCAGCCTTCCCTCACATGACAGATCTTCCAGTCCTCTGGTCATTCTTGTGGCCCTTCTCTGGACCCTCTCCAGCCTGTCTGCATCCTTCTTCCGTAGCAGGGACCAAAACTGTACACAGTGCTCAAGGTGTGGTCTGACCAGCACTGGGTAGAGGGGGAGAACGACATCTTTATCCCTGCTGGTGATACCCTTGTTAATGCAACTTGGCAGTCTGTTGGCTTTTTTTGCCTCTGCAGCACACTGCTCACTCATGGTGAGCCTTTTGTCCACCAAGACCCCAAGGTACCTCTCCACAGTGCTGCTCTCAAGCCAGGTGGCTCTCAACCCAGGTGGCTCTCAACCTGAGCTGCATTCACAGGATCATAGAATGTTAAGGGTTGGAAAGGACCTCCACAGATCACTGAGTCCAAAACCCCTGCCAGAGCAGGACCATAATTACCGCAGGTCACACAGAAACACATCCAGACAGGGCTTGAAAGTCTCCAGAGAAGGAGATTCCACAACCTCTCTGGGTGGCATGTTCCAGTGCTCTGGGACCCTTACAGTAAAGAAGTTCTTCCTGAGGTGAAACTTCCTGTGCTGTAGTTGACATCCATTGCCCCTTGTCCTATCCCAGGGTGCAACTCAGAAGAGTTTGTCCCCTCCCTCTTAGCCCTCAGATATTTATAAACATTCATTACTCCCCCTCTAAGTCTTCTCTTCACCAGACCAAACAGCCCCAGGTCCCTCAGCCTCTCCTCACAGGGCAGTGCTCCAGCCCCTTCAGCATCTTGGACTCTCTCCAGTAGATCTTTGTCCCTCCTGAACTGGAAAGCCCAGAACCGAATGCAATATTTCAGATGAGGTCTCACCAGGGCAGAGTAAAAGGGGAGCAGAACCTCCCTCAATCTGCTGGCCACACTCCCCTTTAATGCACCCCAGATTAACTCCTAGGTTATATGTTCCCAGGTGTAAGACCCTACACTTGGCCTCATTAAACTTCATACAATCCCTTCCTGCTCACCTGACCAGACCTTCCTGGAGGGTGGCTCTCATTCCGGGGTGTCAACTTCCCCACTTATTTTTGTGCCAACAGCAAACTTCATCAGGGTGCTCTTAATGCCAATACCTACATCATTAGTAAAGATATCATCAAGTCCAACCATTATCTGCTGGATTACACAAGTCTGTCAACCAAAGATGCTTAGGGAGTTGACCAGACAGACAAGCATGAACCTCTATCAGACAAAAAAGCTCACACCACTCAATTTACAGGCATCATGCTGCCTGCTTTCCTCACTTGGGACAAAAAGCACGATTCAAGCACTCAGAATCTCAGCCAAGCATTTGCCACTAGAGGAGGCTATGGCATCATTTTTCCCGTCCACCTGGACCAGGGAAATTTCAGTGGAGAGCTTCTGCAAAAGCACCACTGCAGTTTTCCAGCTCCTCCTATAAATAAGTTCTTCCCAAACCAGCAAATTTCTTAGCACCTAGATTTGTACTTCATCTTGAGCCAAAGGAAAAACAAATGCACAAAGCTCACAGAGTTGATAATCTGGATAGTTTCTGTCTGTTTCAGCCTGATGGCATGTTTCCTTGCCTGTAGTGTGGCCAAAGGGAAGATGTTGGTGAATAAAGCAAGAGATTTCAGGGTCTCCATTGATCTGTAAATATAATAACCTTCAGCAGAGAACCTTCAGCTGGATGAATAACCAATGAAGCCCTACTATCAGCAAGGGTTTTTTTTTTTTTCCCACTCTGTTCCCTTTCATTTCTTGGGGTTTTGGGTTTTTTTGTTATTTTTTTTAAAAGGAGCACCAGATTAAAATAGAATCATAGAATTGTCAGGGCTGGAAGGGACCTCAAAGATCATGTAACTCCTACATCCCTGCCATGGGCAAGGACACCTCACACTAGATCAGGCTGGTCAGAGCCACATCCAGCCTGGTATTAAAAACTTCCAGGGATGAGGCTTCCACCACCTCTCTGAGCACCCTGTTCCATTGTCTCACCACCCTCATGGGGAAGAACTTCTTCTTAACACCCAATCTGAATCTACCCACTTCTAGTTTTGCTCCATTCTCCCTACTCAACATCCTAAAAAGTCCCTCCCCAGCTTTCTTGTATCCTTCTTCAGATATTGGAAGGCCACAATAAGGTCTCCTCAGAGCCTTCTCCTCTCTAGACTGAACAGCCTCAACTCTCTCAGTCTGTCCCAACACAAGAGTGGCTCCAGCCCTCTGATCATCCTTACGGCCTTTCTCTGGATGCACACCAGCACATCCATATCCTTCTTGTAATAGAGTCCAGAAGTGGACACAGTAGCCCAGATACCTTCAGCCTTAGACCACCAGACTGCACCCCCAAACCAAGGGTTATGTTCCCTCAGAGAATTCTGTTGTCTCACATTTTATTCCAGATCTGAATAGAACCAAATGTTAAACCATCCTAGTTTTCTATGAAAGAGTTTTGCCCTTAGCAGGTCTACAAACAGATATAAAGGGAAGTGGGCCATAGAATTCTGTGCACAAATCTTGTGATTATAAAGCATCTCTGGCTGATGATCCCAGAAATAGCTGCCCTTTCTCCACTGACACAACAAGCACATCCCAGAAGAGATCAGCACAGATATGGCAGAAAGGTTTGTCCAGAAAAACCCATCTTTTGATGCATGCATCACAGGCTGTTGTACTCTGAGGTACCTTTAGAGACTCCTCCCTGCCTGCTCTTGAACTTCAGCAACAAAGGGTCAGGCTTGATATCTGGCCACGATGCTGCATATTCAGTTAGTGCTAACACTCAGAGAGGCCTTTGACAGAAGGTGACAACTGCAAGTTTCAGAGCTCACCTTGAGCTTTGATAGCTCCCAAGGGAGCTCACACAGGTGCAGCTTCCCAAGTGGCAGTCCTTAGATCCTCTGCCACAAAGCAGGCTAGGATCCATGGAAGTGCCTCATACACTGGGCAGGGTACTTGACAGGTTGGAAACAGTAGTCCATAGCGTTCCAATGATGTGGATAGCACAGTATCCCACCACATGGGGCTCCAGGGCACCTAAAAGGTACTCCTCTCACTGCAGCACTTCACAGCTTCAGCACTTCAGAAGGGAACAATCAGGTTCAACCTGGGGGGCAGAGCCTGAAAGCTGGCTATTTAGTGATGCCTTTTGTGATGTTCTTCTGGCTTCCAGATCATAAACTCCAAATCTGACTCTGCATCATTAACCATTCCCACCTCCATTGCCCTTGTAAAGAAGCAGCTGTAAACCAAAGCAATTTAATTGAATTCCAATGTTTTAATTAAGCAACTACGTCTAAGTGCTCAGCGACAGAGGTGAGAGATTTAACTCCACATCTCAGCATTAGAGGGAGTCCTACTCCCATTTAATTCTCTTTGCCGAGAAGGAGGGAAATTGGAAGCATGGCTTTAGGGAACAGCATCCCACCACTCAGGCAGCAGCACCAGAAAAAGGAACAAAAGAAAACCTGGGAACATATTTCATGCTCTGCAGTGGACTCATAGCAGCATAAAAAGCTGGTCCCTCTCCTCATGTCAAGCATTAGCATTCCTGCTCTAAGGAACCCTGCTCTGAGCTGCAGTGCTTGAAAGAAGATTCACGAAGATACTCCGTTTCAGTGACCCTGGAGATTCAGAAGGATGCATCACCCTCACAAGCTTTTAAATGGATGGGCTTGGAGAAATCCATCTGCCATGGGCAGGCAGATAGGAGTCACCTATCTCTATTCCATGACTATTTTGGTAATGACTGACAGATATAGTTACCCAGAAATAAATGGGCAGATGACTCCAGTGACATCATATTCCTAAGTATTACATCAGCAGAGGCAAAGCAAGCAGACAGTCTGAGAGGAGACAATACAGTCATGCCCTATCTACACATTACAGAGCAAGTCATGTTACCTTTTTTGCTGCAGAGATGTTGGGGTGTACCTGGACCACTGCTGCAGGTGTCAGCAGATTCAACCACAACGACTATGCGCCAGTGCCCTGTCTGCACAGACATCATCAGCCCATAAAGACTAAGGCACGTTTGAAAGTATGGATCAGATCTTGACTTCAAGGCTTAGCTTGAACAGCCCAGCAAAGTCAGGCTTGATGGGGCTCTAGCGGGGGGATGTCCATGCTTACTGCAGAGGGGTTGGACTAGATGACCTTTAGAGGTCCCTTCCAACTGAGTGCATACTATGACTCTATCATCCTTGGAAATACTAATTCCAGCATTATTCACCAGTCTGATCCTGTATACTTTATATTTGACCTTTACATACCCTGGAAATGGTCTCACATTTTGCCGTGCTCCACACCAAGTGAGAGGAGGTAGTGGGACCCAGTTAATAAACCATTCCCAAAAACCTGTTCTGGACCCCACAGACTGTAACACAGAAAGAACACCTTCTTAAAATCAGTTTAAAAACAACATCAGCAACACAAAGAACAAAACAGCTCTGATAAGGACAGTAGAATCTCACTGACAGCAGAGCTCTGAACGCTGAACCAGCAGCAAGTCTCGAGCTCTTGACAAGCCAGCAACTGAACAGCTCATCTGTTTGAGCACCAAGTAATATGCTGACAGAAGACAGGATAAAGTTAATCTGAGGAAGAGTAAAAAGAGCAGCTAACTTCTCCTTCTAATTGGGACATTGGGAAAATCCACTCACACCAAGAGGGACACTGAAAGGACTAGAAAAGATCGAGGTCTGTGCAGTACAGGAGCCTGTGGTGTTTTGAATCCTCTGAGAAGAGGCAGCTTATAAATAACAGAAGCATCCCTGAGAAATGATCCAGTGGATTTGAAATGGGAAATGGAGCTTCCCTTCCCTAGCTCCTGTTTGAACCCAGTCACAATCATCTGTGCCTGAAAGCTGCCACCACCCAGAGGCTTTTCAAACAGCTGTGGCCCTAGTGAACAATAAAGTGCTTAAAGTCAGGCATCTAATACTATTAACACAGAGAAAGGTGAGCCTCATGCCATCACAACTTCACAGCTCGCCAGCACACGAGACGGTCTCAGCCTGCAAAAGCCACAGGCTGAAAGAACACCACAAACCTGCCCTGGAAGGAACACAGCACAGCAGACAGCTGCCACCAAGAGAGCTGCCAATCCTTCAGGTGAACCTGCCTTGGACTTGTTCATCTTCAGAGGTCCCTTTCAAAGCCTACCATTCTGTGATTCTGTGACTGCAGAGTGCAAACTCAGCCCCATTTTCAAGCACCTAGGGCAACAGCCCAGAGATCCTCTTAGGGCTTTCTAGGACTTAAAGGTGTCTATTTTTTGGAAATATTTGGTCTCATAGAACTGCTTCAGAGAGTCCAGCACAGAGCCACAAAGATGATTAAGGGAATGGAACACCTCTGTTATGAGGAGAGACTGAGGGAGCTGGGGATCTTCAGCTTGGAGAAGAGGAGACTGAGAGGTGACCTCATTCATGTTTATAAATATGCGAAGGGTGAGTGCCAAGAGGCTGGAGCCAGGCTCTGCTCAGTGATGCCCAGTGACATGACAAAGGGCAATGGGTGGAAGCTGAGGCATAGAAGTTCCATGGAAACATGAGGAGGAATTTTTTCCCTGTGAAGGTGACTGAACACTGGAGCAGGCTCCCAGGGCGGGTTGTGGAGTCTCCCTCTCTGGAGATATTCAAGACCTGCCTGGATGTGTTTCTGTGTGATCTGGTACAGGTGATCCTGCTTTGGCAGAGGGGCTGGACTGGATGAGCTTTTGAGGTCACCTCCAGCCCCTGACATTCTGTGATTCTGTGATTCATCTGCATCTCTCACCTTGAGCACACAGACTCACTTGGGTGTTGAATTCAGCAAAATGCAGAAAGGAGCTAAATTTCAGTCTGAATTTCCAGTCTAGAAATTCTAAGAACAGATGAAAAAAGATTAGTTTCTAGCAGCTCAGTGACAAGTACATCTCATTCCTAATGTCAGGTTCTGAAACAAACTGCAGATTGCACAGCACTAACTAGAGGCCCAGCACACGAGGCTGTTTTGGGAAGCCTCTAGTCCCATATTGTCTTACAAGTAGTTTAGAAAGAAAACATTTTGCTACACACCCTGAAATATGCACAGATTTCTAGCATTCTCCTACTCTTCATTTGAAACATGGTAACTCAGACAGAGTTATGGTCTAGAGGTATGTCTCATTTTCATACTTACTTACAGGTAGAATCTTTAAGATTGTAAAAGACCTCTAAGATCATCAAGTCCAACTGCCAACCCAACACCACTGTGCCCACTAAACCATGGCCCAAAGCGCCATGTTAACGCTTCATTTTTTAACACCTCCAGGGATGGCAACTCCACCACCTCCTTGGGCAGCCTGTTCCAATGCCTGACCACTCTTTCAGCAAAGACATTTTTCCTAATATCCAACCTAAACCTCTCTCAAGGTGCAACTTGAGGCTATTTCCTGCTACCCAGGCCCTTCACCAGCTTGGTTGTCCTTCTCTGGACTCACTTCAACGCCTTAATGTCATTCTTATAGTAAGGCCCCTTGAGCTGAACCCAATATTCAAGGTGTGGCCTCACCAGCGCTGAGTACAGGAGGACAATCATTTCCCTGGTCCTTCCGGCCATGCTATTTCTGGTCCAGGCTAGGATGCTGTTTGCCTCCTTGGCCACCTGGGCACACTGGTGACTCACGTTCAGCTGGCTGTCTATCAATTGGTGACCTTCAGAATCTTTTCCAACCTCATTCTATCTATGTGACCTCAAAGAATTGTTTTTGTTTTGGGCCCTGAGCAACTCTGAAATGGATGGGAACTGTTCCTCCATTGCCAAGTAGCTTAGGGCACCCTAAGCACAGCTCTCTGATAGCCACCCTCCTTGCACCCCTCCACTTGTGCTCTCATTCAGCACTCAACATGGCATGTTCAAGACAGCAACGGCACAAGGAACTTACTGGGGAATCTGCTGCCTTCCAAGTTCTAAGAGTGGAGCATTTTCTTTAAAATGGGAACACTTCCAAGTTCATTCTGTTACCTCAAGTTTTAACTGCCCTGAACAGAGGGCAGAGGATAGTGCAGTCTTACTCTTCTCTGTGTGTTCTCCCAAAGCTGATGACACATCACTTAGACTGATGGGGCTATGCACTTTATGCTATTTTTAGGCTCCTACTAACCTAAGTATGGGATAAACAACACTACCCGAGCTGGATAAAGCAAGGTAACACCAGAGAGAAGAGGTCATATGAGGAAATTGTGTGGGATGCTGATTTTTGTCATCTGTTTCCTTAATTTAAAATAGCCAAGAGCATATTCTGTGCTTCAGTGCAGCTCTTACTCACAAAGGTGGCCACCCCAACACACCACCAATGTACAGTAACAACAACTCCTTTTTTGGCAAAGGAGTCAATGAGGAATTTGATCACCTACTTAAAGCACTAAAACGAGCTAAGTGCCACTGAGACATGCACAAATATTTCACCTCACAGTGAGGAAGCAGAGTGGCTGGTATGGAGAAAGCAGGCAGTGATCATACTCTGTCTTACCCATGAATACCTTCACATATCTGACTCAACACTCGCTGCTGACAGGTTTTTCCCAACTCTTTTCCACTTTAAGCCAGAGAACTGAAGAAAAACAAAGGTGAAATGCAGACTACTATTTAGCACTCGTTATGTCAAGATTAACAGTCTTCCATTAAATGAACATCATGAAAACACTTATTACCAACTGCCTTGTAGCTCAGGCAGGAGGCTGTGCCTACAGAAAGCCAGGCACTTTCACTTAATTCAGCAGAGGAGGAAGTATTCTGGAGGAGGAAGAGGAAGAACTGGGTCACTCTCCACGACTACCCAGGGTGGCCAGACAGGGCTGTGTGCGCTGCACAGGTCCCAGCACCAGACACTGCAGCTCCCAGCTGCCACAGTGGAACTGGACCCCCCATAACCAACAGGACCTCCTTCACCCCGTTCACCAGCTGTGGGGTGACTCTGGGCACCACCATTCCAGGAGAATATCCTATGCTGCTCCAAGAGCAGAAAACAGTTGTTTCCCACTTCTGCTGCTGCTAATACAATACTTTAGCAACCAGGCTGCAGCTATTCAATATAATTTGGGAGATAAGACGAACACAACATTCCTCTTTTATGCTCCACTCCATATTCTGCTGTGCTCTCCCAATCAATCGATAAAGCATCCAATGCCTGTTTTTTATCTTTGGTTGCAATTAAACCTCCAGGAAACATGTAAACCTAACCTTCCCATGGGAGATATTACTCTCTAAGCCACTGACTAACAACTAGATAAAACACCTAAATGACACCAGCATCAGTTCTACACAGAGCAGGACTAAGATGAACATCTCACAGCAATAATGTTAATTATACTTGGTGGATAAAACGAGAAAGAAAACAGCCAGAGAATTCAGTGAGGGATGCTAAGATCTGTAAGGCTTAAATAGCCAAATGCAATTAGAAGATTCATGAGACATCAGCACTTTTGCAGCTCTACTATAGGACAGAAGCACTGGAGACAGTGCACTCTGACAGGAGGACAGATTTCTGCTTTGTTCTACAGCTGACAGTCCTTACTCTGTAGCTTTTAAAACAAACCTAGCAAAGCTGGACAAGCAGATGAGTGTAATAATTGATAGTGACTTCCTAAAGCAATCATTTATCCCATCAGATCACAACCTGATCTCTAGCCGGGGACATTCCTGCTTACTGCAGGTGGGTTGGACTAGATTACTTCTAAAGGTCCCTTTCAACCCATGTGACTCTATCATTTTCAGGTTTGACACACCTGAATAGCCAACATCTGTTTGTGACACCAAGCATACCTAGGCTGGGTTCAGCTGAACAGTCTCTTCTTTAGTTTTGAGCAGTGGTTGACATCAGCAAGATGCCTCAGAGCAGGGCTGCTTAACCTCAACCATATTTGCACCATAAAGCCTGAAGAAACTGCTGAAAAGACTGAAGCACTTGGAGCCTGTGGTTAGCTCCTCTGCAGCTTGTCAGACCCCAGGAAAACTCAGAAAGTGCCAAATCCTCCACGGGTTGTAGTCACCTCCAACATCTCCAACTACCTCAGGCTGCTCAAAGCCTCACCAAACTTGACCCTGTGTGTCCCCAAGGGTGGTATGCCTCACAGGGACAGCCATGACAGCTCTTTGTGATCTGTCCACTAAACAAACCTATTACCACAGCCCTTCTTCCTCATCATTTCACATCTACCTTTAGCAAAACACCAGCATCATGTCGGCTGGAGCTTGAAGACACATCCTCCACAGACAAAACTCTTTTAACCTCTGGCCCTGCATAACAAGAGATGTTTTAGTGGGATCCTTCCACAGAATCAAAAAATGTCAGGGGCTGGAAGGGACCTTGAAAGACCATTTAGTTCAACCCCCCTGCCAAATCACACAGGAATGTGTCCAGGCAGGTTTTGAATATCTCCAGAGTGGGAGATTCCAGAACCCCCCTGGGAGCCTGTTCCACTGTTCTGTCACCCTCACAGGGAAAAAAAATTCTCCTCATGTTAAATCAAGCTTCCTCTGCCTCAGCTTCCATCCATTGCCCCTTGTTCTGTCATCAGGCATCACCTAGCAGAGCCTGGCTCCATCTTCCTGGCACTCACCCTCTACATACTGATAAGCATTGATGAGGTCACCTCTCAGTTTCCTCTTCTCCAAGCTAAAGAGCCCCTGCTCCCTCAGGCTCTCCTGGTAAGAGAGATGTTCCATTCCCTTAATCATCTTTGTGGCTCTGCACTGGACACTCTAAAGCACTTCCATGTCCCTCTTGAACAGGGGGGCCCAGAACTGAATACAGTACTCCAGATGTGGCCTCACCAGGGCAGAGTAGAGGGGCAAGAGAACCTCTCCTGACCTACTAGCCACAGCCCTTCTAACACACCTTTGAATTACTTTTATTAGTCAGAGTCAAGCAAGCATTGTTTACACAGATAAAACATGGAGAAACCGTGATTTTGAAACTGCTACAGAGAGCCATAAAACTGTTCCACGTGCCAAGGGTACATATGAATGTTGACTATGTCTTCATGACTAAAACAAGCCTGGCTGTCATTTGCCACACAGTGAGTGCATTCCTACCCACCACCACCATCCAGGGTAACCTGTTACTCAGGTTGAGTCTTGAGTCAGATTGAGTCTTACTCAAGTCTTGCTACTTTATCTCATCTGCTCTCCTTAAATAATGCCTTGTTACTACACTGCAAAGTCTAGTTCAGCTCATCTACCTGAATTGCTCATTACAATATGCATGCATTCTTTAATTACCATGGTTTCATTATCTTTACAGCTAACTCTGCCACTAGTTGCTAATCAAAATCAGTTCTAGCATGCAGCTCACACAATTATTGCTTGGGAAAATAGTCTCCGACTTTATTACCATTTTCATCCCCAAACCAAACAAGGTCACTACAATTTTCTGGATATTAGGCTGGCTGCCACGCATCAGCATCCCCACCATTTATTTACAAGATCAAATAGCTGCATGTTAAACAAGCAGAGCTTCTCAAGTTTTCCCTGGCTCTATGTCTACAAACTAAAATAATAGTAATAAAGGAATTAGAAAAGCAGCACCACAAAAGAATTGAACACTCCTCTGAAGTGCCTACAACTGATGTCAACTTAACTTGCTTGCAGAGTAACTATAAAAAAAAAAATTAGCCCCTTACCTTTATAAAGCCCAGTTACAAATCTCACAGCTACAAACCAGAAAGCAGAAACCTGTTGTCAGACCTATAGAATTACCTACAAGAGCTCTCAGCAAGATTAGATTAGAAATCAATGTTGGCTACGCTGAGAGCCAAATTACGTCTGACCCTCAGGCAGGCATATAGAGAGGTGAAGAACAGGCAATCCCTTCCTTTCCTCTTGCTCTTCCCTCTGTCCTGCTTCAATGCCACACCAGGTGCAGCAGAACACGTTCAGCTGTCCAAACAATTCTTATTTCCACTTTGATAGAAATTGAAACATCTTCCTCATCTTCCTTCTTCTAAAAATCTTAATGTGATTTTTTCTTTCATCGTTTCACCTGCACCGCTTCAGAACAGCAGATAATTTTGAATGAAGAAGCCCAAACCCCCTGATTTTAAGACCTGCAACACTTTGCTTCTGTGTTTTTTTTCTTTTAAACAGGGCAAAGTTACTTACTATCAGAGAATCATAGAATGGTTTGGGTTGGAAAGGGTCTTAAAGATCATCTAGTTCCAATGCCCTTGCCATACACAGAGACATCTCCCAGTAGCCCAGGTTGCTCAAAGACTCATTCAACCTGGCCTTGAACAGCTCCAGGGAGGGAGTATCCACAATCTCTCTGAGCAACCTGTGCCAGTGTCTCACCACCCTCAATCTCAAGAATTTCTTCCTTATTTCCGGTCTAAATTTCTCCTCTTCCAGCTCAAATCCATTGCCCCTTGTCCTATCACTACAAGCCCCTATAAAAAGTCCTTTCACAGCTCTCCTGTAGCTCCCTTCAGATACTGGAAAACCACTATACGGTCTCCCTAAAGCCTTCTCCAGGCTGAACAACCCCAACTCTCTCATCTAACTCCACACAGATAAGGCATTCCAGCCTTGTGATCATCTCCACATCCCTCCTCTGCACCCACTCCAACAGCTCAATGAACCTACTGAATGTCACTCACTCATCTCCAAACTGCATTTCTTCATGAAAAATTATTTGTACCATTTTCTTCCTGATGTTATAGTTGATTATTCAGGAGATGCCTTTTCCTCATGATGATTTTAGGCACCTCAATAAAGTTTAAGGTCAGTTTCATGGAATCACAGAACCATTCAGGTTGGAAAAGCCCCTCACAATCACCAAGTCACATCAATATCCCTACTCTACAAGGTTCACTCTAAACCATATCCCCAGGCACAACGTCCAGATGACTTTTAAACACATCCAGGGTGGCTGACTCAACCACCTCCCTGGGCAGCACATTCCAATGCCTGACCACTCTTTCTATGAAAAAAAAAAAATCTTAGTATCTAGTGTAAACCTACCCAGGGAATGCTTAAGGCCATTCCCTCTTGTTCTATCACTAATTATCTGTGAGAAGAGATCAGTGCCAAACTCTCCAAAACCTTCTTTCAGACAGGTAGCTGTAGACAGTGATGAGGTCTTCCCTCAGAAGAGATCAGCAAACAAGTAACTAGAGTAGGATGACAGGAAATGGCCTCAAGCTGCAGTTGGGAAAGTTTAAGTGGAACATGAGGAAAAGTGCCTGTACTGAAAGAGTGTCCAAACCCTGGAACAGGTTGCCCAGAAAGGTGGTGGAGTCACCAGCCCTGAAGCTGTTCACAAATCATGTAGACATGGCACTCTGGGATGTGGTTTAGTGGGCACGGTCGTGTTGGGTTGACAGTTGGACTTGATGATCTTAGAGGTCTCTTCCAACCTCAATGGTTCCATGATTCTATGAGTGTCCAGCTCCCTGTAAGTGAAATGGCAGAGAATGACCACTTTCCACATGGTGGTAGCAGTGGGGACCAAGGGAAAACTCACCTCAGACAGAGCGATGTATCTTATTTCTGTCCCTGTCAACGAGCCCTACACAGCTGTGAAATCTAAGCTGTTACAAAAGCTGTTGGTAGGTACCTACAAGCTATAAATAAGTGGCTCCTTTCAGGAATAAAAGAGGACTCTCATTTTTATTAAGCAGGAAAAAAAACCCTCAATAAGACATGAGAAGAGACACTGAGAAAACTTCTGTTCCAGCTACTATAGCAACATCTTTTTAATCAATAGAGAGACTGCAAAGAATACACAAAGCAGTGGCCAGCACAGCTGCAATTACTACACCATGTGAGACCATGCCTCATTTGCATTGCAACATCCACTCAGTCAGAATTAAATTTTGTGTGCTACCCTATGTCCCCAGACCTCTCCCTCAGCTAATCTGTCACATCCTTTACAGAAGTGTTACAAATAAGATTTATCAAGATGACAAATAGAGCTTTCATTCCGACTGCGCTCTGCGCTTGCCGTGCTCAGTCTACAAACAGCAGCTCAGCTGCTAAGCAACTGCTTAGCAGAGAAGGAAGAAAAAAGGTTCCCCCCTTACCCCTCAACTCCCATCAGAAATGCCCATCCTTTGGCATACCGAGTAGGAAAAACTGGCACAGGAAAGGAAGTCAATTGCATCGCAGATGGAATGATTTTACTATGGATTCTCAGGGATAAGGGGCTGAGGGAAATGACGTTTATTTGCCACGTCCCTGATTAGCAACAACCTTTGATTCATTGGGTCCCACAGTAAATTCTTCTTTTCAAAAACATGCTCTGCTTTGTTGTTTTTTTTCCTCCCAGAGCTGACTCATAAAATAACTGCTGCCCTGTTGTAACACAATGCCTGCTGCTGCCCTCATCACCAGGCTGCTCTGACACTTCATGCTTTGCCAAAGTACCACCCTGCCTCTTACGTTCTCTTGGCCAGCAGAGCTCACCACCAACCCAAGGAACAGGGAGCTCAGCAAGCACGTCTCAGCCTCACCTGTTTCTGAAGGACGTTTAAACTAGTTGTATTTGTCTCAGGTTTCCTGCAGATCTCCAATCCTTGTCAGAATTCACATACTACACATTCTACTTCATATCGATATTCTGCTATTCCTACTGTCCTATTTTCACTAACTTGAGCACTGATTTAATTGCCAGTCCAGCCATACATCTTTATAATAAATCAAACAACATGTTTCACAGAATCACAGCATTACTGTGGCTGGAAAAGACCTTTAAGATCAAGTCCAACCATTATCTAACTCTACCAGAGCCAGTACTGCACCTAATCCTTGAGTGCCGTATCTAGATGGCTTTGAAACACATCCAGGGATGGGGATTCAGTCACTTCCCTGGGCAACATGCTCCAGTCTTTTATAACCCAGTCTTGCTTTTCAGCCAACAAGACTTTGACCACCCAGGGAACCACAGGGAAAAGGTCTGAAGACTGCCATAGTTTGTATCTTCAGGTTTCAAACTGCCCACAGCAACAGGCTCCAATGTAACAGATCGAGGTTTATAACCAAAATAGAATAGAATAGAATCAACCAGGTTGGAAGAGACCTCCAAGATCATCCAGTCCAACCTAGCACCCAGCCCTATCCAGTCAACTAGACCATGGCACTAAGTGCCTCATCCAGTCTTTTCCTGAACACCCCTAGGGACGGTGACTCTACCACCTCCCTGGGCAGCACACTCCAGTGGCAAATCACTCTCTCTGTGAAGAACTTCCTCCTAACATCCAGCCTATACTTCCCCCGGCACAACTTAAGGCTGTGTCCCCTTGTCCTGTTGCTGGTTGCCTGGGAGAAGAGACCAACCCCCACCCGGCTACAACCTCCCTTCAGGTAGTTGTAGACAGCAATGAGGTCTGCCCTGAGCCTCCTCTTTTTAATAACTTTAGCTCCATCACAATGCCCATGAGAGTGAAGTGAAAAACTCATAGCTGAGTTTACAAACCAGTCATGGCAAGGTAATGAGTTTCCATGAACTCACAGACCAAGATTCCTCACTGCACTTGATCTCTGTTACTAGAGCATACAATGCAGTGGATTTATTCTGTTTCCTTTGAATTTAAATATATTGGAGAGCATCTTCACACCTGAGTTTACCTCTATTTCAATATAATTTATACAGGAGCCCATGATGCACATTTATTTTCTTGGTTCAGCTTTGCTAATGCTGTATTATAGAGCAGGCCTACCACAGTACTTATCACTGGCTACAGATTTAAGTCCAGGAGAGCAAAATAGATGGCTCTGTCTACAAATATTGTTTATGAATGGGATAATTTAATAAAACAACAGCTTAGAGACACATTTAAGAAGCTAAATATTACCTAAAGAGCTATGTGAGTGATGGATTTTGGATGGCACCTAACAACAGAAGTGCAGCTTCATTCCTCCTTCCAAATACTGAACAGCCCAACCCATCTGAGCTCTTTCCCTTGTTTGCACCTGCATTGCACCTAAATGCCTCCCAGTTCTTGGTGTACTTACCTTGGCACGATTAATTCTAGCCAGTTTTGCCTGTGCTACTAAATGAGGACATCCTACATCTGAGCATAGCTCTTCCAACAGCACACTTGCCTGACTCTGACTGCTAGCACTACACAGCAGCAAGACCCCATTACTCCAGGTGAGAGCGATGCTACTCAGAGTTACACTATGATGAAGAGACTTTGGAGGAAGGACAATGAATGGGAGAGAAACACAAAATTCAGTGCACAGGCCAAAGCCCTTTGATGGCAATGATGCAGCACCATAATCACTTTCAAGCTAATCAGGATTGCAATTTTCAAGTATAACCTCATTTACCAACAGGAGGATAAGAGACATCTAACAACTGAGCATCAGGGACCTTTCTGCAAGGTTTATCACCATGAACACCAAAATAAAGGAATTGCTATGCCATGTAGTCTATCTAAATATGAAAAAGGAAAATACATGCACTCTGCAGCTGATGCCTCCTCATCTTTACCCAGAATCATAGAATCAACCAGGTTGGAAGAGACCTCTAAGATCATCCAGTCCAACCCTATCCAATCAACTGGACCATGGCACTAAGTGCCTCATCTAGGCTTTACTTGAACACCTCCAGGGACAGCGACTCCACCACCTCCCTGGGCAGCCCATTCCAATGTCAATCATGCTCTCTGGGAAGAACCTCCTCCTAATATCAAGCCTATACTTTCCCTGGCACACCATGAGACTGTGTCCCCTTGTTCTGTTGTGCTTGCCTGGGAGAAGAAATCAACCCCACCTGGTAGTTGTAGACAGCAATGAGGTCACCCCTGAGCCTCCTCTTCTGCAGGCTGCACACCCCCAGCTCCCTCAGCCTCTCCTCACAGGGCTGTGCTCCAGGCGCCTCACCAGCTTCATCACTCTCTTCTGGACCTCACCCAGTCCTCCAGACTAACACCATGCTTGTCCCTGAAAGGGACAAGAGCTAGTTAGAGATGAAGGACTAAGATGGAACATCTGTGCTCAAAGTTAACTCCAGGCTCAAAGCCAATCTCCAGACTAGATTTGCACCCTTGGCCCACACCTCTGGGAGATTTGTTTACCCTCGGTTCTCATGGTAGGGCATAAATCCTGCCAGGCTGGTTTAACCCTTGCTCTCCTCCTCCTGATGCGAGTCTGGGAGTTGAGTGGGTGAGCCAATGATGGGTTTTGCACTAGCAAAGCCTGGAGGACTATGATCTTAGCACCACCAAGTCAGTGTCTCGTGCTGCCCCTCAACGTGCCTGTGTGGTCACATGAAGCTTTGATTTCACTGACCAGAACAACGATGCTAGTGCCTATTGGCCACTTCCATTCTCAAAAGGGTGTATTTACTGGGGGGTGATTTAGAAACCACCTTTCCTGCACTGACTCTTCACCAGCAGCAGCACCACATCCGCTGCTCCTTTAACTGGGAATCACAGTGGCCACCTGTTTGCAGCTTGCACCAGCAGCTCAGCAGCAGCAGCAACTCAGTTCTTCACTCAATCCCTCTGCTTGGAATATTACCTTGGGATCATTATTGTGACTTCTGGAAGTATCTTTGTACAGGAAACTCACTCAGGGATCAAAGCATTGTGAGTACATATGTTGGAGTCAATGCCAAGGCTCTATAGGCATAGTTAGAATTCTCCAGTTTTCACATTCCTATTTTCCAAGCTCTGATTGTTTAAACTGTTTAATTCCATGTTTATAAATACCCTTTGTGTAACTACTTCCTGTCGACTGAAAATCCAAAGAATCTCAGGGAATTTCCCTGATTTTTTTAATATTAATAATAAAACATTAATAATCACATCAAAATTAATATTCATCATCCATAACCGATTATTAATTACCACAATATCAGTATCTCAGCAGAGACCTAAGGTTCCACCTCTGTGGGCTGCTTTGGTTGATATGGCTGGACCTGAGGACAATACGGCTCAGACACGCAGCAGGTGTGTAAGTTTAGTGCTTCTTAACCACCACCTGAGTGATTTGGGCTCCAGACAAATTATCAGTCACCACGGCAGGCAGAAAGAAACACGAGGACCAATGCACTAAGGAACTTTTGGAAATACTCCTTATCCAAAGACCCAGCTTTGTTGTTTCAGTAGATGCTAGATCAAAAGCATCCTAAGGACATCTGCTCTGAATTTGCTGCATGGTCTGCATCAGCAAGTAGCTAGAGAGTTGCCTTATTGAAATTTAAACATATTAGAAGTGCCAGAAAGGTACCTCTGAGTCATGTTGATAAATCCTTGTTTAATAGCTGTCAAGGGAATATGACAGATTAGCCAGAGGGGGGATCTCTGGGCATCCAGTGCTCACAGGAGTATCATGTACAGCAAAATGCAGATGTAAGGAATGATCACATCACAGTGCCAGGCAGCATCATGTCTGCCCATAACCTATGGATATCAGCCTGCATAAGAAAAACAGCATTATAAACCTTTCTGGGCTTGTCAAAGGCAAGGATAAACTCTGGAGACCGTTTGGGCTGCAGAAGTGATGGTATCATAGGATTGTTTCAGTTGGAAAAGTTCATCAAGTCCAACCATCAACTCAACACCATCATGGTCACTAAACCATGTCCCAAAGTGCCATGTCCAGATGTTTTGTGACAACCACCAGGGCTGGTGACTCCACCACCTCCCTGGGCAGCCTGTTCCAATGCCTGACCACTCTTGCAGGAAAGACATATTTCCTTATATCTAGCCTAAACCTCCCCTGGCACAACTTGAGGCCACTTCCTCTCATGTCACTAGTTACTAGGGCTGGTCTCTTCTCAGACTATGATTCTAGTCTGAGAAGAGACCAACCCCACAGGCTTTCATCCTGTTTGTCAATGGCACTCAACCCCCTCTGTTGCCTCTCCATGAAGAATGCAAACACAGCCTAGCTCATGGAGATGAGGCGGCACCAGTGCAGACACAAGAGACTTGGACTGCCAGCGTGGCAGAGCTGCTGCCAGGAGGAGCTTCACTCTGTCAAACCCTCCTTGTCCCCGACCAGTTACATGAAGCAGATTGATTCAAAACACAAATGTTTTGGCCTTTAGACCAAACCTGAACAAGCAAACCTTGCTTTTCCCCACTCTCCTACTACTGTCCTCTGGAACCTCAAAGGTTAGATTACTGGAACTGCAGAATGGCTTTTAAGCAAGTATCTGTGTACAGCATTTGGACAGCTCTCCCTCCTGCGCTGCATCTTCGTCGCTCAATGCTCGCGGCCTCGCATACCAAATTACTGATTCCAGATGTAAAATCTGCAGATAAAATATTTACAAACAGTACCCAAAATCCCACCGGGGCCACGCCACAAGCCTCTGGTGTATAGCAAGTTTAATCTTCCTGAATAATTGTTTTCCTTCCCATCCCACACTGCTGCATTTCTCTCTATCTTAATTTATTTTAATAGAATATATGTTTGTTTGGAAACAGCATATATTATTGAGCTGTTCTCAGCTTGGAAAACAGCATCATTAACATGATATAGCACACAAGTGCATCTCCAGTTCATGTTATTTTCTGCTTTGTCAGTTTGACTCAGTCTGGTTTAAATTGCACAAGCTATTTTTAATGGCCTTTTTGCAATTCAAATCTGCATTCTGTAAGTATAACTGAAAAGATAACACGGTTCAGTTTCCAGTCTTGCACTCAAATCTGTTGGAGGAGGCTTTAGAAACTATTGAATATTTTGTTGTTCCAATTACCTTTTCGATGGGACTACTTTTAAAATAGAAATGCTCTTTTTAAAAAAAATCAGACCTATGAAATGAAGTGAGAAAAGGTGGAGGATTGATTCTCAGATGCAAGGCTCACTACAGGCATGTTGCAAGAAGATCAGCGAGACAGATCTTCATGACAGTGAATTCCAACACAATGACTGGAAAGATTTATTGCAAGCATGTGGTGTCAGACTAATAATGGCACCAAGCCCTCGTGGTCCATCATCAGTAACTTTGCAGATGACACCAAGCTAGGAGAAGATGTCAATCTGTTGGAGGGTAGGTGAGCCCTGCAGAGGGACCTTGACAGGCTGGATGGGCAGAGGCCAATGGGATGAGACTGAACAAGGCCAAGTGCAGGGTTCTACACTTTGGCCACAGCAACTCCAAGCAGTGCTACAGGCTGGGGACAGAGTGGCTGGAGAGCAGCCAGGAAGAAAGGAACCTGAGGGTACTGGTAGAGGGTAGCTGAAGATGAGGCAGCAGTGTGCCCAGGTGGGCAGCAGAGCCAATGGCATCCTGGCCTGGATCAGGAGCAGTGTTGCCAGTAGGACAAGAGAGATTATTCTGCCCCTGGACTCAGCATTGGTCAGGCCACACCTTGAGTGCTGTGTCCAGTTCTGTGCTCCTCAATTCAAGAGAGATGTTGAGGTGCTGGAAGGTGTCCAGAGAAGGGCAACAAAGCTGTTGAGGGGCCTGGAGCACAGCCCTGTGAGGAGAGGCTGAGGGAGCTGGGGGTGCGCAGCCTGCAGAGGAGGAGGCTCAGGGCAGACCTCATTGCTGTCTACAACTCCCTGAAGGGAGGCTGTAGCTAGGTGGGGTTGGTCTCTTCTGCCAGGCAAGTGGCAACAGAACAAGGGGACACAGCCTCAAGTTGTGCCAGGGGAGGTTTAGGCTTGATATTAGGAGGAAGTTCTTCACAGAGAGTGACTGGCATTGGAATGGGCTGCCCAGGGAGGTGGTAAGAGTCACCATCCCTGCAGTCGTTCAAAAAAAGACTGGATGAGGCATTGAATGCCATGGTCTGGTTGACTGGACAGGGCTGGGTGCTAGGCTGGACTGGATGAGCTTGGAGGTCTCTTCCAACCTGGTTAATTCTATGATTCTATGGCTGGAGCTTTGAAGTTAGATCTTGAAAGTCCACCCTTGATGAGTCCCTTCTGGATTTTTCCACCTTTTTCTCTGTCATCTGCATCACAAGCCAGAGGAGTTCTCCACCTATGCTTTGGAAAAATCTGTTTTCACTCCAGGACATACCATAAAGTTGAACGAAAGTGAAAGGCACAGCACAGAACAAAACCATCTTCCTCCTCGCGCACATTTCTGTTTCTTTGGCTGGAGCCTTGCATCAAGTCCTGATCTCAGAGCATTTTGTCCTAATTTAAAGTGATAACTGGAAAAGAAATTGGTAATGTATATAAAATTGCCTTGGGTAACACTAATTTTCCTGACTCTGCATAATGCAATGTTAGATTAATTACCACACGCTTGATGCTGCAGGGCCAGAGAAGAGCTGGTATCAGGGACCACTACTAAGCAAAGCTTGAAGCAAGGGGAGCTACCAGAGACAGGGCAGCACATGGACCTTGGCATGACCCATCCAGCATGGTCTGGCAGACCATTATCACCCAATACTTCTCAGTTACAGTGATCACCTTCCATGGACTGTGGAAATCTGGGGTCCCTCTGTGCCACTGCAAAATCTATATGCAAGTTCATCACTGTCCTTTGGCTTACTGACAGGGCTACACAGCAGACTACAGAATCCTGATCTATGAGACTGTGTCAACAATTAGAATTACCAAACAGCTCTAAGGCCACACAGCTCAGCATCTCTGTGGTGGCATCTACATCAGTTCTGCTGAACTGGTGGACATCAGCAAGGCTGCAGAAGATATATTCATGCTGGCAAGACAGGCAGCGTGATGGGTCTGCAGAGCATTGGGCAGTGTTCAAGTGCTGAACATGAGCCAGCAGGTGCCCAGATGGCCAAGGCCAAGAGCATTCTGGTCTGGATGCAGGACCAAGGAATCATAGAATGGTTTAGGTTGGAAGGGACCTTAAAGATCATCCAGTTCCACCCCCTTGCCATAGAGGCAGGGACACCTCCCACTAGAACAGGTCACTCAAGGACTCATCCAACCTGGCCTTGAACACCTCCAGGAAGGAAGCATCCACAACCTCCCTGGGCAACCTGTGCCAGTCTCTCACCACCCTCACTGTAAAGAGCTTCTTCCTAACATCTAGATTAAATCTCCCCTCTGCCAGTTTAAACCCATTACTCCTTGTCCTGTCATTACAAGACCTTGCCAATAGTCCCTCCCAAGGAAGCAGTTGTACTCCTGTCCTCAGCAATGGGGAGGCCACAGCTTGACTACCATGTTCAGTTTTAGGGCCCTCACTACAAAGATATTGAAGTGCTGGAGCACATCCAGAGAAGAACAAGAAATCTGATGAAGGAACTGGAGAACAGGGCTGGTAAGGAGCAGCTGAGGGAACTGCGGTTGCTTAGTCTGGAGAACAGGAGGCTGAGGGGAGACAGACATCATTGCTCTCCACAACTCCCTGCAAGGAGGCTAGAGTGAGGTGGGGGATTGGCCTTCATGTCCCAAGTAATGAGTGATACAATGAGAGGAAACGACTTCAAGCTGCAGCAGGGGAGGTTTAGGTTGAGCATTAGGAAAATTGTCTTCCCTGCAAGAGTGGTCAGGCATTGGAACAGGCTCCTCAGGAAGGTGGTGGAGTCACCATCCCTGGAGGTGTTCAAAAAAAGTGCAGGAATGGCACTTTGGGCCACAGTTTAGTGGTGATGGTGGTGTTGAGTTGATGGTTGGACTTGATGAAATTAGAGGTCTTTTCCAGCCTTAAGGATTCTCTGAAAAGGAACAGCTGCTCCTGAACTGTTCTCAGTCTTACCACCAGAGCAGTTCACAAAGTTCAAACTGCCCCATCCACGAGCTGCTTCACACCTCCTCTGTCCCCTGTGGCCATTACTTAGCTGCAATAAGAGATTTTAACATAGGAGATCAAACCCATTACCATATAGTCTTCTATTAAGATGCTTTCACAGCTCTATGTTCAAGTGGTGAATAGGCAGAACAGGGTTTAGTAATTACAGGACCATGTTAAACTCATTCTGGGTTACTCTGATTTAGAAGATCATGAAGAAAAAAAATGTATAATTGAAGAGCGCCTTAGTACAGCAGCAGGGCTCCTACACTCTCATGATTCCCAAGGTACCTGTGGATGGAGAAAGCTTTTCATGTCAAGCCTCTCATTAGATATGCACAAGGCTTTATAAAAATACAGCTTGCTTTTGAATTCTGAAGCCATAAAAATATAATTAGCAGAAAAAATAGGATATGTGCAAACCTGCTTGGGCATTCATGTATTCAAATGGATATGTGCATTGAGAGCCAAAAGAATCAATGAAGATGCTCTGCCCAGTGTGAGAGCTGCAAAGGACACCTAGGCTTTACGTTGTGGATCATGAGCACTTACATTTACCTCCATTTTACACATAAAACCATCCTGTTGCTCTAATAGGCTCTGGAAAGTAAGTCTGCCAGTAACAGGCCTTCTTTGTGCTTCAATGGTATCAGAAGGATCAGGTCCAGCCCTGGCTCTAAGCACCCATAGGGCTACAGTGGCAAGGAGGAGGCAAGTACAAAGGCTTCCTCTGTGGACAGGCAGCTTTGCCTGCCTGCACAAAACCCACCAGGCCACATTGCTCCCACAAGGATCAGCTGGTGGCTTTATAACTCAATCCCAGCCTATACATTGAACTAAGCTCCCATTTTTCAGAGCTGCCAGTTGGTGTACTTGAGGCACAGAATCATGGAATTGCTTTGGTTGGAAAAGACCTGTAAGATCATTGAGTCCAACACCAGCGTGCCCATTAAACTATGCCCCAGAGCACTATGCCTATGTGCTTCTGGAACATGTCCAGGCCTGGTGACTCCACCACCTCCCTGGGCAGCCTAGCCCAAAGCCTGACCACTCCTGCAGCAAAGCCATTTTTCCTAACATCCAACCTAAACCTCCCCTACTGCACCTTGAGGCCATTTCCTCTTGTTCTATCACTTGATAGTAGGGAGAAGAGTCCAACCCCTACAAGAAGCATTATGAGAGTTCTACGCTATAGAGTTTGACCTTAAACAAGATGTATGTTATCAGGGGAAGAAAACAGTTGCTGAAACTATTGATTTTTAATTAATGTTCATTCTTTAATCACTTGCCTTTCTAATTAATTTGCTGTTAAGCTAGAATGCTGGAGCATCCCTACAGGTTAGTATCTTGTTCCTATGTGTCTCTTACCTTTAGAATTTTACCCTTAAAGGTAAATCTGGCATCTTTCAGAACACAAACTTCAGCACACAACCCAGATTTTTTGGCAGGTGTATATTGCAGGAAGACACAGATTATTACTGGGCCAACCACACTCAGAGATAGGAGATCTCTTTCTAACACACTGAAACAAGCACCACTGGTTTCCTACAAGCAGCCTGAGAATGGACAGAAAGCCCTGTGCTTTACCTATTTACAAAGGCTTGTTGTGATAGGACAAGAGAGAAGCTTGAGGAAGGTAGATTTAGACTGGATATTAGAAAGAAATTCTTTACAGTGAGGGTGGTGAGACACTGAAACAGGTTGCCCAGGGAGGTTGTGGATATCCCCTTCCTGGAGGTGTTCAAAGCCAGATTGGACAAGGTTTTCTGCAACCTGGTCTAGGGGAAGGGATCCCTGCCCATGGCAGGGATGGAATTGGAACTGGGTGATCTTGAAGGTCCCTTCCACCCCAAACCATTCTATGATTACTTGAGAGAAAAATAACACCTCTGAGTCTCTACTCAGATTATCATGTATTTGGGTGGGAACAAACCAGTTTTTGTTACAGGAGATAACACTAAACCATGGATAGATATTACCATAATCCAATTACAGAAACAACAGGCACCATCACTCCTTTTTGCTTTACTTTCTAGCTCAGAATATATGCAGTCTTTACTAACTAGTATGTCTTTTTAGGTATCTCAGTCATAAAGCAGGCTTTGCTACCTGTGTTAACCACTCAAGACCAGTTACACAACCTGTAAGCATGAGGTCTGGGCTATTTATTTCTGCCACAAGTAAAGACAGAATGATCCTCACAGTCACCCTGAGCACTGAACCAAATGGTGTCAGGAAAGGAGACAGAAGCCTCCTGGGGCAAATACTGAATAAAAGGAGTCATTTCTGGTACGCTTGAGGTACAAAGTGAGCAACAGCTGTAAGGAGAAGTAGCACCTTTGGTAGCACGAGCTAGAAACACTGCTTTGTCCTACAAATTATGCCTGACTTCTCCATTATGGTCAAACAGATGTAGCAGAAAACCTAAGCTGGATAAAGTCAGCAGAGCAATACATTCTGCAACAAGAAGAGAAATAAAAGCACTGAAGGCAAAAGCATCACAGTTTTAAGCAGAGAGGCAGAGGAACCTTTTGCAAGAGCAAGGCTCCTATGTGTTCACAACAGCATAGATTACACTTTCCTTTCTTCTGAGCCCGGTACCTTGGTTCCTTACATCATGGAGCCATGCACTTCATCCCAGTCAGATGGGACTCACTCTCATGATGTCAAAGATGCAAATTCCTCAGGAGAGCTCTGCTCCACAGCGCGGGCTTCCCCCTCTGACCATCACAGATCTCTGTGTTTTTTAACTTTGGCAGCTTCTCTGCTTTGGTTTAGATTTTTATGAACATACAAATTCTAAATCACACAAATCAAATTCCTACCTGGCATTGGTGGAAAGAAGCTACATGTCTTGTGCCTACAGGCTACAAAACTACAGATGCTCTGTTTCTCTCAAAACCAGGGCTTCGGCTTTCTGCAAAGCTTCCTGACCCTTAAGGACCATTTCTGTTCATGGGAGTTTCATCTCCCTTTGGAACCTGCACTCTGCCCTTCACTACCAAGGTTAGAGAGCAGTAGTGAGCACTAACCACAGTGTCAAGCTCTCTGCTATTTCCCTTCAGCAGCAGCAGTTCAATATCCCATTTCCTCTCTTTGGCTTTGCTGCTGAGTAACAATTTTTGTCCAGTGACTTCTCGTTCTTCTTCCCTATTCAGCTTGCTGCAGCATCTGCCTGAGCAGTCATTTACTATGAGTTCCTTACTCCTAAGCTTATTATCTCCCATTTATCTGCATTGAGTTGTGCTGCCCTGTAACAACTCAGGTACTCAAAATTAATCCTCCTCATGTATCAGATTAAATTGTTTCCCATCATCTGCTTGACTCTCAATCCAGCACCGTTCATAAAACAAAAACCTACTCTTACATATGAAGATTGTGGGATTTTTTTTTGTTGTGTGTGTTTTTTTGCTTTGGAGTGGTTTTGGGGTGACAAAAAGCCACTGTGTCCCCATCTGAATAATGTCAGAGAGTTCTGCTAGCCAAACTTCAATGTTTGCCTGGTTTTCTTTCCCTTTCCTCCTGCAGTCCTGCTCTGTGGTCAGCCTTCTGAAAGCTGAATTGCATGCATTTCCTGCATATTTCTCTAACCTGTGCTACATTCTTACAGCTGAAGGTTCTCAGTGATCAATATTTGACATGACCACATCAATCACATCATGTGCAGCTACTCTAGGAGCCCTGATAAAACAATTTCCCATTGCTATTGGATTTACAGGGCAATTTCCTTCCTTGCTCATTAGCTGCACCAGCCTTCCTCCAGCCTTACAGATATATGTTCATTTATGCCAATTTCTTTACTTTCTTACATACTGGGGGGTTGAGGGTTTCAAATCTGTGCAATTTTAAAATGAACCTTAAAATCTGCCACTGTTTGAATGCTATTTGATAATAAAGGCAGTAGTAATCCTTCAGTAAATATGCATCTTTCCCTGCTTTGGTTAGCCTGTCTTTAACTACATCACTCCTGGTTAGTTACTCATAAGTCACCACACCATTAAATGTGAAATATAGGTGGCCTTTTCTCCCAAAATCTCTCATCCTCTCATCCTGCATAACCCTGCTCTGAATGCTGTTTTGCTGCCTAAGAGATCTCTCCTGGAGCAATAAGAGCAATAAAAAGGATAAGTCTCGTTGACATACCAGAGGTGCAGAGAATACCAAGACAGCAGGCTTGGAGGAGATAAGAAATGCCTCTTGTGGGCAAACCTACAGCAGATTTCAAGGGCCACGGTATTCTGATAACATTCCCTGCACATATGGTGGTCCACAATCATACAGAGTACAATTATGACCTTGGAGACAGGATAACTGAGAACTATGAAAGAGATAAGACCCAAGTTTGAGAAGCCTCTAGGGAAAACCTGCTGGTACCTTCTCGCTCTCTGACTCCAGAACTTACAGGAACATTTTCAGAGCATTAATCTAATAGCCATGATTCCCATTCCTTCTGCTGTATTTATCCACTTTTAAAGTGGAGGAGAAGGAAAGAGGAGAAATAAAAAATGACACATGCTTGAAACTTAATTTAAGAATGGCTTCAGTCCAGAAACGAGCAGCCTTGGTTTGTTCAGTCCCTCAGCTATCAAAAAGCACTCCAGTCCTGCCTGAAGGGTAGCTCTGCCCCTTTCTCTAGATACCTTGGCATGAAGGACTCTAACACACCACCCCTTGAGTGTTTCCTGTGGCTGCCAAAAGAGCTCTGCAGACAAATGAATGGGTTCAAAATCCAGAGCTGTCCAAATTCAGGTTCAGGAATGACCTGGAAACAATTCCCTTCTTGGTCTAAAATGCTTTTGGAGTAACCTTTATTAAAAAACCTACCTTAAAATCTAGACAACTACTCAGAGGAGCTCTCCAAGGGCACTGCCAGAGCTGGCCCAAATGCCTTCCCTGTAGGTGGGGAAGTCACAGAATCACAGAACTGTCAGGGCTGGAAGGGACCTCAAAGATCATCCATTTCCAACCTCCCTGCCATGGGCAAGGACACTTCACACTGGATCAGGTTGCTCAGAGCCACATCCAGCCTGGCCTTGAAAACTTCCAGGGATGAGGCTTCCACTGCCTCTCTGAGCAATCTGTTCCAGTGTCTCACCACCCTCATGGGGAAAAACTTCTTCCTAACATCCAATCTGAATCTACCCACTTCTAGTTTTGCTCCATTCCCCCTACTCCTATCTAACTCAACACCCTAAAAAGTCCCTCCCCAGCTTTATTGTAGCCCTTTCGGATACCGGAAGACCAAAAAAAAGTCTCCTTGGAGCCTTCTCCTCTCCAGACTGAACAGCCCCAACTCGCTCTGTTATTAGAAGAGCAGCTCCACCCCTTTGATCATCCTTGTGGCCTTCTCTGGACACTCTTCACCATGTCCATATCCTTCTTGTAATAGGGGCTGCAGAACTGGATGCAGTACTCCAGGTGGGGTCTCACCAGAGTTGAGTAGAGGGGGAGAATCCCTTCCCTCAACCTGCTTGCCATGCTTCTCTTGATGCCAGCCCCAGGATCTGTTTGGCTTTCTGGGCTGCAAGTGCTCACTGGCAAGTCACAGAGGTGTTCTCCTGTCCCCAGCTACTCCATCAACATCTCATGCCATTCTATGTATCCTTGAATGAAAGTCCAGGCTTTTCTTTAAACACACCAACAGCCAGCCCATCTGGAAAACACCGTTAAAGTACAGTCATGCATTTATTTCAGCTGGAAAAGACCTTTAGGAGCATCAAGTCCAACTGTTAAACCAACACCACTGCAAACATTAAACCATGTGCCATGTCTACACATCTTTTTAACACTTTCCAGGGATGGTGACTCCACCACCTCCCTGGGCAGCCTCTTCCATTTCCTGATCATTCTTGAAGCAAAGACATTTTTCCTACTATCCCACCTAAACCTCCCTTGCTGCAACTTGAGACCATTTCCTCTCCTTCCATCACATGATGGCAGGATTGGACGTGGCACTCGGTGCCATGGTCTAGCCTTGAGCTCTGTGGTAACAGGTTGGACTTGATGATCTATGAGGTCTCTTCCAACCTTGGTGATACTGTGATGATACTAGAGAGAAGAGACCAACCCCTACTTCACTACAACCTCCTTTCAGGTAATTGTAGAGATCAAGAAGGTCTCTTCTTCTCCAGATTTTGCAACCCCAGGTTCATCAGCTCTCTAGGCTCTTCACCAGCTTTACTGCCCTTCTCTGGACATACTGCAGCATCTTAATGTCCTTCTAGTAGTATTTGAGGTGTGCATAGAGTTAGAACAAAGGCAATTTTATGGTAAGTGAAGATGATTCCATTGATCATTTTTTCAGACCAATTTTCTCTTTTCAAAGAAAACAGACCCCCAAAGACAGTGAATCATGAGGGTGGGATGACTTTCACGGAGATATATGTGGTTCAAAGTGCTGAGCTTAACACCACATTCTGGAAGAAAGTCTGTGGCCTCCATCATTCAAATGACCTAATGTCACTTCTGCCTTGAGTCACAGCAGCCCACCTGCAATTCAGGCAACCCTACTGCTCTCAGGCTTGAAAATTCAACCAGGAACCTGCACGCTTGTGGGTGAGGTGAGCTCCAGGCTTCCTGCTGTCACAGAAGGCTGCTGGAGTGGTGTACAATTCCCACACAGAAAGAGCTTTCCTCTTTGTTGAATCCCCACCTCCCAGTGCTTAACAGAATATAGGAACTCAGAGCGCTTAGTAGAAACGTGACACTATTCACGTGACACTTGCTACACCCAGTCACAACACCTCTGCCTTAATTGTCCTAATCAAGTGATTTTGCAGTGAAGAACAATCTGATATCCTGCACACAATATTTAATCTGGTCTCTGCATTGACATTTTCTTTTATTCACCAGGAGAAAGAAAAACGTGCTCCTGGCTTTGCCATTATTCAGCACTGATAGACTTAATTACAGTACAGAGGCTAGAGGAAAAAAAAAACCAAAACCTCAAGATTGTCTTAAGCCACTTTATATATTTGTTAATTATAAGGAAGCACAAAATTCAATTATGTCTGACTTTTAATTGCCCTTACTGCAAAGGGAACTAAAAGGTGATGTAGCATAGTTAAAAGAATAACTTCAGATCACTGCAAATCTCCCTTCAGCCATCAAAATGTGTGAATGACCTAATGCAAGTAAGAATCAACTCTACTGCTTTAATTAAATTGCAACCTTCAGAGGAAATACACTGTCCTGGGACAAGAGCATCTCACCAGAGAATCACCAAATTGCTTTGGCTGAAAAATACCTCTAAGGTTATTGAGTCCAACTATCACCCAACACCACCGTGCCCATTAAACCATGGCCTAAAGTGTCATGCCCACAAGATTCTTGAGCATCTCCAGGGCTGGTGACTCCACCACCTCCCTGGGCAGCCTGCTCCAATCCCTGACCACTCCTGCAGGAATGACATTTTTCCTCATCTCCAAACTAAACCTCCCCTGGCACAATTTCAGACCATTTCTTTTCATTCTATCACTTGATACTAGGGAGAGGAGACCAACCTCCATCTCACTACAACCTGTCTCAGGGAGTGCTAGAGAGCAACAAAGTCCCCCTCAACCTCTTCTTCTCCAGACTAAACCACCTCAGTTCATTCAGCTGCTCCTCACTCACCAGATCTGATCTTCAGACCTTTCACCAGCTTTGTTGCCCTTCTCTGGATATGGTCCAGTGCTTCAATGTCCTTTGTAGTAAGGGCCCCAAAACTGGACACTGTACTCAAGGTTGCGTACAAAAGGACAATCACTGCCCTGGTGCTGCTGGCCACACTATTACTTACACAGGTCAGGGTGCTGTTGGCATTTTTGGCCACCTGGGCACATGCTGACTCATCTCCAGCCAGCTGTCAATCAGCCCAGCTCTTCCTCTGCTGGGCAGCTTAACCAGTCAATACACTTCAAATATTTTAAAGCTGAAACAATGCCAGTGCCGAGCCAGCAAGCACCACCACCTCTTCTCTGTGGAGAGGATATTTGCTGGTGTTTGTGCTCATTGATCTTTTAACTTCTAGTCCACAACACTGACAACTGAGGGAGAAATAGGACCACTGTAAAAGACAGGAATTACACTGATTTTTGGATTTTCCTACACATTTTAACTCCTCAGCCATTCCTTTGCTTAGAGTTTGCATTGCTAACTCTGTTATTCATTGGTGCCCTTCTCTTAGCCAAGTGAATTGAACATACTCTGCAGAGCTATGAGCAGAAGAGACTTTTGAGAAGGTCTTTACCTGCATTTGTTCATATGCATTATAACTTGACCTTGCTGATGGACACATACATGGAAATACAAAATCTGGCCATCCTTTACCTAACAGATGATGATTTGTCAGCCTTGAAAGAGACCAAGAGCTTTCTCTGGTATTTCTGATTTCTGTCTCCAGGCAGAAGTAACTTTTTCAAGAGAAAAATGTGAATTTTTGTCCAGGGAGAGCACTTTTAAGTCCAACAACAACAACAAAAAAAAACAAGCTCAAATTTGGGTAGAGTGGAACTTTCAAAAAAAGAAAAGAAGTAGATTTCTGCACCAACTATTAACATAATAAGTAGCTTTTATAAAGAACACAGATGGAGTCCTCCTATGCAGGAGGAGCATGAAACCAGACTGATTGATCCAGCCTACACTGAGCGCCATACATGCATTGCACTTCGCTACCTTGCCCTACGGCCCGAAGCAACAAGCTAAATGGCATCACAGGGTTGCAAGAGATTGAGCTGTCTGAGCTGTTAGCTCATTTATTGAGATGGACAGACAGATGGCTTCCAATTCTTCAATATTTGAAGTTTTCCAATATGCAAAGCCTTGGCTCATATTCAAACTACACTTTTCTCTAATATCACAATAGTTTTCTCCACCAAGCTGGAAAAGCTCTCACATCTCATTCTAGTTCAAGCAGTCTTGTTGATGCCAGATATCATGTAAGGTATGTTTATATATCAGATTCTAGAGTTCAGAGTAATCTTTTAGAGGAAAAGGTTTAGAAGACTGATAATTTCCTGAGTTGGCTCCAGTCTTGTTAATGAGATGGCTTATAACAAGGAACCTTCTATAAATCCTGAGAAGGAAGAAGCCCATATGGGGAGATTCCAGTAAACACTTCTGCAACTGCACAGGAGACTTTCACATGGTTACAAAGGGAGCACTGACCTGCTCCCACAGTTTCTTGAACACTAAATATGGGTGGTGGCTGTAGCCTGGCTCCTGAACCAGGAATTTTCTCATCAAAGAACGGCTGATTGATTGAAAGACACTGCACATCCCAAAGTCACCTTACAGCCAGACATTATTTAAGAACACAGACTTTAAAGCCAGTCCAGTCTCAGGTTGTTTCAAGTTCCTAACTGGTTTTATACCTCCAAAGTTGGTAATCAGGACAGAGAATCTATACAATTATATGATTAAGAAAGAAAAAAACAATCCCAACATCAGACCACTTTGAGAAAATCCAGAAACCATCTTCTAGACTTAATTTAGACTCCAAATGGGAGCAATCAATTTCTGCAGGGCAAAGCTGCTAACAGAATGTGACCCATGAAATAACATGGCACATTTGCACAGGCACATCCCTCTTCTGGTGAAGCACTTTTTTCTGGCCAGCCTGATCTAGGGCAGGGTGTCCCTGCCCATGGCAGGGGGGTTGGAACTAGATAATCCTTGTGGTCCCTTCCAAACCTGACTGATTCTATGATTCTTTAACAAAATGCAGTTTTGAAAGCACTTCTCTCACAAATCTTCAGGGTTCACTTTTAAAAGCTGCAGAAGACATAATTCCAGGTAAGTTTTGTGCATATGGATTTCTTCTTCTGTTTTTTAACATGCTGCTGAGAAGAAGGGCTATCACCTGGAGCTGGAGCAGGCAAAGCCATTACCTCTTTACAGGACCAACACTGCAGCTAAGCTTAATGGAGTAGCAGAGGATTCCTAGAACATTTGGCAGCAGTACATATAACCTGGAGTATTTAGCATTTCAAAAAGTTAGAAGAAAGCATTAGGAGCCAGTTCTCAGCCAAGATTCACTCCACTCCTCCAAACTCTCTGCTTCACAGCTTCAAGATCCATTGACTTGAAATGGAGCACTGCCAATTTCAGCAAGTTCAGTCACAGAAGAAATAACAAGTCTTGTTATTAAGGTGATGGAGAAATCAGACATCAGCTTTCCCATACTCTAACACTGTCACCACTAGATTTTTAAAGACCATAAGGAAGTCTTAACCTATTTGTGAATTTGCTCAAAGCACCACCTGCAAGAACCAATCTGTTTTGATCCTTCCCTGGAGTCCCATCCTAAATCAAAGGAGTAATGTGGAACCTCTTCACTAAAGTTTCCTTTCTAAACAACCCACAGCAATAAAAGCCTCTTGAGAAATCTGGGTTTGAGTTTAGCTTTACTTGTTTTTCCTTATCAACTTTGACTTAGGTGTTATATAAAAAAAATTCCTACAGATTTGTGTCCTTAAAAGTAAGCATTCATCACAGATATCAGCTTCAGGAGATTGAAAAGCCTTTAGAGGGTGCTTCTTCCCCAAGTTTCTCCTGCCTCCCAGCCAGAATCCTTTGCTTAGGACTAGAGAGAAGATAGACTCCTTGAAGCAACAACAGATTGAGCTCACACATCAACTCAGAAGGAAACAGAATGACTTATGAAACAGAAATACAGAAAGATTGCTAGAAACGAAACAAGGAATGAAGGTAGAGAGTTTGGCACCTGAATAAGAAACACTTCCTGTAAGAGAGGAGAGCTAAATATAGAACTCCTCTGCAACACCACATTAAGTCACTGGTGCCTTTCAAAGGTATGCGATGAGATCTTTGGGGATGTATTAAGGATCTCAGACAGCAAGCTGACTTGAAGCCAGCTACCACTCTCACTGCATCCATCTCAGGATGACTGAATTTCAATTTCAGCCATAAATAAGAGTCTGGCCAAGGACTTACAAAGGAAAACGTAGGCAAGCCTCCATCTCAACATCATTCTGTTGGAAACAAGCTGACTTTTAAAAGATGGCAATAAAACTCCTAAAAACAAGACTCTCGGCTTCAAAGCACACCACACTACAAAAAAACCCCAAAACAACCCAAGAACCAAAACCCAACCAACCCACAACAAAAGAACCCAGACCAAAACCTCAAATGAACAAAAGAACCCAAACAACAAAAAAAACCTCAAATGAACAAAAAACCCCAAACCAACAAACCCCAACAACAGAAAAAAACTAAACCAAAAAACAAAAACCTGGCAGGAGTGTTTGGTTTATTTTTTTCCTTATGGTGCCCTTTTCAGACATCAGTTTTTAAAAGGCACCTTTTCAATTCTGCTGAGGCTGTGCAAATTCAGTTCCAGGAGAGATTGTATCAAGAACAACTTGTCAAGAGTGCTATCCTGTGATTTTCCTCAGCTTCTGGGATTAACAATTATGCACATTTCCTTTGTGTGTGTAAATGAAAGACTCTGCCCACAAACACACTGGACCAGATATAAATTGGTGTCGTTCTACAGAAGTCAATGTACTTCATTAAAAAAACCCTCAATTGAGGATATGGAAAACCACAGGTGTGGTTGGAACCCACTGGTTAGGTTATCTAATAATTTTTTGGATGTGTCAGCACTTTCTCTGAAAGTCTGGGAAAGAGCTGCAGTTAGCTGTGCATCTGGGCTGGTCAGCTCATGGGGGCTGGTCACAGCATCACAGAATTAACCAGGTTGGAAAGACCTTTGAAATCATCGAGTCCAACCAATCACCTAACACCTTCTAATTAACTAAACCATGGCACCAAGTGCCTCATCCAGCATCCTTTTAAACACCTTCAACCACCTCCCTGGGCAGTCCATTCCAATGCCAATCACTCTCGCTTGAAGAACTTCTTCCTAACATTCAGCCTAAACCTCTCCTGGCACAGCTTGAGGCTTTGTCCTCTTGTTCTGTCACTGGTTGCCTGGCAGAAGAGATCAACCCCACCTGGCTACAACCTCCCTTCAGGTACTTACAGACAGCAATATGGTCTGACCTGAGCCTCCCCTTCCTCAGGCTGAACACCCCCAATTCCTTCAGCCTCTCCTCACAGGGCTGTGGCTCCAGTCCCCTCACCAGCCTTGGTGCCCTTCTCTGGACACATTCAAGCATCTCAACATCTTTCTTAAATTGAGGGGCCCAGAGCCGGACACAGCACTCAAGCTGGGGCCTCACTGATGCTGAGTACAGGGGCAGAATGACTTCCCTGGTCCTCTTGGCCACACTATTCCTGATACAGGCCAGCATGCCATTGGCCTTCTTGGCCACCTGGGCACACTGCCGGCTCACGTTCAGTCATCTGTCAAGCAGCGCCCCCAGGTCTCTCTCTGCCTGGCTGCTCTCCATGCACTCAGAGTAAGGCAGAACACCCCAAGGAGAACAGCCCATGCTTGTTGGGCAGTGTTTGCATAACAAGGACGATGTTACTCAAAACAAAGCTGCAGCTGGACAACCAATCTGTTTTCCTTCTGAGACCTCTGTTCTCTCCAGGTCATTTCTCTCAGTTTCAAGTTCCTATGCAGAAGGGGGTTGCAGTGCCTTGCTAATGCGGTGCCCTTCTGACTCAGTTGGAGCTCAGGAATCTCTCTTTTAATTTTCTCACCTGCAGCCAACTTCATCTAAAAGCTCCCTTCTTATCTGTCCATACTGCCAGCTTCTTAATCCCTCTCCTATCAGACTTGCCTTCTCCATCATCACTCACCCCATCCTTCTTCAACCTCTTCTCCTCAGTTCCATGATGGTTTATGGTTCAAAATCTGCCCTCTCCTCCTTGCTGTTCTTGATATTAATTTTCCTATCATTGTTTGCCACTCTATTCAACCCACCTTTCCTCCTGATGATTAATCCACACTTACTTGCAACTTGCCTTCAAATGAAAATTAATAGGAATGGGGAATAGAAGTGGTTTTCAGCAAATGAAAAGAACATTTATCTTCCAAAGTGTCTCCAATGGACACAGCCTACCAGCTCCTCAGAGTTCCCAGTGGTATCAGCCCGCATGAGCTGAGCAGCTGCTACCATATGTTCTGAAGAACACTCTCCTGAATTTTGAAGTTGAAAGAAGTATTATTTACAGACAGAGAAGAGGCAGCTTCAGAAGAGCATGTACTTCAGTGCTCCAAAGAACAAGCAACCAAGGGAAATCTCTGCAGGAGAAACTACCATCCTTTAAAACAACCTACTCAAGAGGTCTCCTCTGATCGCTGTCTACAGCTACCCGAAAGGACGTTGTGGAGAGGCTGGTGCTGGTCTCCTCTCACAGTGAGAGAAGGAACAAGAGGGAATGGCCTCAAGCATTCCCTGGATAAGTTTAGACTAGATATTAGGGAAAAAAAATTCCCAGCAAGAGTGGTAAGGCATTGGAATGTGCTGCCCAGGGAGGTGGTTGAGTCACCAACCCTGGATGTGTTTAAAAGCCGTTTGGATGTGGGGCTTAGGGATATGGTTTAGGGTGAACCTTGTAGAGTTGGACTTGGTGATCCTGAGGAGCCTTTCCAACTGCAATGTGATTCTGCAATTCATTTTTGGTTAGAAAGTTATCACTCTTTTAAAGGAGAAGATCACTTTAATGCAGGAACCTTTTGGCAATCTGCTTAGTCTTCCTCAAGACTAATCAACATGCCTTGGCAATAGCTGGCTCAGCAGTAACTTAAAATAACCTTCTTGGCCATTAGTAGGAGGGAAACCATATAGGGGCCAAGGAATTTTTGAAGCAAAGCACCTGAATTTTAGGGAATTTTGAGTAGCAACAGCATATGATAAAGAATACGTCCTTCAGCACCAGGAAGCAAGCTTAGTTTGACTCGGAGCTTCCCTCAGCTTTGAACCAGATAACACTGCAGGGTTTTTTTATTTCTGGAATAAATCACACTGACTGCACATCTCAGCACAGGTTACTAAATGCACTACATGCAGCTCTTCTCAGTTAAAATTGCAATTTCCTAACCCCCCTCCTTTATTAGCAGTACAAAGACCAGCACATTTCTCACCGTTTTTACACACCTAATTTAACATCCAAGTGATTTAAGGAACCACTTCCATTTGGCAGCTCAAGTCTCATTCACATTTTTGCTTACTACTGTTTTAACAGTGGATTTCATCTAAATCTATCATCAAAAGACCAGTCCATCTGGACCTGACTGGGTTAATGCTGCTGGCTCATCATTAGAAGGGAACACCCTGAGTGAAGCTTAACCATTTCCTACTAACAATATTTGAGAGATACTGGCGAGATTTGATGTCACCTTTGCCACTTGTATGAAATGAGAGGACAGTTATACTCACCAGAGGTAAGAAGAACTAGAGAGCAAAGCTCAGACTTCAGCTACTGACTCAAACCAGAGCTGCAGAAGAAGAGGAACAGGAGCAGGCACTCATACAGCAAAGACTCCCAACTGGAATGAATTCTACATTTTAAACAGCTTTTGCAATTAAGGGTCACATTTGGCACTTAAATGCTCAGAGGAAAGGTAAGTTTAGAAAACAGACCAACAGTCACAGAATCACAGAACATTAGGGGCTGAATGCTCAGAGGAAAGGTAAGTTTAGAAAACAGACCAACAGTCACAGAATCACAGAACATTAGGGGCTGGAAGGGACCTTGAAAGAGCATTTCAGCCAACCCACCTGCCAGAGCAGGATCACCTAGAGTAGGTCACACACGAATGTACCTAGGCAGGTTTCCAATGTCTCCACAGAAGGAGACTCCATGACATTTCTCTGTGTCACCACAGATGAGGTTTATTCTGTTAACATCTTTTTTTCAAAAGACAGTGAGGCCAGCACTGATTCTTGTCCTGCAGATGATCCTCACAGCTGACTCTTCCTGCAGCTCCTTCTCTCTTCACAACATCGAAGCCAAAGATCATAAAGCTTCCAGAAGAATAATGTCCACAATGACAGGCAGGAGATATGAATGAAAACATCCCTACTCTTGAAGTCACTAGGCCACAATTTATTGTCATCAGACCACACCACACCATGAGAAGTCTCACAAAAGCTTAATGATGTACCTTCAATAGATGCTGAAGTACTAGCTTGCTGTATGGAATAAGTTCTGCTGATTTGGGGGTCTAGATCCTTCCTCATCATCTGCAGTAAACCTTTTAATTGCATTCTGCAAGGATGTGAAGCTCTAGGGCTAGGGCTCATAAAGGTTGCAACAAACATAGCTGAGGAACAAAATGTGCCTCTTCCAAAATATCCAAAGGAAAAAAAAAAGACCCTATGAGAGGTGTATTGCAACAAAAAGGAAAACCAAATATAAGGAAAATGGTTAAGATGTTAGCTAGAAAATATTTGTTAAGAAACATAAACCTCATAGAACGGCTTGGATAGGGAGGGACCTCAAAGATCATCTAGTTCTAAACCCTATCTAGTCCCCCTCCACAGGCAGGGACACCTTCCACTAGATCAGGCTGCTCAAAGCCCCATTCAACCTGGCCTTAAACACCTTCAGGGATGGAGCAATTAAATGGAAGCAGCTCTGGGCCATCTAATTTGTTTTCTGTAAGGGGCTCCTGCAGAGACATCAAGATGCTTACATATCTGTGCATCACTACACCAAATCGCTGCTCTTCACACCACTGCTCCTCTGTCTTCTCTATGTCAAGGGCTACACAAAACAAATAAAATTTTGTCTTAATGCTGCTGGCACAAACCTGGAGTGGCCACTAAGTTTCAATTCTGTTGTGTGAGCTGAATTTGACCAGATAGTCTAGAAGAGTGAGCACTAAACTAGCTGCACCAGTAACCTTTCTAGATGGGGCTGCTGTGTACTGTGGAAATGTCAAGCGTGAAGGACAGCTGGCACCTAAGGACTTCTTGTGCAGTAAGCTGGACACAGTCTTCATTATTTTCCTTGCTAAATCAACATGCAACTTGAAAACTGTGGCAGACAGTTTCAGAACAGAAGCATCCAAGATACCTATGAAAGGATTTCTCCTTGTTTCCAAAAGGCACCATCATTTCCTTTACAGCAGGACTCCAAAGAACACCGTGTCACTTGAAGAGGATAAAGAGACACCTGCTGGATACATCTCAGCAGGGCAGAACCCTCACAGGTTGATGTCCTTTGTAACCATTAAGATGTAACCTATCCCTTTGGAATCTTGGTATTTCAGGAGAAGAAAAAAAATCTGTCTCAGTGTTTTCAAGCACATAGTAGAAAAGTTCTCCTTGTCCTCTACTCAGCCCTGGTGAGAGCTGGAATATTACGTTTGGATTTGGGCTCCCCAGTCCATGAGAGACAGGGATCTACTGGAAAGAATCCAAGGAAGGGCCACAACAACGATGAGGAGGTTGGGGCACTGCCCTGTGAGGAGAGACTGAGAGACCTGGGACTGTTTGGTCTGGTGAAGAGAAGATTTAGAGGGGATCCAATCAATATTTAGAAATATCTGAGGGCTGGGGGTCGAGAGGGAGAGGAAAAACTCTTCTCAGTTGCATCCTGTGATAGGACAAGGGGCAATGTCAACAAGGATAGTACAGGGAGTTCCATCTCAACATGAGGAAGAGCTTCTTTACTGTAAGGCTCACAGAGCACTGGAACAGGCTGCCCAGAAGAGAGGTTGTGGAGTCTCTTTTTCTAGATACTTTCAAGCCCTGTCTGGATGCATTCCTGTGCAACCTGCACTAGGTTCTATGGTGCTGCCCTGGCAGGGGGGTTGGACTTGAGGACCTCTGGAGGTCCCTTCCAAGCCCAAACATCCTGTGATCCTGTGAAACAAACACACACATAGGGATGAATACCCAGCGATCACCTTCAGTCTTCCTGAACATCACTCCTTGATAATCCACCTTTCTGTCCTGGAGGACAAGGACTGGCTTCAAAGGAGATATGCAGATATTTTGCACTGTCTTACAAAAGCTGTTCTTTTTTTAAAAGCAGATAAGAAAAATCAAAGAACTTGCACACAGTGGGAAATGTCTATAGATAGACACCAGTGAGTAAGAAAATGGAATATGGAACAGTCTGAGCACTGACTTTTTCTCAAACACTCAGATACTACTGGAAAAACATTCAGTGACTTTGTGTCTTGTAGGAAAAACTGCCCTTTGGCAATCTTTGGATCTCTGATGGGGGCGCTGGAGCACTGGAACAGGTTGTCCAGAATGGTTATAGGGTCTCCTTCTCTGGACACTTTCAAAACCTAGCTGGACATGTTCCTATGCAACCTGATCTAGGTGAACTGAGTTAGAGGGAAGAGTGGGACTAGATGATCTCCAGAGGTCCTTTCCAACCCTTACCATTCTGTGGTTCTGTTGTGCTCACTGAGGTCCGGGTAAAGCTTCTTCAGTTTCTTTATCTTTTCAGGGTAGGATGCTTAAAAGAGAAGGAAAACTAAGTATGAAAGCACTAACAGTGAAAGACAACAGTCAGAGAAGAACATTAACCCAATGGTACTGCACTGCATCCTCACTACATATTTGAAACAACATCTCTATTGCTGTGAAAATTCTTCAGTGTTGTTCTCGAAGCATCCACAGCTCTCAAAAAGCAGTACCCAGAGAAGAACACAATGCTCAGGGAGCACATAACAGGAGAACTCTGCTTTTCTAGCAGAGAATCCTAGAGGTAAAGAGTCTTCTTGACTTTCTGATGAACCCTGCTGTTTGTGGTGGCTTTGTTTTTGTGCAGTCAGAGCTATCAGCTGCCGAAGGCAGGAATGAAGAGCAGAAATCCATGAGTTAGAGGCTGAGCTAATCATGGAACTGGAAACCACAGACATGCTGCAACATCATACTGTGAATTATCCAAGAGAGTTAACCCCACTTCATGGTGCTGTGCTGCATCGATGTGGGAGAGTATCTAGGGCACCTCTGCAGATTGCCCTGCAGCTCCTCATAGCCAGGCCCATATGCTTTTGTAGCTGATTGCCTTGGGAAAGGAAACAACTTCCCAGTGCTAGCTAGAAAGTTCAACAGCTCCTCGTTTCTGGAGTTGTCCCACTCTAGGAGAGCATGAACAACTTGATGTGCCTTCAACCCAAAGGGCAGTGTTTAAATACTAGAGAGGCTACCACTGATAGAAGATTGTGCAATAATTATGATGGGCCATGTAGCTGAGTAAGGTACAAAGAAGGATCTTCATTATTAATAAAGAACTACATCTTCTTACTTAAAATGAGGACAGATTGAAGAGTCAAGTCTGATGCCTTCTCAAGAGAGCTTTGGAATGAAAAAGTAGCAAGACAAAGGCCTTCCTCCATACAAGGAACACCCTTTGAAGCTCTCAGAGTCCTTTACAGGGGAGATAAGAACATGACTGTGACTCATTTGGTCTAAATGTCCTACTTCAGATATGCTAAGTGCCAGATACTGTCTCCATAGTGAATATTTATTCTAAGATGAAAGTAAAATAGCAAAAAGCACAGACAAAAGTTTTGCACACAGGTAAGGTAAGAGATGAGCTCTCTTCATGTTGCTGTAACTCGTTCAGTGGTGAGGCCAGCTCCTCAGAATTAAACCCCATTATCTTGAAATAAAAGCTCTAAAGCTGCTCCTAGTGCCATTACTTAAATTCCTGTGTGCAAATTCAGCTCACAATGACACCATTACAGCTCTGCCTTTTCCAAAAGCAAAACCAGTTTAACAAACCACTTGATGTCCAATTTCTTCCTTATGGCCAGGTGAGATGGCAGACAAAAGTGCTGCGAGGACTCTTAGTGCCTCCCTGATGTAGCTATTACCTACAGACTTGGGACCACCCTCTTGATGGCTCAGTGAGGGCAGTCACCCAGAAAGGCAGGAATGCAAACGCTGGAAAATCAGCACCAACTAGAAGGCTGAAACTCAACTGTGCTTTACAGAGGTCAGGAGACATCTGGGCACTAAAGTGTTTAGCAAAACCCCTCAAGGACATAGTTCAAAAGGCAGCAGGAGTTCAGCAACAGGTGTATATACAAAGGTGCTTTATAATGGTGTGCTTGGTGAAAGGACAGTCTGCTAGAGCTTGACTTAAATATTAGGCCCCACAAAGGTTGCTGGGTAAGAAGTGACTGCAGGGTGAGCATTTGTCAATCAATGCCAGACACCAGCTGAATCCCCTCTGTGAGCTGCCCTGGGCAGCAGCCTAGGAAGAGCAGTGGCACTGCTAAGTCTGAAATCCTTCTGTGGTCAGAAAGAGAATGCTCAGGCTACCTTTGTTCCTTATATTTTAGACTGAGGGAGATGGGGTTTTTCAGAAGAGACGACTCCAGGAGGACCTTGGCACTGCTTTTCAATACCTGAGGGGATCCTACAGGCTGGAGAGAGACTTTTCATCAGGGTGTCCAGTAACAGGACAGGGGGAAATGGTTTTAAGCTAAGGGAAAGTAGGGCTAGGCTGCATCTTGGAAGAAGTTCTTCAGTATGAGGTTGGTGAGACTCTGGAATAGGCTACCCAAGGAGGATGTGGATGCCTCCTCCCTGAGGGTGTTTGGGGCCATATTTGATGAGGCCTTGAGCAGCCAAGTGTAGTTGAGAGGTATCCCTGCCCATGGCAGGGAGGCTGGAATAGATGATCTCTAATGTCTCTTCCAACCTAAGCTATTCTATGATTCTGAGATGGCTTCTGAAATGTAGCACATGGTTAGATGTGCAAACTGAGCATGGAGTTAAGTTCTCGGTGAAGAGTAAATGAAGTCCAGAAAATTAAAGAGGTAGAAGAGGACAGCAGGTCAGGGTAAAGCTGAAATAGGACCCTAATAGCCTGTCACCATTCATGCATTACCTGCTAACTCTGGCTGCTCCTGTCCTCTGTCCCTCACCATGCCACCCTGCCCCTTGTAGCTCACATGATGAGAAAAGGTGGTGTTTGGTGGTGAAGCCTGCTAAGTATGCATCAACATGCAAGCATGTGGTGGGAAAAGAGAGGAAGAGAGGGCTGTAGGCAGCCCAAAGTTCAGCTGGCACAGGCTGAGCTGCTGAAGAGCTGGTGCTGAAGATGAAAAACTCCATGGAAAGGACTAAGTCAATGACCTTGACAGGCTTCAGAGGTGGGCAAATGGCAACAAGTTCAACAAAGGCAAGTGCAAGGTCCTGCACCTATATCAGGGCAATCACAAGTACAAATACAAGCTGGGTGGAAAATGGATGGAGAGCAGTCCTGAGGAGAAGGACTCGGGAGTGCTGGCTGATGAAACATGAGCCAACAACATGCACTTGCAGCTCAGAAAGCCAACCACATCCTGGGCTGCACTGAAAGAAGCATGGCCAGCAGGTTGAGGGAGGTGATTCTCCCACTCTGTCCTGCTCTTAGAGGACCTCACTTGGAATCCTGTGTCCAGCTCTGGAGCAACCAGCACAAGAAGGACATGGTTCTGTTGGAACAGTTCCAGAGGGCTGGAGAACCTCTCCTGTGAAGACGGGCTGAGAAAGTTAGGGCTGCTCAGCCTGGAGAAGAGAAGACTTTGGGATGAACTTGGAACAACCTTTCATTATTTGAAGTGGCCAACAGGAGAGCTGGAGAGGGACTTTTTACAAAGGCATGGAGTGACAGGACAAGGGGTAACGGCTTCAAACTGGAAAAAGCTCAATTTAGATGAAACATTAGGAAGAAATTCTTCCCCATGAAGGTGGTGAAGCACTGGAACATGAACAGGTTGCCCAGGGAGCTGTGGAGGCTCCCAACCGGGAAGTGTTTAAGGGCAGCTGATAAAGGATGGGATTTAAGCAACCTGGTCTAGCAGGAGGTGTCCCTGCCCATGGAACTAAATGATCTTTGAGGTTCCTTCCAACCCGAATCACTTCATGATTCTAAGGAAAAAAGCTGAATTCCTAACTCTGCTGCATGTCTGAATAGTTAGAAGTGCCACACCCCAGCACCCAGCAAAGGTAAAATAGCTAAGTACCTACTGCTCAGCTGATTCAGCAGGCAGTATTACTGATGCTGATGAGAAGCCCAAATAGCTTTGAGAATCAAGTCCTTCACTTCTCTCCTTATGAGGAACACCAAATTCCCTGCTGCACACGAGTGCCATGATGACACACATGCTCAGTCATGCATCATTGTGGCAATAAGGACCATGTAAACTCCTGAGGGAGTAAGAAAAGAAGAAACCAAATTAAACTCTGTAAAGGGGTTCTGATCTCATTTGAAGACAAGTAAATATTGAGTAAATCTTGGCTTTTGCTGGAATTACTCTGGATTTGCACAGCCTGAGTCCGAATCCAAGCCGGGCCCAGACTGTGCTCAGGTAAGCTCATTAAATACATCCCAACCCCTTTGGCTCTGCTGGGGGCACTCACGTGCTTAAAGTTAATCGCGTGCTTAAAGGCTTTGGAGGAGCAGGGCAAGAGGGCTCAGCCACTTACAGGACTGAGCTATTCTGCTTGAGGTACTAAGAGTGTAAAGAAAAATAAGAGTGCACCTGTCACCACTGCCTCCCAGTAGCCTGAAACTGCAGGCTATCAGTTAATCACTCGGGTCAAAGTCAGTTTCTGTTTGGTGGGGGAAAGGTCATTGTAACAGTGGTAGCTTCAGACCTTTGGCTTTACATTACCCTTCACTACAGACAGGGTCCCACAGCCACAGTTGCACTAAGTCCACGAGTATCCAGACAGCCTTTAGATTTAGAGCCTGTTTCCATTTAGTGTCAAACAAGTCTCAGGTGCTGCTTCTTGTCAGTGCCAACACTTGGGAGCAAGGCAAGGTGAAAGCTTCATGTTCTCCACAGGGGCATCTGAGAGATGCAGGCAAAAGAAGAGTCAAGAACAAGGTTTTGCTGAGGGAAAGGGTGATGATGAGGCCCATTTTAGGGCTGCAGTGCCCAACTTCAGGCAATAGCAGACTTCCTGCCTTTCCTGTTCTCTTCCTGAAATGAGCTTCTCCAGGTCACACAGCTTAGCTGCAGGACAAAAGGGTTAAATCCTCTTGCTAAGAGCCTTAGCAAAGAAAACACCACATCTTCACTTTTCACCTCAACTGAAAGCAGAATAGATGTTGAAAAACATCATGGAAGAATACAAAATGTGATTAATTTACAATTGAGGGACCACAACCCTGGTAAAGTTCCTAAACAGTATAATAAAACTTAGTAGGAGGCCCTAGTCAATGAACCACTGAGAGTTCCTTTCAGGTGGCTCTTGGTCCAAACTAAACCTGAGGTTGAATGCAACCACACCACAGCCACTGAACCTTCTTGCTGCTGTCTCACAGCCACATGTGCCGAGCCTGAACATCTCAGACACAAACAGCACAGGTCATGTTTCACATGGCTCATCTCTATTATTCCCTACTGGAATACAAAGTCCTCTTCAGATCTGAACAATATGTAAACTTTCAAAACCTCTCATCGTTCTCCATGATTTCAAATAGAGATTCTCCTCCCTCTTCTTTTTCCTCCTCTAAAATGCATAATTAAATGAGGGAGTGAGGCTAATAGGACTGATTCAGTCTAGAAGAGAAGTGTGTAATTAGAGTGCCACTACTATCAGTGGTGACACGGTGCTTGGTGCTCCAAAGGGACGTTCTGCATGACAACATAAAGGCTCTGAATTTTTGCTGGTGACAAACCCACATGTGTGCACAGAGTAGGCGGAAAAACAGCCTTGCCTCCCTTACCATTTGCTTGAATGCCCTACCTTCTTCTCGCCCCCCAGACTGGCTCTGCCAGGCATCCCATTGCTAGGGACAAAGACAACAAGCCATTGCCAAGGGCGACCACAAAGCTGTTTGTTTCACATTAGCATCCTTAGCATTTGCTATCTAATCAGATTTCCTGTTGGTTGAGGAAAGCTGCCTTTCCTCATCGCCAGCTGCTAGCCCAGATTTCCCTCTCCCCATCCCAAACACATACTTTGCCCTGCTTGTCTGCTTTTCTGTGTAAAAAGGTTATGTATGCCTGGAGGGAGACTAGATGTTGCCAGAAAAAAAAAAAAGGAGGAGGGGGGATAAACCCCCAACCCCACATGACAACAGAACTGTGGGCAAGAGGCCAAGACTCTTGATTATGTGACTGTGACTAACCAATGGGTGTTTTGAAAATCCATTTCTCTTGTTCTATTCCCTCCTCTGGATGTAATAATACAACTCAAATTAGCTTTCCAGGAGCAGACTTCTTTTATGTAACCATGTTTTATACGGATAGCAGCAGCTTATGTTTAAACTATTTAAGAGAACAAATAGCTGGCAAAATGCACTTCAGATGGCCTCTCTCCTGCGAGCAGCATGTTCCTGCCTTGAGGGAATTTGCTGCTGCTTGGATGTGGTTGTAAACAGAGCATAATGCCCACAGGACCTAGCACCCAGGTAAGGGTGTCAAGTCCACTTGTTTTATTGCATTTGAGAGATCCACAACATCAATGAAACAAAGCTGGAGTGATGCAAAACCAAAGCAGCAGGGCATCTTTTAACTTAGTCCCAAGTTCTCCTTAAAATTAAGAAAGGCAGCTTCTTATCTGAGCTGCAATCCAAACTGACAGACATAGAACCAGAGAATCAGTTCAGTTGGAAAAGACCTCTGAGATCACTGAGTTCAATGATCAAGCTAAGACTGCCATGGCCCTTAAACCACGTCTTGAAGTGCTATGTCCACACATTTCTTGAACACCTCCAGGAATGGTGACTCCATCTCCCTGCTCCAATCCCTGACCACTCTTTCAGAAAATAAATTGTTCCAAATTCCCAATCTAAACCTCACCTGGTACAACTTCAGGCTATTTCCTCTCATTCTATCACGTGATATTAGGGAGAAGAGACTGACTCCTAGCTCACTACAACCTCTTCTCAGGGAACTGTATACAGCAATAAGGTCTCCCTTCAATCTCCACTTCTGCAGACTAATATTGTTGTGGATCCCTGTTGTTTTCCACCTTCATTCCATATCCACCACTTTAAAAGAAAAAAAAAAAAGGCTGTCATTGCCATAGTTAGCACCAAGGACCATCTTTGTGCCCACCAGCTTGATATCAGATGTATTGGTCCTGGCACTATTCTGCCAAGGCAGATGGGTGCTGTGAAAAACAAATGATGTTGCAAGCAGGCAGGTAGGGTGACAGCAAAATAACAGGAACCCAAGGCAAGTTAATTCAGGAAACATGGATCCAACTTTCTCATTCCTTCTCTTGCTTTTAGAAAGGGGTCTGAGATACAAGAATCAGAAACATTCCTGTTGGACAAGCCCCTCAGGATCACCAAGTCCAACCAATAAGCCTCCTCAATAAGGGTCACTCTAAATCATATCCCCAAGCCCCACATCCAAACAACTTTTAAACACATCCAGGGTTGGTGACTCAACCACCTCGCTGGGCAGCCTGACCACTCTGGTCCAAATACCACAGTGAGGTGGTATTTGACTCATTCAGCAAATATTAGAGCATCCCCTAAACACTTCTCCAAAAAGCCAGTAAATTCTTTTACCTGGTATCATCATATAAGCCTGGGGGGAGTTCAAATCCTGAAGTGATGAGGCTGCCCAAGCGTTAACTCTGGATAAAAGTGGTTTAAAAGTGCAGAGAATCATAGAATGCATCGGGTTGGAAGGGATCTCTAACGGCAATCTAGTCCAAATCCCTTCAATTAAGGAGGGATATCTAACTACAGCAAGTTGCTCAGAGCCCCATCAAGCCTGACTGTGAATGTCTCCAGGGATGGGGCCTCCCCCACCTCCCTGAGCAACCTGTTCGTGTTCCATCACCTTCACAGTAAAGAACTGCTTCCTCATGTCCAATCTAAATGTACTGTGCTCTAGAATCATAGAATCAACCAGGTTGGAAGAGACCTCCAAGATCATCCAGTCCAACCTAGCACCTAGCCCTATCCAGTCAACATAGTCCCTCCCCAGCTTTCTTGTAGCCCCCTTCAGATGCTGGAAGGCCACAGGAAGGTCTCCTCAGAGCCTTCTCCTCTCCAGACTCAACATTGCTCCTTGTCCTAGTGCTACATCCTTTGTAAAAAGTTCCTACACAGCTTTTTTGTAGGTCTCTTTCAGGTACTGGAAGGCTGCTCTGTGGTCTCCCTGGGGCCTTCTCTTCTCCAGGGTGAATAACCTCAACTCTATCAACCTGTCCCAATAGGAGAGGTGCTCCAGCCCCTTGATCATTTCCGTGTCTTTCCTCTGGACCATCTCCATCAGGTCCATGTCCTTCTTCTGTTGAGGGCCTCAGAGCTGGACAAAGAAGAAATTCATCATCTCAGTGAATCAGACAAGGAGCTGCAAAGTTAGGAGCATGCAGGATTTACTGTGTGTTCCCATGTCGTTACTCAGCAGATAAAAAAACCCAACATTTTTGCACTCTCTGCAGAGTCTTTCAAGCCTGCAACTTTCTATAAAACTTCCACTGTAACATTTCACTTGGAGAAATTTTCTAACAGCTCCTGAGCTGCCATACCTTCCAGTACCTTCACAAAGGTGTAACCCATGCCACAGTAACAAGTTAAAACAGTTATTTTCATTCATCCTCATGGCACTGTTGAGCTGTTAATTGCTGGGCTCACAGCAGAAGGTACTCAGGCAGGGCTTTGTTACAGCCACTCCATTAACTTCCAAGACTGTTCTGGTCTTTGCACTGAAAACGCAGCTCAGATCATTTTGTTTTCCAAGCCTCATGCCAACCATCCACTAAGGAAGGCACACACTGCTGGTCAATGGGCTTAAAACTATAGCCAGGCAATTCAGAGAGTTTGAAGAAAAAGACCAATGCAGGCCTGGCACTTTAAACTGCAACAGAAGCTAAAAGGTTTAAAACAGACATTCATTTTTCCTTCTCATACTGAAGGTTACAGCTTTCACAGAATCAAGTGTAGAAACCATACATCAACAAAAATTGACACCCCAGTGTCCCACAGTGATGGGACAAGTCAGTATGGCCACAGATTCCACTGCCCTGTCTAGTAGTCAAAAATCACCAGAGAAGGAGGGATTAAAAAAAGGGAAAAGAAGAGATGTTCATCCTTCATCCCTCTGCAGTAAAAGATGAAAAGCTTTCCTCTTAGAACTAAACGTTTTCAGCAAGAACGATTAGCAAAACCATATGCCATAGAAGGAGGAGTAACACAGCTGTTGTTGGAGAGAGACTGAATGCAGATTTATGGAGAATTTAAAACAAGCAACTGTTGTCTTCCAGGCAGCAATATGGCAGAATTGATGCTCCCCAGGTCTTCACTTCGAGCCTGCACTTCACAAGCTTCTCTCGGATCATGAATTCCTCCACACTGAACCAAACCGTGGCCCCAGGAGACTCAGGTCCACCATACCTTGTTTCTCTTAAAACACGCCATAGGTGTGGAAATTGCTGACTTGTTCACTGAAAACAATCAGACCTAGGTAAGAACTAATCCCCTGTGGGAATAGCAGCTCCCACTTACAAAGTCCACTGAAACAACTCTCAGCTGCTGCTGAGGTTACGCACAAGCACAAACTAAAATTGCAATCCAACATGTGAGTTAATGCCAAGCCCAGGGCCTTTTTTTAGTGGCTCACATGGACTTTTTCGTTTTGCCAAATACCACATGCCAAGGATACTGAGCACCTCTGGTAGCTCAGCTGTCATCATCTTCTTGAAGAAGCTTGACATGAACAGTTCTGGGCTCATAATTTACTGATGAACACCACCAACCCTGAGAGATGATAGGAAATTCATGACATTTGCTAATCAAGAAGAGTGCTGTGGGATTCACCTTTCCTTTCCTTCATGTTTATTGAGTTCAGGATTAGGAAATTACAACCTCTATCATGTCAGCCCCAGAACTGAGAGAACTGGACTTCGTTATATCACCACTGAAAAAAAAAACCAACAAACCACCTCTTTCCCCACACCTTACACCTGCATTTGTGTCAGACTTCACATTTCTGGTGGGACAAGAAAATGCTATTTTAGTAAGACACTTACATCATGAAAGGCACAAATTTCCCAGAAGTGGTTCATGCAGAATTTGGGAATCTGACAGAAGAAAGCAATTGACTGAAATATTTTGGGCTAACAGTGACAGCTCAGCACCTGATGCCCATCCCTCACAGAGAGAGTAACGCAAGTGATTAGCAAGGAAGGATTCCAACCTGTTCACTTTGCCATTCCTGCAGACTCAACTGTGGCAGAATCCAGCCCTGAACAGTTCATCTTAAAATACATCTACCAGCAGCCGCATTATTTGTCTTGGCAGGCACTGGAGCTTATGCAGAGAGAGTAGAAGGCTTACCATGTGGAATACGAGGCAGTAACGCAGAACACATATGGAACAATAAGAGAAAACATTAAAAAGTAGAATTTAAAATAATTTTACTCTTATGTACAGTAGATGAACAAGTTAAAGACAGAGATACCTCATCAGTAATTTCGTATTAGGAAACACAGCATTAGAGAGACCATACCTTTGCTTTATCTGAAAAGGAAAACATTCTACTTATTTTTTGTTTCTGCTCTGCATGCATTTCATTTCCCAAAATGCAACCAGGCGTGCATTACATACAAACTTCATCCTGCTTGACTCAAGTACAGCTGTCATGAGCATTCTCTAGCGCTATGCAGAAGCCTTATGGAGTGAAAGGTGTTGGGGACAAGCCGAATCCGAGCCTAAAGTGCCATATTTTCAGCAGAGAGCAGCTCCAGAAATGTTACCAGAGAGAACCAACTAGGAATTGATGCTGTTTCAGTAGCAAGCAACTTTTGGCAGCCAAAAAAAAGGGCAGTGTGTAATGATGAGAGCTGAAACAAACAAACTTTATTCAAGGAAAAGCAGCGTCACTTCTGGCCTAGAACAATACCGTAGATGGCTTCTGCCATAGTGTCCTGGGATAGCTGAATCAGACACCAACAGGCAAGCAAAGGGGGACATGGAGTGCATCACGCTTCCTGCATCAGCCTACACTGACACAGGCTGGAAAACACACAGCACACTCTAGGGACATACATGGAAAGAAAAGAAAACCATAGAAACAAACAGAACATGGATCCATAGTGCCACAAACCTTCGGGCTCTGTGTTCTCTTTGAGGTGCACTTGCTTCAGTGGGCAGCAGAAGATTTCGTGACACTTAGCACGAAAAGGGGACTCTTTTTTCTTTAATTCCGCAGATTGGATGGAATCTTGCCGTAACATAATGTACTCCTGTGTGCCAGGGGGAGCGTCATCCATAACTGTGGTCACCACATAACAAAATGAACTCAAGTTAGAGCTTGAGGAAAGCAACCTAAAGGATTAAATCAACTACATAATGTCAAGGTAAGGGGCGGGGAAAGAAAGGAGGGGAAGAAAGGTTTACAGGAAAGATAACACAATTGCGAGAGTAAAGGATCTCGGTCGTGGTGGTAGAAGGGTGGGGAGAACAGTTACTTTTATAAACAAGGCTTCTCATAAACATCAACACTTTGCATTAGTTTCATGCAGCTTTAATAAATGGTAGGCTAAACACCCTGCTCCAAAACGCAGCATGGTTCACTCTTACATCTTCGCTTTACTCCTCCTACAGCACCTCTATCTATTCTGCATGCAAACCAAAGGGAAGGAAAAAGCAAACAGCATGCTTTTATTGCCCATCCATTGGCAACCTCCACGTTAACAATCAGGGAGTGATCATTCCACCTCTGCAGGTAATGCAGCCTCAGAGCATCTATCCCCCAAAGGCAAGAGAAGGTGGCTGTCTCAGGATATAAGATCACACACAGCTCCTGAGAGCAAGGGCGATAATCCAGCGACATTTGACTCCATCAGCGTTTTTAATGGATAGAAGAGTAGATGTACAAAGGGAAAAGCACATTAATCCTTTTGATGGTTTTCTTGTAAAACAGCAGGTTGGTTTTGAAAGTTGATCTTATAAATCAATACTGCCATTAATAATATAAATGATATGCAGTCTGAAATGTTTTCTGAATGGGGTCAGGCTATTAAACGGTGGAAAGATAAAGTACATTGCGTACAGAAAGCTCCAGCTACCTCAAAGTGTTACATTTACCAGAAAGAATTGAAACACTTTTCAGCTATCTAAAAATATGAAGCCTTAATAAGAGAGATAGTGAGATTCCTCAGCTTACAGCTTCAGGCACAGATAGTCTCTCAAGAGCAAAAATTAAACACTTTTTCAAGAGACAATCTCTAACCACTACCTCTTATTTATAGGATGATGCAGAGAGCTAAAACCACAGCCAAAACCAAGCTGAGATTCTCCAACTCTCATTTAACTATTTCCTAAATATCTGTCAATGTAAAACAATTTCAAAAGGAAGAACAAACACTCAGATTTAAACATGGATCCCTTCAAACGGTTACTATCCTCATATGTTCATGCACATGATGGTTTTTTTTTCCTTCTATCAAGAATAGTACCAGTAAGAGTCACATCATCTAGGTATTAAATAAGTGATTCAACTTGATGGTCTTTCTTTTCACAGTGGGCAGTCACCTTCTTTCAAGACCTTATTAATCCACAGGAGACACTTTGCACCTTGCTGCTGTTGCTTCATTAGGCTACAGGCAATGCCAGTAACACTCACTAATAATCCATAGGAGGCATCATTAAAAGTGATGCAGAAGCTTATAGGAAAGCAAAAGCGGTTCAAAAAAGAAGAGTGGGGTCAATGGAGCACACGGTCTGGGCTGCAATGTAACTGCTCCCTTAGCAACGCTGCTTCCACTTTGGCTTGTTTGAAGGGTGCCTGTGTGCTCCTGAAACACAGTGACAGCCCTGGGATTGAGGGCAACTGCTGGGAGTAATTACTAAAAGTCAGCACCCAAGATAAGCCACAGATGGGCCATTTCTCCCAAGAGACACTAGGCAGGAGGTGTTGCAGAAGCTGCTGTTGCAGCTACCTGTGCAAAGCCCTTAGCGAGCTGCGTGCAGTGTCGCTGACATCAATGGTGAGGGAGCCCTGTGGCGTGTCCCTCTGACATTTACAGGGATAAAGGATAACTAACGAGTGCCCTGGAACACGAGGAGCCAGCAGAGGAGCGAAATGCACAGCTACCTCCTGCCGGCAAGCTGGCTGATGCGCAGCAGAGCATGTGTCTTGCTGTCGAAGCTTCAGCTTTGGGCAAAAGGCATGTCCCTGGGCTGACCCTCTGAGAGGCAGAGTCCTTCTGAGAAGCCCTGCTTGACTGTGGGAGCTCCAAGAACTACCCACAAGGTTCAGTGCTGCCTGGTGCTGGACTGTCACTTCGGTGAAAAAAAGAAAAAGGTCAGGCTGGCAGCTGCTAAACGGGATCTGCAGGGGTGAAAGAGGTACTGGTGATCACCTGGAGATGTGGCATAAGGGCCTTTGAGGGTGCTGGAGCACTAGACTAGGCTGTCCAGAGAGCTTGGAAGGGGCTTCTTCTCTGGAGACTTTCCAAACCTTATTGGATGTGTTCTGGTACAATGTCATGTAGGTGACTCTGCTCTAGCAGGGGGATTGGCCTAGATAATCTCCAGAGGTCCCTTCCAACCTTTACTGTTCTGCATCTCTGCGACCTACTGCGGTCACAAGAGCTGTTTGGCACTGGGCTGTCATTTCTCAGCTTCTGTAAGAAGCTCTGACAGACTGATTCCATTCATTGAGTGGCAAATAGCTGCCTGACATCATCAGGTAGGTCTACCCTATCTCAGGCAAGCTCATTAACTAAGACAGATACAAAAGACACAGCTGATCCTTTACCAGTCACCTACACACTCAGATCATCACACACACGCAGATTTACTTAAATATGAGTAAGCCACAGAAAACCACACTTGCAGTAAGTGAAGAACATGCTGAAATCAACAAAAGCACACTGAGTTACTAGAATCCAGGACAGCAGGTGCAAATGAGCCTTGATTTTGAGTACCATCACAACATTAACATTCAGAGCAAACCCTAAGAACCTAAGCTCTAATAAAGCCTTAATGCTGGAATGATGTATGGATAACTTAATTGATGTCAGTGTTCTGAAGGGAACAGCTAAACCCTTTTCTTAACATGATGAATGGCCTCTAGTCAGGCTGAGAATTTATTACAGAACTAGGAACACTCCTTGACCCCCATGCCTCCTTTTCCCTGCTATGATGACAGCCAGACAGCCTTCTGGAGCCACTGAAATCACAGCTATAGGACCTTAATTATGGATCCCAAGAACCAATCCGCAGGGAAGTTTCTAAGACAAAGAATCTAATGTAAAAACCTGTAAAGCCCTAATGATGTCCAGTTTTCATGAGTGAAAATAACCAGTGCACAACCATGACAGGATCATTATTAAACAACTGTGAACAAGCACTTTGGAAAAAAGGAAAGTATCACCAAAAATCTGTTCTGATCATAGAATCAGCCAGGTTGCAAGAGACCTCCAAGATCAATCAGTCCAACCCATCACCCAGCCCTATCCAATCAACTAGACCATGGCACTAAGTGCCTCATCCAGTCTTTTCTTGACCACCTCCCTAGGCAGCCCATTCCAATGACATTTTGCTAATGGGATAAACCCCACACTTAGGAAGGGATCACACACAGACTAGAGTAAAAGATAAACAGCAAATCTTAGGCAACTAACAAAACCCCAAAGCCATGTTCACATACTCTGCTGCATGGAGCACGGGACAGTGGTTTTACTCAACTGCTCCTTCCAGTACAGACTCTAATGATTGCAGAACCTAGGATACATCTACACTCCTCTGTATCATGTGCAGATACACAAGCTAGCATTAGATCAGCTACTTTAGTTACTAACCACAACCTAGCACCAAGTTCAATAAGTTGAACAGAAGACCCACAAGAATCCTGGTGGCCTGACTGTTCTCAAGAGTGGTTAGAAGGAATCTCTGCTGAGGCACATCTACATTTCCTTGGCCAGGCTCCTGAAGGCAGACATGTAGTCATCCTGCCAGCCTCCAATCCATTTCTGCTTCTGTTGTTATACTTCAGTGGCTGCCTACCATAATGACAGAATCACAGAATGTCAGAGGCTGGAAGGGACCTTGAAAGCTCATCCAGTCCAACCTCCCTGCCAGAGCAGGATCTCCTATACCAGATCACACAGAAACACATCCAGGCAGGTCTTGAGTATCTCCAGAAAGGGAGACTCCACAAACCCCCCAGGCAGCCTCTTCCAGGGTTCTGTCACCCTCACAGGGAAAAAAATTCCTCCTCACGTTTCCATGGACCTTCCTAGGCCTCAGCTTCCAGCCCCTTGTCCTGTCACTGGGCATCACCGAGCAGAGCCCGGCTCCATCCTCTTAGCACTCACTTTTTACCTATTTATAAAGATTAATGAGGTCACCTTTCAGGCTCCTCTTCAAGCTAAAGAGTCCCAGCTCCCTCAGTCTCTCCTCTCAAGAGAGATGTTCCACTCCTTTAATCATCTTTGTGGCTCTGCACTGTACTTCCACTCTCATGGGTAAAACATCTCAGTGGTCTGTGCTTCCATATTCCCATGAGTAAAACAGGGATAGGACATCATAGAATCAATCAGAGTTGGAAGGGACCATAAGGATCATCTAGTTCCAACTCCCCCTGCCATAAGCAGGGACACCCTACCCTAGATCAGGCTGGCCAGAGCCTCATCCAGCCTAGCCTTAAACACCTCCAAGGATGGGGCCTCAACCACTTCCTTGGGCAACCCATTCCAGGCTCTCACCACTCTCATGGTGATCACATGTTATGGATGCAGGTCACTAAGGTATTAGGAAAAAGCCTGTATATGCTCAGTTGGAGAATGATAAATAAACATTTCATGTCTTAAAAAACCCAACAACAATAAAAAAATTAAGCCAGTCTTTTTTCCTTCCCCCCACCATCCCCTCTTATCATTTGATGGGAAACTGAAACCACTGCAACTGCATATACACGAGAGGAATTGGCTCAGCAGCTAGCACTAGATAGCTGCTGTAACTACTGTTTCCTACATTGAAGCAGCCAACTTGCTAAATGTCACCCTGCAGCACATCCCTTAGTTAATAAATAAATAAATAAATGACAATAACAAAAAACTTTCTGTCAAACAAGCCAGCAGGAAAACAATTCCTTCCTACCATAAGCCTTCCTGAGAGAAAATCATCTTTAGAATGACTGCCGGCACAGAGATGTTTTTCAAGATCAAGTCAAACATGTTTACTTTACATCAACACATCAGCTGAACACTCTGCTGGTTTCTGTCTGTCTTTTATGTCCAACTACATTTCAGTCCCATCTAGAATTGCCAGAAACTGTAACATCAACCCTGTCCATAGGCCTTGGCTCAGGTTCCAACTGAATAATAAAGCTGTAAGGAAGCAATTTCTTCTGCCCCTCCCTCCTTTTACATGGAGAGGCTTCAGCTTGGCGTCATTAAAAGCTGTAACAACCACAAGGTAAAGATCTATTAATAACTGGGCAAAAATAAATCTCTGTGTTCCTTTTGGACTACTATTCTTGCACTTAGCACACAATTTAACACAGAAAACTTACACTTCCATAGATCTGCTGCTTTCCTGAATGACCTTTCAGGTCATTACCTGAAACATGTATTTCCTTCCTCCTCCTTCAGTTCCCTTATATACCCTGCCTGGTTAGTTTTAAATACTAGGAGTCTCAGGATACTTGGAATAAGTCATAAAATCATAGAATCAACCAGGTTGGAAGAGACCTCCAAGATCATCCAGTCCAACCCATCACCAAGCCCTAGCAGTCAACTAGACCATGGCACGAAGTTCCTCATCCAGTCTTTAACACCTCCAGGGACTCCACCACCTCCCTGAGCAGCCCATTCCAATTCCAATCACTCTCTCTGGGAAGAGCTTCCTCCTAACATCCAGCCTAGACCTCCCCCGACACAACTTGAGACTGTTCCAGCATTTCAGAAGGACTACATTCATAGTTTTACACTAGATCTTCAAGCCATGAAGACCAGTAGAGTGCTTCTCAAATCATGCACCCACCAAGTGTAGAAAATCCTCTCACTTTTGGTTTTCTGGGATAAATAAGAGCAGCAGCAGATGCCTCACCACTGGAGCTTGCCAGGCTGGGCTATGAAACAAAAGAGCAATGCTCACCAAGCACCTTCTTCACCCTCTGGCTCCTCTACCCATAAAAGAGAAAGAAAGCTCAAGAGTGAAGTTACCCAAGTCCCTGAGGCTGTTTAGAGTTGTGTAAGAAATGTTTGGGGTTTTTTTTCAATTTCCTTTTCAGGAAAACATGAGGATATCAAGATGCTTTCAGCTCCTTATAAGAACAAATCTGAAAAACCTTCTCCAAAATAACCTGCTTCAAGTGATAGCCTGCAGGACAAGAAATGGAACAGGCTGTGCAGTGAGTCACCATCCCTGGAGGTGTTTAAAAACTCTATAGCATGACCCTATTGTGGCTTTCTAGTATCTCAAGGGGGCCTACAAAAAGCTAGGGAGAGACTTTTCAGGATATCAAGTAGTGGCAGGACTAGGGGGAATGGAGCAAAGCTGGAGGTGGGGAGATTCAGCCTGCACACGAGGAGGAAGTTCTTCAGCATGAGAGTGGTAAGAGCCTGGAATAGGTTGCCCAAGGAGGTGGTTGAGACCCCATCCCTGGAGGTGTTTAAAGCCGTCTGGATGAGGCTCTGGCCAGGCTGATCTAGCGTAGGGTGTCCCTGCCTATGGCAGGGGGGTTAGAGGTATATTCTAACCTTAATGATTCTATGGTTCTATAAGATTCCTTTTCCTTGCATCTGTGGAGCAGAAAGAAGAAAGGCTGATCCACAATCTGCACACTGGTGCTTTAGTTGTCAGACAGAATTAGAGCCTGAGTTGTGAACAGCTGTGCCTGTGCAATTTGGATGGGCCATCTTCTGAAGCTGGCCAAGAAGGTCTTTCCATTTCTTTATATTGCCTTGAGGTAGCCCCTGCATCTCCACCAAGTGTGTGCTCCACCTGGTGTGCTTACAGCATTGCCCTAAGTGGGTCTGCCTGCCTGTTGCTCTCAATGCACATACTCCAGAAAAATGAATGGTACACTGTAAATTACTATCTTGTCTGCTGTGGTGCATGGAGCAGCCCACCTGTTTGGAAAGCAGCCAGCTTGTGTTTCTGTTAGCAGATGGGAAAAGCAGCAAGCCAGCAAAAGCAGGCAGGAGCAGCAGGCAGGAGCAGCAGGCAGGGCAGCCGACAAGCAGTGGCAAAACAATGACCTGAGCTGCAGGGAGAAATCAGGGTGAGTGGACACACATCTTGCACAACAAAACCACAGATGTGGGTGGCCCAGAAAGGAAAGGTAGCAGGGCTGCACCGTGGAGAGGGAACTGTCAATGTTACCTAGCCCTTGGTGAGCAAGAGTGCGGCTCTTCTCTTTATCACAGCTCAGATGCACAAGGCTAACAGCACTGCCTAGGCAGCTTCTGGGGAGGAATCTGCATTGTTATTGTAGAATCATTTGGGTTGGGAAAGACCTTCAAGATCATCAAGTTCAACCATTAACCCTGCTTTACCAAATCTACCACTAAGCTATATCCCCAAGCACAACATTTACATGGCTCTTAAACACGTTCAGGGATGGTGACTCCACCACCCCCCTGGGCAGCCTGTTCCAATTCCTGACTGCACTTTCAGCAAAAAGCTTTTTCCTAATGTCCAGTCAAAACCTCCTCCAGAGCAGCTTAAGGCCATTCCCTCTTGTTTCATCACTAGTTATTTGGGAGAAGAGACCAACACCCTCCTCACCACAGCCTCTCCTCCTCTCCTTGTAACTGTGTAGAGAATAATTTATGGCAGAATCACAGCATTCCTGCTCTGGCAGTGGGGTTGGACTAGATGATCTGGGGATGCTGGTAGAGAGTAGCTGAAGATGAGGCAGCAGTGTGCCCAGGTGGCCAGGAGAGCCAATGGCATCCTGGCCTGGATCAGGAACTGTGTGGCCAGTAGGACAAGGGAGGTTCTTCTGCCCCTGTACTCAACACTGCTCAGGCCACACCTTGAGTGCTGTGTCCAGTTCTGGGCTCCTCAATTCAAGACAGATGTTGAGGTACTGGAAGGTGTCCAGAGAAGGGCAATGAAGCTGGTGAGAGGCCTGGAGCACAGCCCTGTGAGGAGAGGCTGAGGGAGCTGGGGGTGTGCAGNTTGGAGGTCTCTTCCAACCTGACTGATTCAATGATCTTTCGGGGTTCCTTCCAGCCCCTACCATTCTGTGATTCTATGAATACCAGGTTGGAAAGGACCTCAAGGATCATCTGGTCCAGCCTTTCCTGCAAAAGCACAAGATGACCCATCACCATATCCAGCAGAATCTTCAGGTGCCCCATGCTGGGGAATTCACCACTTTTCTGAGGAGATTATTCCAATGGCTGCTTGTTCTCCCAAACCATGCTCTCGCAGGTGGACACAGCAAGATTGTGGTTATAGACAGCTGCATCACTGAATAGTGGCCAGATTGGAGGTAATCAAAAGCTGTTTGGTGGTAGATGGAAGAGCTGGGAAATAAGGATCTGTGCAAAAACATTTGTGCTCTTTCCACAGCGGGAAGAGGAGATGTGTTCTTACAACTCAGTAACACATTTTGGCTGTTGGATGTCATTGTCATTATGCACAGGGATCTAAACGCAGCCTTATCTTGGCAAGTCGTTTTAGAGGATAACAGCCTATTAGTGCTAGCAGTTAAACCAATTAACTCTTTTAGGTCAAGGGGGAATGTTCTGTGCAAATATTTTTGGAAGATCTGAAAAAATATTATTCTGTGTGGCTGACCCAAAGAGAGCATATTTCAGAGTCTTAGAGCTGATCAAAAAGTTTAGAAGTTCCTAAATGTGTGGAAAGAAATGTGTTCCAAAAACGCTGAAGGCTTCCAACTCTGAGTGCAAGACAGCAGCTGCTTGTTTGAAAAACGAATGTATTTCACAATGGAAGGTAGATTCCAAAGAGAAAACAAAAATGCTGTCTAAAATCATCAGTGCAATTCTTTCCTTTGGGGAGCACAGGCAGGGCTGTGCACACCCTAAGAATTACTTCAGAATGAAATGTTTTGCCTAAAGCAGGTTTTCGCGTCATGGTTTTGGCTCACTTTGTTCCTGGTTCTCTAACAAGGCTTTCATTGAGTGGATAGGAAGGGAATGTGCAATCACTACCAATGATCCATCTAAAGTGAGGAGGAGCACTGTCTTGGAGAGGAGAAATCCACCTGTGGATGAACTGGAACAGATATCAGTACCTGCTTTATTGAGAGGGAAAGTGTAATACTTGATGAGGTGGATTGGATGTTCTGCTTTGCACATGCTTGACCAAGCTCTGGTAGTAGGACTGCCACACTCCATCTCTTCCCTCTTCCTACAGCCTTCTGCAAGAGAGGATTTCTGTTCGATGTTTCAGTTCCATTTAAGAATGGATGGCCCCAGGTAGGCTTAGGATCTGGTAGAAATCTTTGAGGGTGCTTGTGCTGCAGTCTCTGATGTGACTGAAGCCATCAGGGGCTGTTGGGAAGAGATTTCAAGCTAGTGCAGTTGGCTGCAGCTGCTGCTGGGGAAACCAAAACCAATACAAGAAACAGACCTGAAACTTGGTATGGGATGAAGAATCTTCCCCAGGGGCTGGAGTCCAGGCTATTGCCACCTATATAAGTGTTTGGGAATCTCTGCCTTACCTGGCAGTCACAGCAGGAGCAGGGTTGTTTGCTTTACAGTAGGGATTATTACTTGGACATTAGTGGTGAATTTTAAACATTTCCATGACATTTATGCCATAAATAGGAGTTTGTCTGGTGGGAGAGGGAGAATAGAGAAAAGGGCTCTTAGCCCATATACTGTCAAATCCCCAAAGCCTCAACTCTTAATAACCAACTGCAATCTAATTTAGATCAGCAGTTTCAAAAATCATTAGTTCAGGTAGCAAAAGTCCTCTCTGGACAAGGAATTTGCTTCCCCAGGAGTGTGTCTGAGCTCAGAGAGACAGCCATTGCCTATCTCAAAATTTATGTTCTATTCATGCATGCCATAAAACTGCCCTTCTAGTATCAGCTCAAAAATAAGCACAGAGAAATAATTGCCACAGAGGAAATTTACAGTATTGGTTTGAAAACAAAAGGCCAGGAGCTGCTTCCCAGTCTGAGGAGTGGCAGAGTTGTGTCGCTGGCAGGCTGTCAACCATCACAGGCCACATCCAGAAGCAGCCTCCAGATCCAACCAGAGTTCATTTAGAGCAGAGTTTTACTTTGGAAATCTCATCTGAAGAAAGCCAAGGTAATAGTTGTGTCTTCCCCAAGGTATAACTGTTGGTTTGGGTTTTAACTCTGAATGCACTGGTGTCTGGTTTTGGTGGTTCACCTCTCCTCTACCCATAGAGGTTGCAAAAGACCTCTAAGATCATCAAGTCCAACCATCAACCCAACACCACCATGTCCACTAAACCCTGTCCTGAAGCATCATGTCTACATAGTTTTTTGAACACTTCCAGGGATGGTGACTTCACCACTTCCCTGGGCAGCCTGTTCCAATGCTTGACAACTCTTTCAGTACAGAAGTATTTCCTAATATCCAATCTAAAGCTCCTCTGGTGCAACTCCAGATGGAAGTCAGAGCTTGTCCACTCCTCTCTACTACAAATTCAAGCCCAATGCAGAGAATGTCTCAATCACACAATGCACAACAGTGAATTTGTTTCAATCCACTGGGAAAAGAGGAGGGGAAAACCAGGAATGTCACTGTTTCCAAGAGAATATCCTTGTAGTGGTGAAAATCAAGCAAGCTGAGGAGGAGGTGGCAAAACGACTGCTACAAAGGTCCAGAGATAAGTGAGAAGCTAACAGTTTTTGAGGCAGCTTTGGAAATCTAGAGTTGATTACTTAAGAAATATTAGAATGCTCTTGTGTATCACTTTAATGAGAATGTAATTGTTGATCCAGCCCCACTTGAAACCAGGAGAATAGTTTCAAATGACACAGGCAGTCAAAAGATAGGTGAATGAATCATAGAATTAACCAGGGTGGAAGAGACCTCCAAGATCATCCTGTCCAATCAACCAGACCATGGCACTAAGTGCCTCATCCAGGCTTTTTTTGAATGACTGCAGGGATGGTGACTCCACCACCTCCCTGGGCAGCCCATTCCAATGCCAATCACTCTCTCTGACAACAACTTCCCCCTAACATCCAGCCTAGACCTCCCCTGGCACAACTTGAGACTCTGTCCCCTTGTTCTATTGCTGGTTGCCTAGCAGAAGAGACTGACCCCCACCTGGCTACAACTCCCCTTCAGGTAGCTGTAGACAGCAATGAGGTCACCCCTGAGCCTCCTTTTCTGCAGGCTGCACACCCCCAGCTCCCTCAGCCTCTCCTCACAGGGCTGTGCTCCAGGCCCCTCACCAGCTTCATCACCCTTCTCTGTACACCTTCCAGTACCTCAACGTCTCTCTTGAATTGAGGAGTCCAGAACTGGACACAGCACTCAAGGTGTGGCCTGACCAGTGTTGAGTACAGGGGAAGAATAACCTCCCTTGTTCTGCTGGCCACACTGCTCCTGATCCAGGCCAGGATGCCTTTGGCTCTCCTGCCCACCTGGGCACACTGCTGCCTCATCTTCAGCTACTCTCTACCAGTACTCCCAGGTCCCTTTCTTCCTGGCTGCTCTCAGCCACTCTGTAACCAGCCTGTAGTGCTGCTTGGGGTTGTTGTGGCCAAAGTGCAGAACCCTGCACTTGGCCTTGTTCAATCTCACCCCACTGGCCTCTGCTCAACCATCCAGCCTGTCAAGGTCCCTTTGCAGGGCTCTCCTACCCTCCAACAGATCCACACCTACTACTAGCTTGGTGTCATCTGCAAACTTACTGATGATGGACTCAATGCCTATAGTTTTTGTTTGTTTGTATTTATAGAGCATCTATCAGTAACAGTGGAGCTACAAAAGGTGACAGAAAGTTTCCTAGTGCTGTGGTAAAAACAAAAACACAAAGAAAAAAACCTAAAAGAAATCAGACTCATGTTGGAAGAGCAAAACAAGGAAAAGCAGCCTGCAGAAGGCAATAAAATCACCAGATAGAAGGACTGCATCCTTCCTGGAAGTCTGAAAGAAGGATTGGCTGTGATTTTTTGGGACCAGAAGGTGAGCAGCAATGAGATAGTCTAAGACTGTTTATGAGACTTTCCACTGCTGCAGCTCTTGGGCATTTTTCTTGGAAGAGGAGGACAAGAGAAGCACCATTCACAAAAGGACAGGTGACACCTCCCAGTTATTTGCCTTATTTACTGGAGCTTAACAAAAGGAAGGAGAGGCAAGAAACTGAGTGTTTTAAAATTCAAACTCGTTACCAAAAGAGCTGTTGCCAGAAACAGCCTCAGAGGAAATCTTTCAAAGCAAACCACAAAGAAAACTAATCAGCAGAAGCAGAAAACCTCAGTGTGCTGCAGTATCTTCCCCACAGCCCCGGAATAAGGCAGAGTCCTGGGTGCGCCCCGTAGGGGTAGGCAGTTCAGCCCAGAGCTACGCACACAGCTGCTGGATGAACTGCAGAAAAACCCTTCTAGAACACAAAAAAATAAACCTCATAGAATCATAGAATCCAACTACCCACCCACCACCACCAGGCTCACCAAACCATGGTCCAAAGTGCCATGTCTACTGCATGAGCCGCTGCTGGATTAACTTTCTCCACGCAGCAACTCTTGAACATCAAGGCTGCCAACACTGCCCGAACAATGCACGTCCAACGGTTTGACAGTTGGGCAGCTTCCTGCCCTCCCTTAGGTGTTAAATCCTAGATTAAGTCCCACAGACTGAGAAAATTGTGTCAATAATGCCACAATACTGCATTCACACAGAATCACAGAACGGTAGGGGTTGGAAGGCATCTCTGGAGATCAGCTACTCCAACTCTGCATATACACAGAAGGGTTTTGCTTTTCACTGTTAATCAATTTAATCCCCACTGAGACAACTTAGGAGAAGATTAAATTACCTGTTTCCTTTTTACTGTCTACCTTAATGATTATGCTTGTAGAGTCTGACTATATGCTCTGTACCTTGAGATCATTCTCAACTACACAAATCCCTTTCAGACAGCATGTTGGTTCTTCCACAGGTGGGCAGCATAAGGATTTGCACCAGCAGCCCAACTACACCAGAAGGACATTAACTGTCATCAAGCATGACTTTCAGTGTTCTGTTATTATTTTTTGTCTAAAGTGGGATCTTTCAATTCCTGTAACAGCTGCTAGAGCACATGAAAGACAAGGTGAGAGAGGTGACCAGTGCTGGGTCACAGAGGGCAAGAAGGACTTTGCTACCATGCTGTGAACAACCGATGTGCAGTGACGTGGCTAACGACACTGACCTGACAGATCAGGGAGGACGCTAGGAGGACTTTCACTGCCCATTAATTCCAGCTTGAACAGACAGAAGTTCACAGCAAAAATCAGGGCTAACTTCGCCTCAGCAAGCACAAAGCTTCCATTTCCCCCCCTGCCAAGTGGCACTCTGCAAGGAGATGTCTTGGCAGCAGTTTTATCCCCCCTTATGTGGGGCAGTGGATCACAGAATCACTAAGGTTGGAAAAGACCTCGAGGGTCATCAAGACCAACTATGGACACAACATCACCATGTCCAACAAACTGTATCCCAAAGTGCCATGTCTACATGGTTTTTGAATACCTCCAGGGATGGTGACTCCACCACCTCCCTGGGCAACCTGTTCCCAATGCCTGATCGCTCCTGTAGCAAAGACATTTTTCCTAACATCCAACCTAAACCTCCCCTGGTGCATCTCCAGGCCATTTCCTCTCCTCCTATTACTAGTCACCTTGGAGAAGAGACCAAAAGTCACCTCACTGCAATGTCCTTTCTCCAGACTAAATAACCCCAGGTCCCTCAGCTGCCCCTCACCAGCCCTGTTCTCCAGACCCTTCACCAGCTTTGTTGCCTTTCTCTGGACATGCTCCAGCACCTCAATGTCCTTCTGTGATGAGGGCCACAAAACTGAAGCCAGTACCTACAGTATGGCCTCAGCAGCACAGACTACAACCACTTCCCTGCTCCTGCTGGTCACACTACTGCTGATCCAGGCCAAGATGCTGTTGGAGCAGGACATTCTTGCTTCCCTAAAATGGAGAAGCCAGCTTACCCTACACAGTTATGGCCTGGTGGTGATCCTGAGACCAGCCACATAAGCATGTGACAAGATTTTCTTGTTCCTGTTTTAAGTTGCCTTCACTCAAGATAGGAGCCCTGAGACTCCACAGCTACTCAATTCACTGCCAGGTAGTAAGATAAATGAGGAAAGCTGCCACTGGAGTACCTCAGAGTACCTCTGCAATGAGGTCCACCTGTCCTGAGGCATGTGGAGGTGGCTGTACACACATCCTGGAACACAAAACCACCAGCACCAGGCTAGAGTAAAGCCTGGTGCAAAGAGGCATCTCGATACTGTGTGTATACTAGCAAGAAAGAGTTCCAAACCCAAACTGGAAATGACTCAGATGAGCAGCAGCTCTGGCCTTGCAGATCACTGGGCTGCTCCAAAATGCCCAGCCAAGGCCAACTCATCCTGCAGCTTTTTATGACTGAGTGATGTGTTGTCAGCAATGGGGAGGGCATCCTAACAAAGTCATGGAAAAGAAATACATTTTCAAGCTGTTACAAGCTAGCACACATTTCCTCACAACTTAGCATAAACTCCAGAGGTTGCTACAGGTGGTCTCCATGCCTGGGAGGCTGTCGTTGCCTGAGCCTGCACAGCTACCACCCACTGCTAGCCATGGCAGATGGCTCTGCAGTGGCAACTTCTACAAGCCCTATAAGCACACACTCATAGAATCATTAATCACAGCATCACCAAGGCTGGAAAAGGTGTCTGAGATCACCAAGTCCAGCCTATAACCTAACACCACATCAGCTAAACCATGCCACCAAGTGCCACATCCAATCTTTTCTTGAAGACCTCCAGGGATGGTGACTCCACCACCTCCCTGGGCAGTCCATTCCACTGCCTAATCACCCTTCCATGAGGAGGTGCTTCCTAATATTCAACCTAAACGTCCCCTGGTGCAGCTTCAGGCCATGGCCTCTTGTCCTGTCACAAGTTGCCTGGGAGAAGAGCCTGGCCCCCACCTGACTAAAACTTTCCTTCAGGAAGTTATAATGAGTGGTAAGGTCCCCTCTAAGTCTCCTCTTCTCCAGGCTGAATATCCCCATCTTCCTCAGTCTCTCCTCACCAGCCTTGACCTGCAGCCCCCTCCCCAGTCTCACTGCCCTCCTCTGCACCCACTCCAGCATCTCAATATCTCTCTTGCAGCAAGCAGCACAGAGATGCACACAGTACTCAAGGTCAGACCTCAGCAGTGCCAGTACAGGGCAAAATGACAGCCCTAATGCTGCTGACCACACTATTTCTGCTACAGGCCAAGATACCATTGGCCTTCCATGCCACCTGGACACACTGCTGGCTCATTAAGGTAAGAAAAGACCTCCATGATGATCACATTGAACCATTAACCCAACACCATCATGCCCACTATCCCAAGTGCCACGTTTACACCTTTTTTGAACACCTCCAGGGATGGTAACTCTACCACTCCCCTGGGCAGCCTGTTCCAACACCTGGACCACTCTTCCAGGAAAGAATTTTTTTCCTAACATTCAATCTAAACTTTCTCTGTCACAATTCATAAATGCTCAAGATGCAACACACCACTTGCAGCTAACTTTTCCAGGAACCAAAAGGCAAAATGATGAGATCAGGCTGCTCTGGCAAAGCAGAAATAACAGTGGAGTTTATTGCCTTTACATATTTTTCTCTTTACACCCCATTGTGTAATATGATCACATTGGTGTTCAGCACTGTAAATGACATAAAAAATAACCCAAGGCAGCAAGCACAGCAGAGCTCTAAGAAAAAAAAAATCATCACATTTCACATTGCAGTGCATGAAGTGAATACTGAAGCCTACTAGCTTCTAACAGTCTATCAAAGTTAGCAAAGGTAAATGGCTTTCTTAGAGAAAAAGGTATTGTTTCAATGCTGAAGTATAAACCAGCTTCTAGTATTTATGATGCAGTAAGTGGTCTTTATTTTAGTAGAGATAGGGGAAAAAAAGTCACTCTTTCCACAGAACCATTAAGGTTGGAAAAAAGCCTTTAAGATCATCAAGGCTAACCATCAACACAACACCACTATGGCCAACAAATCCTGGCCCAAAGTGTTGGATCTATCTTTCTAATACCTCCAGGGATGGTGACTCCACCACCTACCTGGGCAGCCTGTTCCAATGCCTGACCACTCTTGCAGAGAAGAAATTAATCCTAATATCCAGCCTAAACCTCTCCTGCTGCAACCTGAAGCCATTTCCTGTCATTCTACCCATAGTTACTTTGGAGAAGAGACTGACCCCCACCTCACTGCAATCTCCTTTCAAGTAGTTGCAGGGAGCAAGAAGGTCCCTCCTCATCCTCCTTTTCTCCAGACTGAACAACCCCAGTTCCCTCAGAAGACCTGTTCTCCAGACCCTTCACTAGCTTTGTACCCTTCTCTAGACACACTCCAGCTCTATAATGTCCTTCTTGGATGGAGGGCCCCAAAACTGAACCCACTGTTGCAAGCATGGCCTCACCAGCACTGAGAATGGGGGCGCAATTACTTGCCTGCTCCTGCTGGCCACTCAATTCCTGATCCAGGCCAGGATGCTTTTGTCACAGAATCAGCCAGGTTGGTAAAGACCTCCAAGCTCATCCAGTCCAACCTAGCACCCAGCCCTAGCTAATCAACTAGACCATGGCACTAAGTGCCTCATCCAGGCTTTGCTTGAACACCTCCAGGGACAGCGACTCCACCACCTCCCTGGGCAGCCCATTCCAATGCCAATCACTCTCTCTGACAACAACTTCCTCCTAACATCCAGCCTAGACCTCCCCTGGCATAACTTGAGACTGTGTTCCCTTGTTCTGTGTCCTTCTTGGCCACCTGGGCACATTCTGGTTCATGTTCATACAGCTTCAAACCAGCACCCCTAGGTCCCTTTCCATCATGCAACTTTCCCGCCATTCTGTCCCAGGCCTGGAGCAATGCATGGGTTTGTTGTGACCCAGGTGCACTTGGCTTTGTTAAACCTCACACAAGTATGAGGTCACTGCATACCGCAGGTTGAGGTTGGAGAGGTGGCTCTAGGGATACCACACTCCTTTTTGTACTGCTCTGAAACCATCCGTATGAGAGACAAGTCGCTATTTTAGGTCACCATCATATTTAAGCCTGCTGCCTTAAATGCATAGCTCAAAATAAATTAAGATATTTACTCTGGAACTCAGTTCCAAAACTTTAAAGCATGAGAAGGACTTTTTGTTGCTATAAATGCCTGCGACTCACAGATTCATACCAACTCCAGTTCAATGGAAGCAAATCAAGCAAAGCTTCAGAGCAATTTTTGGTAGCTGAATATTTGGCCCATATGACGGTCACACTGAGCGCTTGAGAGTGTAGGTCCTGCAGACCCTCATTACTGAGCACTGTGCTGCTCTGGACAATTCAGTTTTGCCAGCCCTGTGCTCAGCAGTGTTTGCACAGCTCACAAACACCAGTGGCAGGAGGCTTTCTGTCACCCCTTGCCTGTATCCCACATAAGCACTTACAGCATTTTCACTCTTAGCCCCCACGACTCCGCTCGCCCCTTGAGTGACTGCTTAGGAGTCTATGGGCTCTCATGAGCCTCTAATGGGCTCTCACACAGTTCACTGAAGAAATGAGGCAAGCTGAAAACAAATCCACTTTTTCTATTACTTTGAAATCTACTAATCCACAACTTCCATGTGAACGGAAGCCCCGAGGACATTCCTGGAGAATTATATTAGCATTTTAGTTAGCCATGAACTGTTCATTTCACACCAGATACACACGTGACACTGGCTAATGTGCTCACTGTTGCATGCACCAGCTTGCCACCACTCTAAGAGAAGGGGGGCAAAGGTTGCAGATGCCCAATGTGTTATCTCACCCCCCACCACCACCACCACCCAAGCCCCTGTCTGCAACAGTTCCTACCTTTCCCTGCCTTGGTCTCTTGGGGTCAAACCTGTACGAAGCCCTCTCTGGAAGGAAGAAGACAGTGACTTTGAGCTGCTTCTCCTCGTCCTGAGCTGTCATGCAGATATGGGGTTGAGGCTGTCCTGGGTGCCTGTGGATCTCCAGGCTGCTAAACACAACGATCAGAGATGACTCACTGTCACTCTCGCACACAGTAATTTGTTCTGTCAATTTTCTGGCTTGAATTATTGCTGTAATTGTCTTCCACAGCTGAGGAGCTGACACAAGGGTTGACTCAACCACTGGAGAGCTCCCACAGCCATGCTAGGTCAGGCTGCTTATGACGCTGTGGCTCAGACCTTACCCTCACCCATCAGAAGTCATCCTCTCCCACCAGGTAAGACAAGGAAAGAGAGCTTCCCTTGGCCATATCTGACAGATCTGTGCTGAAGTTTCTCTCCAGGAATGCTTTGCATATCATATATTAATAGAGTCTGACTAACAGCTTTAGCTTCACATCATGTCTAGACAAAGTGTCCCGCTGTGGGCAGTTGCCTGGAAGGGCACTTGAAACAGCTGTGGGTGAACACAACAGAAACTGTGTGGAGAGCTGACACGTTGTATGTTCACTGCATCTCATTTATTTATTCTCAAGAGAAGTGAAAATAATGGGAAGCTGCCTGAGCTTGAGGCAGGAAGAGGTCAAGTTTCAGTGTTCATTCCTTTCAGTAGGTGTCCACCACCCAGGCACCCAGAACAAAGGAAACAGCCGCAAGACAAGAAGTAATTAAAAGTTCTGCAGAGGCTTTCTGCAGCTAAAAATGTAAGCAGGCACAAACTGTATGAACAAGGTGTTTAACCAAGTGTCTCCAGTGCTAAATTGCTCTCCTGAACCAGCTCTCTCCTCAGCTCAACTGTACTCGGCAGTGCCCAGCTGCATTCTGACAATACAACTTTTACCCAGGCATTAACTTAAACTCCTCAGCACCACATCCTCCATGCAGGAAAAAGGACTATCAACAGACAGCATAAAAGAACCACAACCACAAAGTCACATTAGCCTGATGCTAGAATAACAGAATAGTTTGTGTTGGAAGGGATCTTCAAGACCATAGAATCATAGAATCATAGAATGGTTTAGGTTGGAAGGGACCTCAAGGATCATCTAGTTCCAACCCCCCTCCACAGGCAGGGACACTAAACCAGGATGCTCAAGACTCTGTCCAACCTGGCCTTGAACACCTCCATGGAGAGGGCATCCACAACCTCCCTGGGCAATCTGTTTCAGTGTCTCACCATCCTCACTGCAAAGCATTTCTTTCTAATATCCAGTCTAAATCTAGCTCTCCCAGCTTAAATCCATTGCCCCTTGTCCTGTCTCCATAAACCCTTGGAAAAAGTCCTTTCCCAAATATCCTATAGCCCCCTCAGGTATTGGAAGGCTGCACTAAGGTCTCCCCAGGGCATTTTTTCTTCAGGCTGAACAAGCCCCAACTCTTGCAGCCTGTTCCCATAGGGAAAGGTTCTCCAGCCCTCTGATAACTTTGTGGCTTCTTTAGACCTGCTCCAACAGATCCACATCCTTCTGGGAGCATCAGAACTGGATGCAGTACCCCAGGCAGGGTCTCACAGATAGTAAAGTTCTTAGAGCCCATCAGAGAGTCTCTAACACTTCTCAGCAACCCCAGGAGTTTGCTCACCCTTGTCCGGTTTCCTGCTAGGAGAACACTGCATCTAGATATAAATTTCTGTGATTCTGTGGAAATTGCATCCTTGCCTTGCTTCATGTACCTGATCTATTTAAACTAAGCACATTTAACTCCCTTTCAGTGCCTTTTATTATCCTCTAACATGCTGCAGCACGATTACAGCTCTAAATATTTACCTGACATTATCTTACATCTGGCAAATGTTTTGTGATGCTCCCAATTAAGTCCCTTGCAGGACCAGGTTATCCACTGGTCTTTGCACAGTGCCGATGGATCCCATTTAGTTTATCACTGCAATTTTCTCCAATTCAGGCTTGCAACATCTAAAGAATTTCCCAATGATTATGACAGATGAGATTTGCAGAAACCAGACTAATTTCTAAGTTTTTATGGAAGTTAAGCCGTTTTCCCTCCATTAGCATTTCTCAGTGTCTACGCTACTTGGATCCATTAAAAAGCCCAGCTTTTATTCTGCTAGTGCTGTCAATTTCTGTGCATCTTGAGGTCTGTATCTAGTGGAGTCCCTCAGGAGCCAGTAGTGGACCAGTACTATTCAACAGACTCATAGAATCAACCAGATTGGAAGAGACCTCCAAGCTCATCCAGTCCAACCTAGCACCCAGCCCTATCCAATCAACTAGACCATGGCACTAAGTGCCCCAGCCAGGCTTCTCTGGAACACCTCCAGGCACGGCAACTCCACCACCTCCCTGGGCAGCCCATTCCAATGCCAATCACTCTCTCTGACAACAACTTCCTCCTAACATCCAGCCTAGACCTCCCCTGGCACAACCCGAGACTGTGTCCCCCTGTTCTGTCGCTGGTTGCCTGGCAGGCAAGATATTCAATCAAGGACCTGGATGAGGGCACAGAGTGCACTGTCAGCAAGTTTGCTGATGACATGAAGCTGGATGGAGTGGCTGACACCACAGAGTTGTGCTGCCATTCAGCAAGACTTAAGACAGGCTGGAGGGCTGGGTAGAGAAAAAATTAATGAAGTTCAACAGAGGCAAGTGTAGAGTCATGCACCTGGGAAAGAACAATCCCATGTATGAGTATAGGTTTGGGACTGACTTGCTGAAGAGCAGTGAAGGGAAAAGGACCTGGGGGTTGTAGTGAATGGAAGGATGACCAGGAGCCAGCAATGTGTTTGTGTGGCCAAAAAGGCCAATGCCATCCTAGGGAGTATTAGAAGGGCTGTGGTTAGTAGGTTGAGAGAGGTTCTCCTGCCCCTCTACTCTGTCCTGCTATAATATTATGTCCAGTTCTGGGCCACTCGGTTCAAGGACTTCAGGGAACTTGTTGAGTGAGTCCAGTGCAGAGCCATGAAAACAATGAAGGGAGTGGAACATTTTTCTTATGAGAAGAGACTGAGGGAGATGGGGTTTGGAGCCTGGAGAGGAGGAGCCTGAGATGTGATCTCATTCATGTTTATAAATATGTAAAGGTGAGTGCCAAGAGGATGGGGCCAGGTTCTGCTGGGTGAAGCCCAATGGCAGGACAAGGGACAATGGGTGGAAGCTGAGACACAGGAAATTCCATGGAAACATAAGGACATTTTTTTCCCTGTGAGGGTGACATAAAGTGGAACAGATTGCATAGGGGAGGGGGGCTGTGGAGTCTCCCTCTCTGGAGATATTCAAGACCCGCCTGGATGTGTTCCTGTGTGATCTGGTATAGGTGATCCTGCTCTGGCAGGGGGCTTGGACCCTTCCAGCCCCTAACATTCTGTAACATTCTTCTCCATTTGTTCTCTTTCTTATTGCTGATTAACTATTTTGCTTTTAAGATAAGGTGCAGTTGTCACAATAGTCCTGTAAGTGAATTGCTATAACCATACTGCACTCACACACTAACACATTACCAGACTTAGAATAAATATTTTTGTATAGCTGTTGCAACCCACTTGGTGTACATGTAATAGAAATTGTACACCCAGGAAATTAAACAGAATTAAAATAAAAAAATTAGTCATTTTCAAAGGCTAAGTTCTCTGAAAAAAAGTTATTGCCTCTAATTCTTCTTTTTGGTCAAAACTATTTTCTTTTTGATCCTAAGATAGGATTTGGAACACTAAAATAAATAAAAATGACAGCCTCTGAGTAGGGAGCTGAAGAGACAAATGACAATCGGGTTCCACTGAAGGACAGGCAATCTCAGTGGTGGGAAGGAGAAAGGGAGGGGAGGATAGATAACAGGATAACAACTCAGGTATGTTTCCAGTAAAGCTTTCCAGAGTCAGCTTCTTCTCCAATTTCTCTGGGCTGCCTTCACAGGCTGTTTCCCAGGGACCTAGTTAGTGTTTCAGAGATCCAAGACGACGACCATAAGCCTGCCCCTGAACTCTAGGAGACCAGAGTCATCTATATGCTTGGCATCTCAAGTTCTAGAGTTCACCCCAGCTCTGCCTCCTCTGCAGCAGGCCTGCAAACATACCAGTGTGGGCACAGGCAGTGCTCAGGGAGAAGCAATGCAGCCCTTGGCTAGAGAAAAGTAAATTTAGATTGGATGTTAGGAAAAAGTTCTTTACAATGAGGGTGGTTGAGCACTAAAACAGGTTGCCCAGGGAGGTAGTTGAGGTCCCACCCCTGGAGATACTCAAGGTGAAGCTTGACAGGCCTCTGGGTGACCTGATCTATTCGAGGAAGTCCCTGCTCACTGCAGGGGGGTTGGACTAGATGACCTTCAGAGGTCCCTTCCAACCCGTGTGATTCTACGATTCTGTATCTTCTCCTCTGTAAATGCAAGGTCAGGTAGGAAGAAAGGGACCACAAGAAAGGTTTTCTCCCTCTTCAACACAGGGCAAGGGCAGAAAGGTCTGCGTGGATCTGCGACCATAAATTCAGGGGTCAGGAGAGGGGCTGAGAGGGTTGTAGGATGACACACACAATTTATCCTCACTGCTGGCATCAGCACACCCACACTGGAAGGTAGCAACCTAAAGAACCTCAAGAGCAATGGGACACAGTAAAAAGAATTAAAAAGCAGGTCCTGACCATTAATGATCTCCACATGTTTTCAGAACAGAGAGGGCAAAATACCAAGTGTGGTTCATCACTAATTGTATCTCCATATTTCTCCCTTCTAGTAGAGACAGCAGTCTGGTTTGATTTAATGCCAGCAAGCCTTCTGCAATTAATTCACCTGTGCCCTCAAAGAAGCCTCTGGTACCAGAGAGCTCTGTGCAAACCACTGGGCACATCTGAACAGGCTGAAATTATGTTTGCTAAGCCTACAGCAAGTGCCAATTGCTGTGTTCTTCTCCCTGCCTTTGAACAGGTTTGCATGCCCATAGATAATGCACTTTCTTGCTCATCTCCTGCTGGTAATCACCCCCATCCCACTGAGGGGACATGCCTGATGAGCAACTGTGCCAAAAGCCTGCTTCATTGTAAGCTTCTGATGAGTTTTCACAGCCCCATGACAGGGAACAGGACTTGAACTGAATCTCAGAAGCCACATGCAAGTGAAGGATATTTAACTGATTATAACCACAAAAAGGTTAAGACACCTCTGGTGTAGAACTGGGTGCCCTACTGACCAGCATGAAGAGTCTGCACAATCTCTTCCCTTCCTGGGATTCAGCACAGATGTTTCAGTACAAGGGAGCATGTAAAATGTTTCTACCAACTTCTCTGTTCCAATCCAGTAAGAAAGGACTAAAGAGTGGCATTGCTTTTCCCACACTCCTTCTGCCCCTGCTTCTGTGTTCCCCCTCTCTGGGGGAACCACCTTGCTGTACCACCACCAGCACATGCCTCAGAAATACTCTGTTCCATGTCCATTCCTACAACACTGCACAGACCATTTTGTTTCTAGTGGTTTGCCATGAAGAAACTCGGCCAACAACAAAGAGGGAGCTGGAGTTGACTAAGAACAATTTTGTCTTTTTCTCAAAAGTAAGGATTCGAAAGAACACTTTTCCTTCCAGTTGAAATAATTGGACAAGTCCACATTTTTTGGCTGACCCAACTTTGTGTTTAGTGAAGCACTCTCTAAGCTGTCTCCACGATTTCTCCTGAATGGCCTTTAAAACACAGACAGTCCAGTCTGCTTAGTCAGCACCACACAAGCAAAGCTATTAAAACCTAAGCCTTAATAACTAATGTCTCCTCTCACACCTATCCCGCAGAGCAGTAACACAGCATTAAGAGCTGTTGCCAGCACTGACTGCAGCACAGACAACGTTTAAATTTCCTTCATACCTAAACCAGCAAGATTTTAATTTTATTTCTGCCTCACAGGGCTAATAAATCCTGGTCAGATAAGGCTTTTGAAAACTATCCAAGGCTAAACCACCTCAATGCACATCTCCTTCCAGCTCACGGCATTTTGCTATTCCTGCTTCTGGCTTATGGAGAGTTGAGATGAAAACAAGCAAATATAGGGTAAAAACTATTCCAGGGAAAGCTGAATATTTATGGCATGTACACAGAAACCTGACTGGCAAGTGAATGCCTTAGGCAGAGATAAAAGCAGTGACAGAAGAGTAACTTTTATTTATGCAGCCTACCTTTAATGAATGCATCAACATTTGCAGATCATTAGGGCTAACCTAACTGCTTTGTTGTTCCTGTTGCAATTCTGAAGGGTTTGGACTTTATTTATTCTTCTATGTCTTCCCCCCTCCCTCCATAGTTGCAACTAAATATAATTTTTGGCTTTGCAAAGGCCTATTTCCATTTATAGAATCCAGATGACAGGCTGGGGACGATACTTTCCTAGCTGAGGCATCTGCCTCCTTGACAGAGGGAGAGATAATCACGTTGGGTGAAACAGGCTCGGCGTCTGTGACAAGCTTAAGATGTCAGAAATGAGAGCATCACTTCTTGTCCCTCTGGATGTTTTTCTCTGGAGAAACGTAGCCCCCCTCTCCTGCGAAGTGCAGCCAGCTTGCAGCGCTGCTCTACCGCCAGTGCCAGAGAAGGAGGAGAGAGGGAGGTAGGCAGGGGACTGCTTTGCTCCTCAGCCTGCCACAATTTCCATTTAATTGCTTGCTTATTTATTTAATTACAGCAGCAACAAGAACTTCTGGTCAAGCTGCCAGCATGCTTTCCCTGAAACGATTTGTTGCTCTGAAATGATTTTTGCTGGACAACCCTCCCTCTTTCGTCCTGGATCTCCAGTAGGGGCAGGCAAAGCACAGAGCGGCCCCATCTTCTTCTGCATCCTCATCTTCTTCTCCAGGAAGAGGTCACAGCTGGCTGGAGCCAGCTTGCCCCAAAGTAGCAGAGACAGGCAGCCCAAGACACAAAGGGTTTGCAAGGAGACTGAAGCTGGAGAAGCATCTCCAGGTGCATTGACTCCTCAGAGTCAAATCAATGCCTCCATGTCACTGCCTCCCAGATCAGCACTAACCTCCAGCACTTCCTCCACACTGATTACGTCCTGCTTCTTAAATTATAGATCAAATGTTCTGCAGCCACAGATCAAATCGTGCTGCTCAAATGAGTCAGATCAAGGTGCTAGTTTTCCTTTGAGATGGGCCGTTTCGTGCTGCAAAAACGCTACCAAATGAACCTTTCTGAAAGCAAATTCCACTTCACTCTCACAGTTAAATTCCTCTTGCCAGATGCTGATGTAAATACTGAAAAATCGTGGACAGACGTGTCACTGGAATGCACAAGAACAAGGAGGCTTTTTGAGCTCAGGAATAACGTTAAGCCATAAGTGATTGCTCAATGCAGATGACTGTTAACATCAATATTTTAACTAATGTTTACCTGGGGAATTTTCTTCCAAGGAAGGATGCTTACCTTGAACTGATGTTTAAAGCTACTCTTTTGCAATGACTTGCACTATATTCTAAAGAAGCTCCCTCAGTCTCTCCCCAAAGCAGGAGTGCAAGTACTATTCTTCACAAGGTTTGGAGCTAATAAGGCAGAGAAAATACATTTCTCCCCACTTCCTCAACATTATTTCCTAAGGAACTTGGAAATGGGTCCTGACTCGCAACAAATGAAAAAGCATCATAGAAAATCATTCTGCTGAAACTACAAAATGTTGCTGGAACCCAAAACTTCTATTCCTCTCACAGCAAAAATACCAAAAGCCAGACATGGCAATACATAAAAGACAGACAAGGTGATACTACAAGAGTTTCTGCAATCAGATACATACTCTCCAGTAAATAAAAGCTCAAGGACTGCAGAGCACCCAACCAACAGACAGAAGTTCTCCTTTTAAAACACATCAGGCAGCTTAGGCTAGCAAAGTGCCACAGACAGCAGACAGTTATTATTTGACCAGCTACAGCCTATTTACTCTACTGTAAGGTTGTATTTATTGTGTAAATGCTACCACAGCAGATGAAAATCCACCTGAATTGATGGAAGCCAAGGTAGCAGTCCTCCAACCTAATCTCCAGCCCTTGCCTGGCTGTGCCTTTGCCACTCTCTGGTAGTCATGTCCCTGCAAAAAGCCAGGAGGATCAAAGCGACAGCAGAGAAGAATAGAAGTGGCAGAAACAGGGTTTGGAGAAGAGTGAGATGATGCAGAAAACTGGTTTCTTCTCACAGACTCATTTTGGTTGGAAGAGACCTTTAAAAACATCAAGTCAAATCATTCTCTAACTATACCAAGGCTGGTGCTAAACCATGTCCCTCAACACCACATCTCTGCCTCTTTTAAACACCTTCAGGGATGAGGCTTCAACCACCTCCCTGTGCAGCCCTGTTCCACAGTTTGAGAATCCTTTCAGTGAAGAAGTTTCTTCTAATATTCAACCTAAATCTCCCCTGGTGCAATCTGAGATTGTTTTCTCTCCTCTTATCAGCTGTTACTTGGGAGAAAGTTCCTTCAGACGATTTCCACCAGAGCTACCTAAATAACCCAATACTCAAGACTCCTTGTCAGTCCTTCTCTGCTATAGTCACACCTGTTTCCCCTGAAGAGCATCTTTTCCCTACTCCTGCTTTATTTTGGGACCAACAATTTTTGTCCTGTGCTGTAGATCCTGTAACGTAACAGGCTCACAACATTTGCCTTGCTCAGTCACTTAACTAGCAGCTTCTGCAGGAAGAGCAGACTGCTGCACTGCCTACCATTGAGCTCTAGAAACAACACATTTTTATCTCCTCGAGCTCCCAATACAGTATTTTAGAGTTTAATTTGAGCTCACACACTACTGGTGGTCTATACCCACCAATTTAACCTCGTTAACTAACTATGCTAAAGGAAAAGGTCCAAAATCTATTATTGGGAGTACACACTCAATTGTTAACCCATCCCTCCTTCAGTCCAAGAGGATTTCAGTCCAATGCTCTACAGCTGTGAAGATGAAGATGTGAAAGATGTCTGAAAAATGTGCCAATCATTTCTGACACCCTCTTCATCATGCAGCATTGAGTGACAGCAGAGCAACTGGTAAGGGCCTTTGCAGTTTCTAGTCCTTCTCTGAGCTACAACTTCGTAAGCCCTGCAGTGTTTTACCTTGTTCTTTTGGCTTGGGCCAGTGACTACACTCCCTATAAAACATTAATTATGCACGGCCTGCAATAGTCAAGGAGACCCTTTGCTGTGAAACACTGAGGCACCAACACAGCCAAGTACTTAAACACGCAGATTCTGTCCTGCAAAAGGTACATGCACAGATAAAGGCATAGCCATAAAAATTTTGAAGGCAGGTTGTAGCCAGGTGGGGGGTCAGTCTCCTCTCCCAGGCAACCAGCAACAGAACAACAGGACACAGTCTCAATCTGTGCCGGGGGAGGTCTAGGCTGGATATTAGGAGGAAATTCTTCACAGGGAGAGTGACTGGAATTGGAATGCCCAGGGAGGTGGTGGAGTCACTGTCTTTGTCCCTGGAGGTGTTCAAGAAAAGCCTGGATGAGGCACTTAAGTGCCATGGTCTGGTTGATTGGCTAGGGCTGGGTGCTGGGTTGGACTGTTGGACTGGATGATCATGGAGGTCTCTTCCAAGCTGGTTGATTCTATGACTCTATATCTGTATAGACACAATTTTTTAGGCAGGTAGATAAGTATCTCCTAACATTATGGAGTCACGAAGTTGGAAAAGACCTCTAAGATCATCCAGTCCAACTGTCAACCCAACACCACCATGCCCATTAAATCATCTCCAGAAGTGTCATGTCTATACATATCTTTGAACACCTCCAGGGATGGAAACTCCATCACCTCCCTGGGCAGCCTGTTCCAACCTCTGACTATTCTTTCAGTATTGTTTCCTAATATCCAATCTAAACCTCCCCTAGCACAACCTGAGACCAACTTCTTTCATCATGCAGCTACCTAACAAAGACAACGCAGACATGGTGAATAAACCTTGGTTCTACCTTGCAGCTGTAGCCTGGGCACCTGAAAAATAACTCGTGAATAAAACAGGGGTTTGTGTGCTTGTTTTTAACTTGAAAAAAGTTATTAGTTGCATCTTGACACTTCTAGCAAGCAAAAACCATCATCAGATGTTCACAGACCTGCACAAGCAAGTGCTAACATCCATGTGAAGCAGTGTGTTTGACAGGCTGCATTAGAACAGGTTTCAAACGTGTCCTTCCCATATTGCTAACAGCAGGGAAAGAGAGCTGGAGTGACCAGAGTAAGGACAGTGTCAACGCTCCTGTGGCACACACATCCTACTGGATTCTTTTTATCAGCTGGAACTGTAGAACTCCACCAGCCCTTTTTCATTTTGTAATGAGACAGGGGGAAGGCTCCACATAGAAACTTTTGTGGTAGGATAGCTTCTCATTTGCAATATATTCAAATTGATTCAAAACTATTCAGTACAGATCAGCACACAGTAGACAGCTGTGTTTAGGGTCATCCTGCATGACAAGTGGGAAAAAAAATCTTCTAGAAAAGCTTAAAAATAATGAAGAAAAGTAAATCAGCAAAAGAAGAGGTAAAAGGATCAGACAGCAAGGGCAGACTAACTGCAGAGACAAACTTATCAGTTTTTACACAGCATATGTCATGTCCAGTGAAAGGACCAGAGGCAGTGGATACAAACTGGAACACAGGAATCTCCTCAGCATCTCCTGCCCATCCACTGGCCTCTCTCCAGTTCTCTTTTCCTCTTGAACTGGGGGAGCCCAGAACTGGACACAATACTCCAGGTCTGGCCTCACCAGGACAGAGCAAAGGGGGAGGAAAATCTCCCCAGACTTCCTGGGCATCTTCTTCCCCTGGTCCCCAGGTAATTGTTGGCCTTCTTGGCCACAAGGACTCACGGTGAAAGTCATATCTAGTTAACCCATTAAGGGAACAGTCAGGAAGATGTTGGTAATCTGTCCCCCAAATATATTTGCATCCTGATTTTCACCTGTTTTGACCACCTAGGTGAATGATGAGATTGAGTAACTACTAGCATGCTTCAGCATGCAGCACAATCACCAGCTCAGATGGTGAGATCTGTGTTGGACACTCACTCCCTATGTGTCACGAAAACCCTGCAAAGCAATTACAGCAGCAAATAAATTATTAAGAGAAAGAAGTGACAGCTCTGGGAGTTGATGCAGATCCTGGTGTGAATGTAGGTTGTTACTGACAGAAAGTTATTGTTCAGCAGGTGATTGGTAATGCATAAGAAATGAGAGTTTGGACCTGTTTTGAACAACCCCCTCACAAGCCTCAGAAGAAACAGGCAACACAGGCTGCTTTCAGAATTTTGGTGGCTGCTCATTACTTCAGTCTGCTTCAGACAAACTACCAAGTCCAGCTACCTCTACTCCTAACTCTTGCTCAGAAATGTACCTCCAATACCCATCCTCTCAGCTGCTCTGATGCAGTTTCCTCCCTCACCCCTGAGCAGCCCTGTCACCATCTCCTCTCTCTCTTCAGCCCCACTCCATGGGCTGCAGCCCTGGAAACGTGGCCTGCCAGCAAGTAAAGCAGAACAAGCCTTGCACCCACATGTGCCTTCCTTAAATCAGTTTTCAGTTCTCTCACATCTGAGTAAAATTAAAACTTGCAAACTTCTACTGCTGTCCTTGGCACTCTCAACATCTATGCATTTAGTTTTCTGTTTGTTGTTTCTTTTTTCCCTTTCTGTTCCCTGCACCTGCCACAGAACTTGTCAGAAAGCACATAAGTGGGAGAAAGCACTTGACAGAAGACCAACAAAAACATTCTAAGTAAACTTTTTCTACAGAAACATAAAGTTTCTGGCCCAAGATTCCTCCTCTTCCCAACCATATTTGTTTCTTTTTTTTCCTCTTCCTAACTGAAGTCTTTCAATAAAAACCAAGATTTTATCCACAAAGCATTTCCTTAGTGGCAAACCTGGGGTGTTCTGGAGCAGAACACAACAGAACAAGAGACAGAGGGAGAGAGAGCTAAAGAGGGAAAAGACTTTTTGAAGAGCTGTGAATCTGTCAGCTCCCTACAATGTCACTAGAAATCTCTCCATCTCTTACAACAGGCCTGGTTTGTGTTCCCAGCATGCAAACCAACTTTATGTCCCTCTCTTCTGCTCAACCAGCAATGTCTTTTCACTTGGGTAATTTGCTGCCATTCCAGGACTGCTATTTCTCCCTCCCTCTCCAAGGTGTTTTCAAAGAAGACAGCTCATGTAAGGGCAGATCTGACAGTCTGTTGAGTTCTAAAGAGGTTGTTATGAAAACTTATGATACAGTAATCAACTCTTGTCTCTGGCCCTATGAGAGATTGCTTCATGTGCAGCAACGATATCAAATAACATACTGAGAGGAGAGGGAGGGTGGAATATCCTTCCCAACATTCAAGGGTAGAAAGGGTTTTTGAGTCGGGAAGCTCACAGTTTTCTTGGAGTTAATGAAAAGCTCAGTGTTACAGTTTATCTCTAAACTGATTCTCTAACACAACGTATCAGCTAACAAACATGAGACCAAAGACCTGGAGATGAAAAAAGAAATCTGCATGCTTCCTCTCTGCAAATAGTAATGAAAATGATTGAACTTACAAATCTGACTTAACCTGAATACTCTCGAGGTGTCACAATTGTACCAGAGCCCCAAACAGGCAAGTACACTGCCAATTAAAAACGTGCATATAGAGGTTCATATATCCACACTGGTTTGTTACATCCATGCATATCTCCATCTCTGCATTACACTTATACATCTTTCTGGTGCTGACTCATCTACTCTATAGGGTTGTGGTGCTGAGGGACATGATTTAGCACCAGATTTAGTAGAGTTAGACAATGATTGGAGCTGATGATCCTAAAGGTCATTTCCAACTGAAACCATTCTGCGACTTTGCAACCACCTCCACATGCTCTATTTCAAAGCCAGTGCAACATCTCCTATTTCCTATTCTTCTCCTCCCGAAGTGGAAGAGATCTCTCAAATACAACACCAGCCAGGAATAATCCCAGTAAAAACAACGCTGCCCTAAAAGTCAGTAGATGGGAAACTGATTCTCTAGCTTCTCCAGCATTCCTTTCCATAAGATCATTTAGCTCAAAGGTGCCCAAGTTTAAATCATGTCCTCTTGCAAAAAGGTATACATTCCACACTAGTGAATCGTGCCTCATTAGGTGTCATTTTCAGTCAATACATCATGGCTAGCAAATATCGACTCATATGTAAGATTACTGGCTTTGCAGTTGTATTTTCCAACAAAGCTATTCAATAACAGCAATGACAACCAAGAATTGATAGGCAATTTTCCAGTATACACAAATTAATCTTTGCTAAGTTGAACCTAAATGATTTTAAAGTTTCATGATTCACTGCCACATGCAAAATTGCAAGCGTTGATTTCTTTTTTGGTCACATTCTTCTTTTTTTCCCTCATTTGTCCTTTGATTATTAAACTCTTTGATGGGATCTCATGCTTTCATTTGGCCTGCTTTATGTATTTGGCAGAAAGGCATATTTCCCTTCTCCACCTCTGCATGTACCTTTCCATTCGACTTCTCTTGCAAAGTATCCTATTACCTATTAAAATCTTCCAATAAATTCTCCTGTCTGACATCTCCAAATCCAAACCTGGCACCTTTCTTTGCAGAACAATTCCAAAATCACATAATATACGTGGTTAGAAGAAACCTCAAAGACCATCCAGCCCAACCCCTGACCCAGCAGTGAAGGGCCAATACTAAACCATGTCCCCAAACATGAGACCCACATAGTGCCTGAACACTTCCAAGGGTGGTGGTTCCACCACTGCTCTGGGCAGAGCATTCCAACATTTGAGAATCCTTTCCATGAAGAAATACTTCCTAGTATCCAGCCTAAACCTCCCCTGGCACAGCCTGAAACCATTTCCTCCAGTCCTGTCACTTGCCACCAAGGAGAAGAGGCTTCCCCTTCCCAGCTCCAACCTCCCTTCAGGGAGTTGTAGAGAGCAATAAAGTTTCCCTCAGTCTCTTCTCTAGACTGAACAACTCCAGCTCCCTCATACACTCCCCACAGCCCAGGTACTCCAGGCCCTTCACAAGCATCATTGTCCTTCTCTGGATACACTCCAGCACCGAAATGTCCTTCCTGTAGCGAGGGGCCCAGAACTGAACACAGCACTTGAGATGCGGCCTCACCAGTGCTGAGCACAGGGATTCCCCCACCTCTGTGTCCCTGCTAGGCACCGTGTCTCTAATCCAAGCCAGGATACCATTGGCTTTCTTGGCCACCTGGGCACACTGCTGACTTATATTTAATCGACTGTCAACTAGATACTCCAGGTCTCTCTGAGTCACAGCTTTCCAACCATACATTCCCAAGTCTGTATCTTGCCACAGGGTTGCTGTGGCCCGTATGGAATGATTTTCCAAAGCAATCAGGGGCTATCTCACATTCCCTCACCCAAAGGAACAATCCTCCCCTCAGCTGCTCTGCTCATGCCTTGCTTCAGAGGTTTCTCTCCGTAGCCTTGGCTTCCCCACTAAATCTGTAGGCTGAATTGGAATGAGTCTGCTTGGTGGTAAATTAAATTGCCTTTTTTAAAAACAACCAACACATTAAGCAGTGATTTTCTACTAACCTCCTCAGTTTTGAGACTCTGGTGTTCATTAGTATCTCATTTTAAATTAGGAACCCCACATGGCCACCAAAAGCAAGTCTGATGCTGGAGTATTAAAGCACCTCTTAATGGTTGAAAAGTTTCTTTTTCTTTCCCTTTTTTTTTTTAATTGATGCTTTTAAACACTCCAATCACTTCAGCAGTGATTTTGTTCTTTAAGTCTCAATGTATAGTCAGATAATAGCTTGGTTTCCCACTAACTGCAGGTTGTTAAGCAATTCTAATGTCTCGGGGTCAGGACTATTCACAAAAATACCTTTTCCTCACTGCGATTCTCAGGATGTCCATTCAGCATCACAAATGGGGATGAATGAGTTACCAGGCACCCTCCTGTTAACCACAATTTGTTCAGTCTGCACTCTGTTCTCAGAACTACTACTATATTTTGTCATTTTTCGTCTGTTCCCCTTTTTCCCTACTGCAAGCAGTCTACTCTATTTCTAGAACCTCACGGTATTTTTAATAGCAGCCATTGAAAACTCTCAGCCATTGCATATAACCAAGAAAAAAACTACCCTAGGTAAGCCAGAACTGAAAATAGAAGGAGAAAGGAAAGCTCCCTGTCTTGACCCTTCACACCACAATTAAAGAAAAACAAGCCCACATTAAACCAAGAGAAAGAAATAAAAAAAGCAGAGAAGCTTTCTATGCTGAAGGGTGACAGGTTGTGCACTGACTAGGCAATTGCTGAACTCTGTGTTAGCTGACACTTGATCAACTAAAAATCAGGCTGTTGGGATGCAAGATAACTATCCCAACCTTGCATCCTACCACAGCAAGATGAGGATCAACCACACTGAAGCTGCTGCTGCGCTCAGCTGCTGTGTGTGCAATAAAGACCATGCTGCTTTCCCCCTCGAGGGCAGGCTGGCTTCAGCTTAACAGTCCCATGCAAGTATCGCACACACGGCTCCTGACACACCGAGGAGGGATCAGATGCATGAGGTGGCCACGGGCAGGGAGCTTTAGCTCACTGCCATTAACATGAAGAGAGTCACTGTCCACCCGAAACAGCCACCTGCAGTTGCATGTTCTCAGATGGCACCCCAGCCATTGGGAATGTCCTTTTAAACACCTCTGTGGTTGCTTCATTAATAGAAAGAGGCTGAGGGAGTTGGGGTTGAGCCTGAAGGAGAGGAGGCTCAGGGGAGACCTCATTGCTCTCTACAACCACCTGAAGGGAGGCTGTAGCCAGGTGGGAGTCAGTCTCTTCTCCCACGCAATCAGTGACAGAATAAGAGAACACAGCCTCAAGCTGTGCCAGGGCAAGTTTAGGCTGGATGTTAAGAAGAAGTTCTTTACATAAAGAGTAATTGGCATTGGAATGGGCTGCCCAGGAAGGTAGTGGAGTCTCCTTCCCTGGAGGTGTTTAAAAGAAGACTGAATGAGGCACTTAGTGCCATGGTTTAGTTAATTACAATGTGTTAGGTTGGACTCAATGATTTCCGAGGCCTTTTCCAACATGGCTAATTCTGTGAAAGAATCACACAGGAGTCTGAGGCATATTTAAACTCCAAATCAGCTGTTTCGTGTCATTCTCCAATATGGCAGGCTGCTGTTAGGTTTGGTTTCAAGTAAAGCAGGCTAAGAAACTTCCTTCCAAGCCATTAATTCAGAAATGTAATAAGGCTAGCACAACTGCACAGCCTCATTAAGGCAATTTGATGTAAGCTGCACTCATTAGAGCAGCCTCCATCTATATTCCTATGACTGCAGCCTTGTTTGCAGACACCATCAGAGATGACCTGCTGTGCCAAATGCCTCTTCTGCCTCAAGAAAACTCCAGAGAAATAGCAAAATGGAGAGGGGAAAAAATAAAAATAAAAATATCTTGCTTTGCTCAGACTTTAAAATCCATTCAGACAGAAGAATATTACAGCATTCCAACTCCCTCTTCATCCAGAGAAAGGTTATTTCCATAGATAAGAAGGGAAGGTCTGCAACAATACAGGCAGTACCGGCAAGACAGTCACGCAGGAGGAAAGGCTGTAGATAAAACTGATAAGCTACCATCTGTATTTGGTGGCAAAGAGGTTTTAAGAGTACAGGAAAGAAACTAAAGAAAACCTATTTGCATGTCAAATTATGTGTGTTGAAATAAGAACCAACCTATGGCCTTGGTATGCAGCCCAGGCAACCTGTTGGTATAAAAAGCAGCTGTGGAGAGAGGGGCTGTGGTCCAGAGGCAGGGAGAGAAACCTTTTTGTGCTTAGTAAGACAAAAAAGAACACCAAGAAAGGGTTACAATGACAATCAAGGCAGCGTTTAGCCTCTAAGCAGGGACCTTTACAGGTGTTTCAGTCATGAAGTTGGGAATAATTAAGCCTGGCCCTTGAACAAGATCAACCCATTTCAATAGCTGAAAGCAAAGCACAAAACCCTTAAGAAAAACTAATTCTGACTCCTCTGTCAGAGAAATTAAATAGCTTAACACAAAGCACTTTCTCTGCTCTGAAAAAAAAAAGTGCTAAGTTATTCACACAATAAAAGGGGAAGAGAAGTACAGCAGACTGTTGACCCTCTACTACACAGTAAAATCAACTGCCTAAGAACAAAAACAAAACAACAGCCTGTGTATATCTGCTAAACTCATCTTTCCTGAACAAAAAATGAGGTGGACACTCAATATGAAATAATGCTGTAAATGCACTGACAACACTGCAGGCTTGCAGCAGGTTGGTGCCCTCATTACCTACCTTTCTATATATTAACTCAAGGTTCACATTGGATGAAGAAGTCTGTTAAATACTTTATTTACTTATTTGGTTTTATTTCAAGCCATTAAGTCTCATGCAACTGAGTCAACAATTCTGGAGGAAGTGCCTGGCATATACACAGCAGAACATGGGACTAGAACCAGAGCCCTTCTGCCCCCAAAACACATGCCTCTGACTTGAAATACAGAAACCCCACTTCAGCTCAAAGTGACAACAGATCCTGCAGGCTGGCCACTATCTGTCTTCTACAGAATAGCTATACCTCAGTCTCATCTTTGCTTGCCTTTACTACCCAAGATAGATCCATCCACATATGCATAGGAAGTGGCTGGGTACTTGAAAGGGACTGCTCAGAGACAGCTAAGGAGAATCTCATGCAGAATATTTATTTCTGAAAACATTTATACAGTTCTTTGGTTCTTATTTAGGTCTCCTGAGTAACCTGATACATAATATGTTCTTTAGCAATAAGCCTATTGTAAAAGACTAAAGTGATGCAGTGGTGGTGGGGGGGGGGTTAGAGAATATTTACTCACATTTACAGAGGCACCTGCAGAAGGAGGCCTGAGCGGATCACATTGAGAAATTCTTTCAAGTTGCATGTCCCCATCACAAAGATCTCAAAAGGCACAGCCTAGTGCTGCCAGATATCTTGTGAAACCTTCTGGTCTTTTTTTTTTTTTTCCACTATGTTTGCTGCCATGCATCCTAAAGTTGTATCTTGCCAGCCTTGTTTCTCCATGCTGCTGCACACAGAAGCTGGACCGTGCCTTCTCCTGTGGGCTTTGTCATTGGCCACTATGCCAAAGCTATGACCCTGTGACAGCAGTGGGTGGAAGACTACTGCATCTTTGTGCTTCCCAACCACCTCTGCTATAACACTAGCTTTGTAATCTCGATGCTTATTGTTGTAATAGAATAGGTTTAATGAAATGCATATAAACTGTCCCCCAAAATAGCCTCTGAGATGGGAAGATGGCATTTCATGTGGGAATGTAGGACTGTTTCAGAGCAAGGGTCAGCCCAGCACAATGCTCTGGCACCAGCTGCCTGGGAACAGTTTCACTTAACAAAAAACTTCACTTGGGCAGCCTTGAACTGTGACTGGGCAGGTTTAGACTAAGTATTAGAAAAAAAAAAAAAATCACAGCAAGAGTGGTCAGGCATTGGAATGGGCCTGGATGTGTTTAAAAGCCATCTGGATGTGGTGCTTGGGGATATGGTTTAGGGTGAACCTTGTAGAGTAGGGATATCAGTTGGACTTGGTGATCCTGAGGGTCTTTTCCAAGCTGAAGGATTCTGTGAGCATGCCAGAGCACTGGAACAGGCTACCCAGAGACAGAATCATAGATGTTGTGGAGTCTCTTTCTCTGGAGACTTTCAAAATCCATATGAACACATTCCTGTGCAATCCGATCCAGGGGAACCTGCTTTAGCAGAGAAGTTGGACTATATGATGTCTGGAGGTCCCTTCCAGCCCCTATCATTCTGTAATCCTGTGACTAGCAGCCTTGCACAACACTGCAATTCAATGTATGCCTGCCACTAGCTCTTTTCAGCTGGGAGACACCTGGGCACCTCTCCTTATTCAGTCGAGATTTCTGCAGCTTTTCTCCCTCATCAATCTCTTCCCAGTACATGGCAGGACAAAGACCTTTCCAACTTACCACACTCTGAACGAGTTTTTCTGATGCTTTGGGGCCTCAAGGTGAACATTAGATAGAACCAAGGTGATGGCAACAGCAGGAAACAGCACAAGGAAATTGTCAACCTTGGCTACTTCTGAGAGCTTTCTATCCTTGAGCTCAGAACATGCAGCACAATAGATCAGAAGGAGCAAAGGCCCCCAGAGCTTCACAAACATCTTCAGATTACACTCTTGAAATTACTCCTTACAGTTAAGCTGCATCATCTGGGGGACTATAAAATGTCTGCTGTAGTACTTCACCAGTGAAATTTCCACAGCACCAGATACAAGCTCTGGAACATTTGGCCTATGTTCTTCTCAAAACCCACCTTCCCTTTTATAACTACTCTCTTATCAAGGTGATTTGTTTTCACTTCAACCTTTTTTTTTTCCTACATTTTTTTAAGTAAGTTGCTCCTATTTGCTGCTAAATTTCAGTTTTCACTTTGAAAGATGTTAGTGTTTATGCCAATTAACACTGTTGCTCCATTTTCTTTTGACTTTCTGTCTGGCTCAGAAAAATCCATATAATTTAGGTTAGTTAATGTTTTCTGCTTTCTTCCCCTGTAGACAATGGTACTAGGCATTAAAATATGGAAAGAGGTAAGTCAAAAGAAGAAGAGTGAAGATATATTATTGTACATTATCTTAGCAAACCTTTGGCCTTATTTTGGTGAAACAAATGAAGAAACCTCCACACTTCTTGCAGTCACTTGGAAATGAGCAAACAGACTAAGAGGTATTTTAGTGCTCAAGGCTTTGAAACACAGAAAGTGTTGCCAAGCCCTGGAATAGGCTGCCCAAGGCAGTGGTGGAGGTCTCACCCCTGGAGGAATTTAAAAGATGTGTACATGTGGCACTAAGGGACAAGCTTTAGTGGTGGTTAACAACTGGACTTGATGATCTTAAAGTTCTTTTCCAGTCTAAACGATTTCATGATTCCATGAATTTGACCATTGAGGTCCATGGAACCCCTAAGAAGATGCACCAAAAGAAGATGGATACAACTCATTTGCAGTGCCCTTAACTTTCCAGGTGCACTAATGCAGGAATCAGCTCGATGGAGAGAAAGTCAATTGCCCATCACTGCTGGGTTGATTTTTTTTCCCTGTCTCATTCATCTGTGCTACTTCACCTACTGAAACAATTCAAAGGGACAACTGCCTCTGCCCAGCTTCCTCTCTTCGTTTTTAATGCTCTTTAATTTCAATACCATCATCACTTGCCTTAGCGTATAGAAATTATCAGCATAATTAAGTACAAGGCTAAAATCCACCGTGGTGAAGAGCTGATAGCAGTCAAAATGTTTTCAGAAAAATAGGTTAGAGACAAGCCAATCAGTGTCCAAATTACCATACAGAAAAACATTCAATTCCTGACTCTAAGAGAAATTCTCCCTGCCTACATAGTACCTGAGGGTGAAGGAGACTCTTGGAGAAATGGAACAGAATATTCAAAACACCAGCAGACCCTGTGCAATACAACCACACCTTCAAAATCACAAGAAGGCCACCACAAAGGTGCACATTAAAAGCTAGGATCTATTTCAGTATTGCCACTGTAAAGTGGATAGATCTCCCTTTGTTCAGAAGGATGCTTAAAGCAACACAGCAACATTACGTTCCTGGCTGTAGAACGTACTTCAATCTGCCTTACTTCTCAGTGAGACTGAAGAAATTAGCAGTGCTCTGAATCAGATGAGAGGGATGGAGTGCCTCCCAAGGGGTTGACTATGGTGTTAAATGTTTGTTAGAACACTAAGATGACACATTTTGTTTGAACCAAAGCGTCTCTTCACCAGAAAAGTGCTAAAAGCAAAAGAACAAACCTATTTACGGTGTGTTTCAAAAGTGAAACAGAATCCTGTCATTATCAGATTTTCTATGGTCTCTGTTTCAAAGCAATAGATCTACTACAGGACTGACAGAAAGAACAGCTTAGTATTACAGCACATCACACCAAAGAAAAGGGCTGAGGTGACCCCTGAGCAGGGATTGGTGCTCACACACTGTTTGTGGTCGGTAGGGAATAATTGGGGTATCAGGAAAAGATGCAGGCGGAGCTCTGCAGGCATAAACCAAAGGAAAACAAGGACCATAAAGGACGAAGCAATCAGATCACCCTGGGGTCAGCATAGAAAGAGGAGAAGGAAAGGCATTGCATCTCCTACCTTGGCCTACGAACTTCCACCTTCTCTCCATTTAATCCCTCCTGAACAGACTAACTCCTTGGGAAAAACACATTATCAAAGAGCAAGTTGCAGTCCAAGCCGCATGTCCATCTTGTGTTGACAAAAATAAATGCTCAAGAATACTTTCAAGCAGCAACTGGAAAATTCTGGAGTGGTAAAATCCAAGAAAAATGAATAGGCTCAAGTCAGGCTGGGCACACTGACATGCTCTCGTGTCCCACAAATGTCTGGGTGCCAGCATGTGGTACAGGGTGCAGGACTGCACCCCGCAATGGCATGAGGGAGCTCAGGATCTGCAGATGGGAGAGAAACCCCAGCAGGGTGTGATGGAGAACTGCCCAGGCTGTGTTAGCTGCCTCTGTGAATACAAGGACACAGAAGCATCCTCTGGGAATTAGCATTTACATTTTGTTTCTGGCTTGCTTTTGGTTTTTGTTTTTTTTTTGGTGGGTTTTTTGGTTTGGTTTTTTTTTTCTTTCAGTCTGCTCCAGGCAACATATTTGTGGTTGACTGGACACAGCCTTCCTAATAATCTTTACTGCTCCTGGTAATTTGTAATGAGTTGATGTAAGGCGATGTCACTTCCCTTCCCTCTTAGAATTTCTGGAAAATAATCTGTACAGGAGCAAAAGCCTCAGAAAACGGAGGAGCAACATGCCCATGATTACAATTAAAGGAGCCATCTGTTTCTTTACAGTCATGCACATCTCAGACAAAAAGTACACACGCGACATATGTCATTACTTCCACTTTCCTAATAGAAAATATTTGTCATGATTCCCTCCCACAGGAGTGCAGGAAGCTCCACCACCAGCTGACAGTGCCTCAGGAACCCCTCCTACTAAAGCTCTGCTTTTTTTCCCCACTTCCTCTTGCCTCAGCCAACTCAGCAGAGTTTTTCATGCCTCTGTGAACCCTTTGCAAATGTATTTTCTGCAAGAGGTTCAGCCAGGAATAGGTTTGCTAAATTCTACCATCAAGAGGAACTGCACTGCTGAGCCCCATACATGGAACTCTGTCTTACCATTTAAAAGTCAATCTAGGAAACGAAGCTGTTCACCAGGTGATATATTTTTATGTCAATGTATTGCAGCTTGCGATTTTTTCCCTTCACCTACTTCCAAATTGCTCTGACAAAAGCAGACTGATGGAAATGCTCCCACTATACCTTGACCCCAACTTTCATGAAGTTACAGATGATTACTGCAAAAATTCCCACTTGCCTTCACTGGCAGGCAGCAGCACAGCAGCACCGTGCTCTCTCCGTTTTGCTTTTCACCACAAGCATGTAGCCATATGGAGACCCAGGAACTGGAGAACATACTTCAAAGTAGCATATCTTGTGTGTATCATGGAAGGGTGGGGTTTGGAAGTGACCTCCAGAGGTCATCTAGGTCCAAGCACGCTGCTAGAGCAGTATCACCTACAGCAGACTGCACAGGAACACATCTGGGTGATGTCTGAAAGTCTCCAGAGATGGAGACTCCATAACATCTCTGGGCAGCCTGCTCCAGGGCTCCAGCACCCCCACAATAAAGAAGTTTCTCCTTAAGTTTAAGTGAAACCTCCCGTGTTCCAGTTTGCACCAGCTGTTACTTGTCCTATCACTGAGCACCACAGAAAAGAGCCCAGCCCAATCCTCTTGACCTGCATCCTTTAGCTATTGATCAGCACTGAGAAGATCCCCTCTCAATGTGCTCTTCTCCAGGATAAACAGCCCCAGGTGACTCAGCTTCTCATCACAGAGATGCTCCAGTTCCCTCATCACTCTCATGGCCTCTGTTGGACTCCCTCCAACAGTTATTAATAAAACATATAAAAAATAAGTGACAAACTAAGATGTACCTTTCTAAACAGTTCAAAAGCATCATCTGTGGCTGCAGATATCCTCAGAGTGGTCTCCTGGAGCAAAAAACACCCCTTCTGGGGTAGAGTTTGTAAGTAAGATTCAGCAGCCACCACAGCTGCTCTCCCACGCTCTGCTCCTGCTTGAAACCCTGCACAGCAGCTTTTCTTCTGAGGCTCCCTGTACATCACAGCTCTTGGACACATCACACCTAAACTTAACTAGCTTGCTCAGTGAAGTGTCCCCCACTGATCGCAGAAGCTTCACAGCTTTGCGGTGTGTTCCTTTAGTATCTAACCAGAAGACAAGCAGGATCTGTATGACAACTGAGATAATCAGTGCTTCTTGACTCTGACTGACCACTGAAGCCCTGGCATCTTGCTGTTAAAGTTACACATCTACACACACCACCCACCAAAGAAGCTCCTGTCAGAAGTAAAACCTGCGCATCTGTAGAAGTTAAAATTTCCCCACTGATGCTGCCTTTTACTGTGAGCAGGGATGCTTGGAACTGGCCATTAGGAGGCCACCATCACACTGAAGCACATCTGGCAGTATTTCTGCTCTCTTCTACTTAGCCTTAACCAAACCAGCCAAGCCCTAAACTATAAAAAACAGACAAATGCTCTCAAAACAAAACTCCTGAAAAGACAGAAAAATCTTTCCATCTGAAGCCTCTCCTCCTCCTTCCCTGCCTTGTCGCAGGTCGAACACTGAAGAGTCCAGGACTGCCTACTGTGCCACTGAGACACTGTAAAAAATACTTCTTCAGAAAAATCAGAGAGGAGCTTTAATTGAAGTTTGTTTGACCTGGGATGTTACCCTTGCTCTCAGTTATGGAAAACCTTTAAATAGGAGCAGGAGACAAAAAAAGAAAGAGAGATAAAAAGGAAAAAAAATTAATTAGAATCATAGAATGTGTTGGGTTGGAAGGGACCTTCAAAGGTCATCTAGTCCAAGCCTGCTGCAGTAAACAGGGACATTTCCAACTAGAGCAGGCTATGCAGAGCCTGACCTTGAACGTCTCCAGGGATGGGGCTTCCATCACCTCCCCTGGCAACCTGTTCCAGGGTTCAACCATCCTCATAATAAAGAATTTCTTCCTAATGTTCAACCTAAACCTTCTCTGCTCTAGTTGAGAACCGTTGTCTCTTGGCCTTGTGCTACAAGCCTCGGTAAACAGTCCCTCTCCAGCTCTCCTGCAGGTTCCCTTCAGGCACTGTTTTTCCAGATTTCTTCTTTTCTCTGCAGGCATGAATGCTTTTAATGTAAGTTCTTTAGCAGAGACTACAACAAAGCCTGGAAAAGCAAAACAGTGGCAGCTCTGCAGTTATGCAAAGAGAACGTTTCCTTCACCCATTGTGCTCTCCCATGCAGATAATCACTTCTGTGCATAGACACTCATTTCATTATTCACAATACTCTGTGACCCTGAGATGTTTTGTAAATTCTCCGTGTCAGTTCAGGATCAAACATTGTCTTCCTCATGTCTGTCTATATTCAGCTTCTATGGCATTGTCTTGCATTATTATGCAGGATTGCCCATCCATGGCAATCATCCCTTTGTTTTGCTCACCAATGGAATGCACAATAAGATGAAAAGATAAAACAAAGCACTTTGTCTTGAATTCAAATATTGAATAAGATAATGCACAAATTTTAAAGTCTTGTACAAAAAAGCCTTCTGAATGGAAATTTGCAACACAAGATTTGCATTAGGGCAGAAATTATATTTGTGTTTCAGAGGCATAAATTTAAGACATACCCAGAAGGGTAACCATGTCCTGGGCTGCATCAAAAGCAGTGTGACCAGCAGAATGAGGAAGCTGATTCTGCTCTTCTGCTCTGCTGTTGTTAGACTCCACCTGGAATACTGCACCCAGTTCTGACGCCTCAAACACAAGAAGGACATGGAATTGGTGGAGTGGGTCCAGAGGAGGCCATGAAGATGATCAAACAAAAGGAGCACTTTCCCTATGGGGACAGCCTGCAAGAACTGGGGGCTGTTCAGCCTGGAATAAAAAAGGTTTCAGAGAGATCTTCCAGTACCTGAAGGGGGCTACAGGACAGCTGGGGAGGGACTTTTTACAAGGACTTGTAGTGACTGAATGAGGAGCAACCGATTAAAGATGGAAGAGGGGAGATTTAGAATGGAGATTGGGAAGAAATTCTTCACAGTGAGGGTGCTGAGACTAGAAAAGGTTGCCCAGAGAGGCTGTGGATGGCCCCTTGCAGGAAGTCAGACTGGACAAGGCCTTGAGCATCCTGGTCTAGTGGAAGGTATCCCTACCTACAGCGGGGCAGGTTGGAACCAGATGATCTTGAAGGTCCCTTCCAACTCAAACTACTTCACAATTCTCACCCTCTTCCATTCTACATACACATTCCTAAATATCTACATACAATGACACCTAATTTAGAAAACAAACTCAGTTAAGCCCCTGCTGAAGAGAAGAGCAAAGTATAATCTAGATTTATTGACATTTTATCTGTCCTTCTGCACTTTCCACACATCCTTCTGCCTCCTAATTATTACAGTCTAACATAGAGAAGGCAGACAAACAGATCCATCCTGAATATCCCTCATCTACACATGAAAATCTCTCTTCACAACATTTATGAAAGTAAAAATCAATTGTACACAGACTGGGAAAAAAAAGGCAAATGAATAAGGCAAGTGTGGCTGGGTGGAAACATGCAACACTTAGACAAAAGAATCAGCGGAGTATGTAATAGAATATATTTTCCAGACTTGAAGCATTATCTGCTCACACAGAGATCATTTCCCCTTAGCTTCTCTTTCATTGCTTGCCTGTAATACAGATGGCCTCTCTGTACTGGGAACCATGCATACAGCGATGCAGCAGCAGCACAGTGCTGTGCTCACTGCTCAGACTGCTGCCAGTTCTCCAGCTGAGCAGCTGCACTCTTTGCAGGTAAATGAGAACAGAGGGGGTTTACAGATTTACACCAACATTCTCTTCTGTCCACTGTATGTTACCTGTCTTGGTTCCAGCTAGCATACCCTGTCGGCATACTCTGCCTACAGGGTCTACAGACCAGCTCCCATACCTGTAACTCTTGCCCCTAAGCTTCTGGAGAGCTATGGAGCCTTTCCACTCCCAAAATCACATCAACTAAAATCACAGCATTAAAAAAGTCAAGTCAGATTTCTCTCTGGCTTAGAAATATATTGCAAATTAACCAATGGAACACATGGGAGTGCTACACCACACACTCTTAGAAGCACAGAGTGACAGGGGTTGGAAGAGACCTCTGGAGATCATCTAGTCCAACTTCCCTGGCAGAGCAGGTGCGTCTACAGCAGGTTCCACAGGAACACGTCTAGGTGAGCTTTGAATTACTTCAGAGACAGACTCCTGTATCTCTCTGGGCATCCTGTTCCAATGCTCTACCACCTCACAAGTAAAGAAGTTCCTCCTTGTGTTTAGATGGAACTTCTGATATCCACTTTTGTGCCTGATACCTCTTGCCAAAAAGGTAATTTGTTTAAGATTTTTTTAAAGTGATCCTATTAGAAATTACACATGATATGGGACTAATCTTCAAGCTACCTTGGATATCTGCATGAAAGACACTGTGTAAACCTGAGACTGAAGATAAAATAACAGCAGATTGATCTGTGTAACCTCAGAGGTGGGTGATGCCCTGCACAATCCTCTTCGCAACTGGCCTGTTTCAGAAGAAAAACAGCTTACTGAATTTCAAACTAATGCCCAGGTCATGAAACGTCCACAGACCCGAGCCAAGCATCAGCACTAGTATCACCGGTACCTCCTCAGCAGTGTTAGCCCCGAAGCCATCCACCTGAGTGTTCCAGGAAGACGATCACAAACTCCTAATCTCTGCAGGTCGTTCCCCCAGAGCAGGGTCAAGACGACTAGGAGGGGAAATAATTTTTGGTGGAAAAGCTGCAGCTGAGAAGGCTCCCCAGAGCCAACCTGCTCACTGGCACGGACACAGGCAATAAGGCAGTGGTGTGACTGGTGTCACCCGAATCAGCCAGCAGCACCCAGGGTAGAACCTGCTGGGGGCAGTGCAGCCAACGTTCTTCCTGGGTGAACATGAGAAACCTTCCTCACTGCCAACTAGCAACATTAAGGTTTCTCCTGGTGATTGATTCTGCTCCATTTTTATGTTCTCCCTGACAAAGCAGTTTTACCAGCCAGAAGCTATCCACATCTTGTACTAATAAATGCTATGTATTCATTTATTTCTATTTATTAAACCTCTTCTAGCAACAACAGAGGTTATTTTAAGACTTGGAAGTGAAAAAGCAATCACTCAGACAGAGAGGGGAGTGTCAGTAAAGTGAGATCAGCTAAGGAAATCAGCAGTATGTCAGGAAAGTTCTTTCTGGATCCTTCCACTACTTCTTGAGTAACAAAGTCTGCCTGAGATGAAGCACAGACACATGCATGTGGAGGTAACTGTCACTTGCTACTTCAGTTTTGAAGTGCTCTTTTAATGCTCTCTCCTTAAAGCAGGAAGAAATCATCCAACAAACATTGTTTTTCATCATAAACCTGAAGCACCTACCATAAAAGCCTACCAGCTTAGACCTGCTAAATCATCCACCCTGAGGCAGCTACTGTATAGGGAGGACAGGATAACAAACACCTCAAACTATTTTATGCAGTGCCCAGATTGTTCTCTATTATCTTACCTGGAGGACATAACAAGTGAGAGAACTGTAACTTGTCAGAAAATGTATACAATTAAAACTTAAAACTCCAGAGGTATAGAAGGGAGATGCTTGACTAGGAGACTTACTTCACTGCTGCGTGTGTGATGCAGCTCTTGGCTCTGTTTCAGCTTGAGGGAAATGCTTAAGCATGAGCATCTGTTTATTTTAAAGCTATCAAACTATCAACTAATTTTATAAAACAAGAAAGTCTTCTGTACTTCAGAATAACCAACACACTGCACGTTTTTTTCTAGTATCACTTAAAGAGTCTTTACAGATGCCCCTCCCCTGTTTGCACGTCTGATCTGGTTTCAGCTCTTCACCAAACCTATTCTAAAATGGCATTTCCAAGGACAATTTAAAAGAAGCTAAAAGATACAAGAGAAGTTTTGGCAAGAAGAAAACTTCTATGCAAAACTGACCTGATTTTGGGAAAAGTGCAATGTGAACACAGCATGCTATAATTGCCTGCATTTGTTGTCACACAGCCTTTCTAATGGCATCTGCTTCTTTCCTTGCCTCACTGACTTGAGGAGTGTAAAAAGCAGACCACATCAGATGCTGGTCATTGCGGAAGGACACCAGCTGACTGTGATCTGTATTTCCAACTTGGTTATTTCAGGCCTATTTATGACTTGCCAGGAACTCACTGTTATACAGAAAACAACCATTTTCAAAAAGGTATTAACAGCAAAGTTGAAATACTTCTAAAATGTGACCAGAAGAATAACTTGAAAGCAAGCATAAGAAGAAGGGTTAGTTTTGCGCCATAACACTCAGGGATTCTGCATTGGGTTTTCTTTTTTTTGCTGTGATTTATCACTTTGATTTCACTTGGTGTTTCCCCATCTCGTCTTCATGTATCAGTGTATCACACTAGTGAATGAAGTTTGATTCCACTGCTCGTACTGGAAGTCTGTTTTTTGAGCGTCATGCTCAGATATCCACAAAAAACAAAGAGCACAGAGAAGTATCACAAAGTATCACTAGCAACAGGGTATAATTAGTTTCTCATTAATTTGCTGTCATGATTAGCCTGATCTTCCAGTCAGGCAAAGAGTAGTCCTCCCTAATCAATAAGTCTGTGCACAAAAAGCAAGAGAATTAGTCTAAACACAACAATAAAAGGCTAGAGAAAATAACATCAAATGGAAAATAACATCAAGCATTAAATAACATTAAAGTCCATCATAAGGACTGAAAGGCACAATGGCAGAGTTCTCCTCTCTGACCTATGCAGCTGATGGAAGCACAGGGTGTACCTGCACTGCAATTTCTGAATTGGTGATACAGAAGGTACCCTCCAGTGACTTTTATGGATGTCCCCTGTGCAAATAGAACTCCAAAAACTGAAGTAGTAATGATAGATCTGCAAAGGAAGAGCAATGATTTCACTACAGCTTGAAAAGAAAAGTGATATCAGAAAACAAAGGAATAAAAGAATAACCTACATGGCAAATACTTGAGATAAAAACCAAAATCCTCACACTGATCATCACCAGCAATACTTTCTAGGGTCCATGCCTGAATGCTGCAGATGGCAACTTGCTGGACCAGGAGGCTTGATATCATCTATCAGGACTCAGCTGGTCTCTCACAACCCAGCTAGGTTTTTACTCTACATGATCCGCAGAAAGATAGATCAAAACAAACTCCTCACATCAAAACAGGTAGGATGTTTCATTCTTAAACAGCCCACTCTAGACCTGCCCATTCCTTTAAGTACCATTAAGAAACAGAAAACTATTCCTATTTCCCTATGCAACAAAACACTTCTAATTGAGCCTGAACAGATACAATATGGAAATGGCAATTACAGTAACTCCAGCTGCTGAGACAGAATGTGAACAGCAGCTGCAGACTCCAAATCCCAGCCTAACAGTGCCTTCCAAAATTCCCCAGCAAGACTGATACATCACACAATCCTGCAGAGACATTTAAGTATATTTTACTACAAAAATGTACTTTTTATTTGATTTATTGTTCAGAGTGGGGGTTTTCCCCTATTTTTATTTTATTTTTCACACTAGAGGCACTAATTGGGAGTAGCAATAGGTCCCTTCCAACCCCTAACATACTGTAAAAGGTAACAGTGTTATGTGCTCAGCAAGAGCAATTATGGTGCTGAGACTCACACTGGATCTTTATTGCAAATATTTCTCTCATAATATCTGAACTTATTATCTGTATTGAGTTTTACAATGGAATTTAGGGGCAGTCATAGAATAACTTGGTTTGGAAGGAACATTGAAAGATCATCTAGATCAACCCTCAGTAGTCCTTAAGCTGTCTGAACATTGAAACCTGACTAAATCAGGCCCAGGAGGAGAATGTCATTTTGAGGAAGAATTAAAAAGGGATTACAGTTGTTTGGAATTAATTTTCCACTTACATTGAAACATCAATCACAGCTCCCACTTCCAGATTATCTCATCATTGTTGCTACACTGTTTACAAAACAATTAGAAACAGAAGGTTTATTTCATTTTTTTCTTTCCAAGTACAGCACTCCTGCTGTTCTTTTGCTGGATTTTTGTTTCCTCTCCCAATAGACAGTCATAAAAAAAGAACTAGATAAATTTATATCACTAGAAACAAACCCAGGTCTCACACATTTATCGTTCTCTTTTAAGAGCTGTGAGGCACAACTTAAAGAATAGAAAAGAAATTCTGGTTCAAGTTCCATTAGGCTGAACTTGTACCTCCTTCAATTCATTAATTAATCCATACCTTAACGTACAATGAGGGCTTTCAACCCTGTCATTACAATCCATGAGCCCTGATGATTATGAAATATTAGTTCTGAGCTGCTCTTGTTAATATTAGGCCAAACCAAATCAATACATTCAAACTCAGATTAATTGGCATCAAAAGACAGTGTGTATCTTTAAAGCGTATGGGCATTGATCTTCGCGTTCGATATTTATTTAAAGACATTTAAAAGCATTAGGTAACAGGAAATCTGTCCACTGAGAAATGCAGGATATTGCTCTACAATAGAGAGTGAAAAAAAACATCTAGTTTTCACATGCTTCACTGAGAAAGTGCCAGAGGTAATGAAGACCCATTGGACAACCCCACCTGCTGCTGAAAGACAGCCAGCGCTGAAAGGGAGCTATTTTTAGAGGGATGCTAAAGGTCAGCTAGCTAAGGCCTTTAGTCATGCAATGTCATCTGCACATTGAGCTTCAAGATGCTTCTGAGCAAGGCATTTGCTACACAGCAAATGGCAATTTTTAGGTTTGGTTTTTTTTTCCCAAGACATTACACATTTGCAAGTTCACCTTTGGTAAGCAGTGCCAAAAGTGCTCTGAGGAAAAGGAAATGGCACAACTTGAGGGGGAATTAGAAAACAGCCACACGACATAATGAGAGCCTCTGGAACGCTCTCACAATCCTGATACTGTGAGAACAGCAAGAATCAGAGAATGGGTTTTTAGGAAAAGAGGCAACATTAAGCTCTTGAAGAGTCATTAAAATATCATACAGTCCACAGGATGCCATAGAACAGGGGGGAAAAAAGCACCCTCTGAGCACACGCAATGATAAAGCATCACAGCATCACCGAGGCTGGAAAAGACCTCGGAGATCATCAAGTCCAACCTATGACCTAACACCACCACATCAGCTAAACCATGCCACCAAGTGGCACATCCAAACTTTTCTTGAAGACCTCCCGGGATGCTGACTCCACCACCTCTCTGGGCAGTCCATTCCACTGCCTAATCACCTTTTCTGTGAGGAAGCACTTCCTAACATCCAACCTAAACCTTTCCTGGTGCAGCTTCAGACCATGCCCTCTGTGCCTGGCACTAGTTGCTGGGGAGAAGAGCCTGATCCAAACTTGACTTCAATTTCCTTTTATGTAGTTGTAGAGAGTGATAAGGTCCCCTTTAAATCTCCTCCAGGCTGAACACCCCCAGCTTCCTCAGCCTCTCATCAGACTTTCCCTTCCATTACATGACATGGATGCACAGACAAAATACCCTCTTTGACAAAAGGTGGGTGAGCCTAAAATCTGCCTGCACGTGCCTCAGCCTGGCCTCATAAGTAATCCTCAGCAAAGCCTGTGTTTCTCTAGCTCTGGGCAGCACAGAGATTTCAATTAAGTGCAGAGAGTCTGGGATGGCTGAGCTGTCTCATCAGAAAAATAGTGGCTGGCACAAGGCTTCACACAAGGCAAAACACAGCCCACAGAGGAAGACCCACGTGAAGAGCAATGCTGCCTGCTTACTAGAAAGAGAGCAGAGTGTTTGGCTGAATAACCAGTGAGGCTGAACTTCAAATATTGGGTTCACTTTTAGGGCACTCACTACAAAAACAACATTGAGGTGCTGCAGCAAATCCAAAAACGGGCAAAAAAAACCTGGTGAAAGGTCTGGAGAACAGGTTTTGTTAGGAATAGCTGAGGAACCTGAAGTCATTTAGTCTGGACAAAGGAAGGCTGATGGAAGACCTGGCTCTCCACAGCTCCCTGAAAGGATGTTGGAGCCAGGTGGGGATTGGTTTCTTCTCCCAAGAAACGAATGACAGGACAAGAAGAATTGGCCTGAAATCATACCAGTTTAGACTGGATTGGAACAACTTTAAAGAGTGGTCAGGTATTGGAACAGGCTGCCCAGATAGACAGTGGAGTCACCACTGCTGCAGATGTTAAAAAAACACGGACACACCACATTGCCATCATGTAGATGTGAACCCTCTCTGCCAGTCCTGCAGACATCACCATGGGGATGGTGGTGTTCAATGAGGAGCAGCACTTCTGAGGATGCCTACTAGGACTCCTCCCCACAAGGTAACTTGCCCAGCTTCTGTAGTTTGCTACATGCCATGGTAAGCAAATAAGATAAATCTCAAGTATTTATACTACTAAGACCTGAGTCTCTGGCTGAAGAATGGTGGCAGTACTATCACAACAAACGAGATGAACAGTGGCACAGAAGGGCACTACTCAAATACAGTTGTGAGCTTACAAAAACCACCACAGTGCAGAAGCCAATGCCCATTTGTGAATTCACATACACAAATAGTGTCAGAGAAAGGTGGAGACTGATTTAATGTTTTAATTGGCAAAATAAACTTGCTCAATACACCTGCAGAGGATCAGAACATGATGAATTCTGACAGACTTGTAGAAAGGAAGACAGAACCACAGGGTGGGGTAATAAAAAAAGAAATAACTCAAGAAGAAAAGAACAAACTTTGCAGACTGACACCACTCATCCAGGAGTCTTTCCAACTGGAACACTACCAGCACTGCTGTGCTGGCACAAGTCAGAGGAGCATCCAACCCGTTCTCCTTCCTTTCAGAGTCCACACAACTAATAGGAAGAAAAATCCTTGAAGATGCTAATGTGACTTTGAGTGGCAGGAGGAAGCAGGTGATCTCTAAGCAGCTAAGGTACAGCAGGAAGACTTGTAACACTGGCAAGAGATCTACAGTGCCTGCTACTTTCTACCATGCCATCAAAGACCTTACCTGCCCCCACAATAAAATGCTCATTTCACTTAGCAACTGCTTTCACAAATTGTCCAAGCTGTACAACACAGAAAGTAGGGCAAAATGAAGAGGTGGGCACAAGTCAACCTCATGAGGTTTAACATGACCAAATGCAGGGTCCTGCATCTGGGTCGGGGCAATCCCAAGCACAAATCCAGGCTGGGCAGTGAGTGGCTGGAGAGCAGCCCTGAGGAGAGGGACTTGGGGGTGCTGCTGGACCAGAAGCTCAACAGGAGCCAGCAGTGTGCACTTGCAGCCCAGAAAGCCAAGCAGAGCCTAAGCTGCAACAGGAGAAGTGCGGCCAGCAGGGCCAGGGAGGTGATTCTCCTCCTCTGCTCTGCTGAGACCTCACTTGGAGTACTGCATCCAGCTCTGGAGCCCTCATTACAAGAATGATGTGGACATGCTGGAGCATGTCCAGAGAAGGGCCACTGGGTTGATCAGAGAGCTGAAGCAGCTCTGCTATGAGGACAGACTGAAAGAGTTGGGGCCGTTCAGTCTGGAGAAGAGGAGGCTCCCAGGTGACCTTCTTGTGGCTTTCCAGGATCTGAAGGGGGTCTATAATAAAGCTGGGGAGGGACTTTTCAGGATATCAGGGAGTGACAGGACTAGGGGGAATGGAGCAAAGCTGGAGGTGGGTAGGTTCAGGATGAACATGAGGAGGAAGTTGTTGAGCATGAGAGTGGAGAGAGCCTGGAATGGGTTGCCCAGGGAGGTGGTTGAGGCCCTGTCCCTTGAGGTGTTTAAGGCCAGGCTGGATGAGGCTCTGGCCAGCCTGATCTAGGGTAGGGTGTCCCTTCCCATGGCAGGGGGGTTGGAACTAGATGATCCTTGTGGTCTCTTCCAACCCTGACTGATTCTATGATTCTGACTGCAGTGAATCCTAAACACTTTTAGTGACACTAGAAAGAGAAGCAATGCTTTGCCTGTACTCTCCTCTAAGAATCATAGAGTTGTTTGGGCTGAAAAAAGACCTCTAAGATCACCAATCTTGGTGGAAAGAAAGGGGAAAAGCAACTAAAGATGCAGTTTGTTGTGCATCATTTCTTGCCTCACTCTTAGTTTTATTATTTGTCATTGCCTAGGGCACGAGTTTACGCTAAATGAAAAAGTACAGGAACGAGTCACAAGCTGCTTTTTCTTCTCCTCTCTTACGTTCCTACAAGTCACTGACGTGCCACATCTTTTGTCCCCATTATTCAGACTGTACCTTCCTGCTCTTTTATTGTGCTCCGTTCCATTTCATCAGAAGTCGAGCAGCAATTTCCTCCATAGCTCGGATCGCAGACGTAAAAATGTTCACCGCCATCAGAATGATTTACAAAAGGTGCTAGCCCTCAGCATCCTCCCTACAGACACTGGCCTCCTTGTCTCCACTTTTACGACAGGTAGAAAATGAAGTAATGAAGTAGAAATGAAGTAATAAAATGAAGACAAGTCATTCATCTTGGAAGGTCTGCATCAGACCAATTAAAATAATGTCTTAGACACGCTGCGATAACATATCGTACCTATGGGGAGAGACTACGAGCATGAGCGAGCCCAGAAATTGCTTTTTTTCCCTCCAATTATATTTCCCAGGCATTTCTAGCTCCAGCAGAATAAAAGATGAACAAATTAAAATATATTTTAAAAATTTGTCTTTGTATTTTTTTTCCCATGAGCTATTAAAGGTGATGATAGTAACGAATGCCTGCCTACAAACAGTCCTCACGTAGAGAGCTGATGTAACATGAACACCAGCTACAGTGAGAATTACTGAGGGCAAGAAAGATTTGCAGACCTGGGGCCAGAGACGGGTTGTGCAACTGCAAGTCCACGTTATGAGCCCATCCACCTCCCTGCAAGGCAAGGACTTTCCTGAAGTAGGTAAAAAAGCTGTATCCTGCACTCCTGTTAGCACCAGAGGTGCTTAGCGCTCTCCCATGTTGCATCTGATAGCAAGGGGTCAGGCAGCTCTCTCTTCCCCTCTCAGATGAGGGCTGCATCCACTTGTACCTTATCACTGAGGCCCAGACTCTACATTTATATGCCAGCCTCCATCATTACACTACAGAGAGTGAAAAAAAGAGGGTGTAAATCCTCAGCACTCCTCAGTAGAAGCCCTCCACATTTGCTCCATCCTTTGTCATGTCCTCAGCTGCAGTTTCCTCTAGAGTCAAATCACAGCATAAAAATGCTGCCTGCCAGAGTGATTTAGGAAGCTGTAATACAAACAGCATCCTCTGTCCCTCCTGCTGCAGTAGGCAGCATCCAGGGAGACGCTGGGAAGCAGAGCACCAAGGCAGTTGTCAAGAAGGCAATCTAGGGATGATTCCAGGCAGGCAAAAAACAGCTCTTGCACTCAAAGCGTTCTACTGGTCCTAGAAGTGTCCTGGCTGCATTTCAGAGCCATGTCTGCTCCTCAGCTACAGGGATACGGGCATCTTCCACAATAGATTTTCCTCTAGACAATCAGTCCTGTCTCCAAAGAAATCCTAGACTCAATAGAAAGCATTGGGTTGGAAGGAACCTTTAAAGGTCATCTAGTCCAACCTCCCTGCGGTAAGCATAGAATCAGTCAGAGTTGGCAGGGACCACAAGGATCATCTAGTTCCCCTGCCATGGGCAGGGACATCCTACCCTAGATCAGACTGGGCAGAATCTCATCCAGCCTGGCTTTAAACACCTCCTCCAAGCAGGGACATCCCCAACTAGATCATGTTCCCTCCTAGACTGTGGATACTCCAATGTCTATAAGTCAATCAAAATCTTGTCTAGAGTTTTATTCTCTCATCTAGCATCCTAGTCTAGACCCAGCAGCACCCATTCCTGTCACATCCTTTGATTTTCAACTAATTTTATGACACCAGTAGCTAATTATAGTATGTCACTGTTCATTACAATTGCATGCCATTTTCTATTTGGATGGCCACTGGAAACACTTTCCATATTCCAAATAAATTCTCCAACCGTACCACACATGGTTTGTCACAAAGATCTAACAGAAAGGCTTTTTAAAGTTATTTTTAAGGTTTTGTTGGGTTTTTTTAGCTCATCATTTCTGACCACTTCAGAGGTTTACAACAAAATCCAGCATCAAAAACAACGAGCAAGAGTTGAACATTGGGGAGATTGCAAAGCGCAGAAAATCCACTGTGACAGAGTTAACTGAAGCATAATCACACAGGCTATCAGACAAATCTGGATCACTTGAATGGACTGGCACAGCTTAAAGGGGTTTTTCTTTCATTTATAATTAACCACTTGGCTGTCACATCACTGTATCCATGCGCTCTGGTTGTGAATGTTTACAATGAAATCTCTGTAGAAGACACAGAGACTGTGAGCTAGAAAAGGTGAGAAGGGAATTTATGTATGTGTGCCACTGAGATGCTAAGTTTAGCCTCATGAAAGCAGCCAGAGCAGAAGGAGAACCATTCTCCAAGAAAAATAGCCACAGAGGAAGCAGCTCTGTCCACTTCCCTCGGTGCCTTCACCCCATCTACATTATTTTGGGTAGATGAAGCAAGGTGAGATTTTGGTTCATTCATCCTGGTTTCTGATATGGGGTACAAGGACAGAATCACAGAATCACTAAGGTTGGAGAAGACCCCCAAGATCATCAAGTCCCACCCTCAACCCAACACCACCATGACTGTTAAATCATGTCCCAAAGTGCCATATCCACTTTGAACACTTCCAGGGATAGTGACTTCACCACCTCCCTGGGCAGCCTGTTTCAATGCCTGCCCATAAACTTCTGCCAGCCAGAATTTATCATACAAAAGTCACTAATGTTCCCAAAAAGGCCTCGGATAACACAGAAAAAGGGCCTATGTAACTTGAGATAGATTTCCCATGAAGTACTGAAGGATAAAAATGCTCATCATACTCTTAACAACACTCAAAATAGAAACTGCATTAACAAATGTAACAAGGAAATATGTGACTCCAGTTTTAAACAAGGAACAAATGAACTGAAGCAAATTAAACTAGCCCATCCTGTTTTAAAAATAGCTGCTTCTACAGGAAATATGCTCAAAGCAATTTTACAGGACACCAGAACAACTGAGGTCAGAATGGACCTCTGGAAGCCATCAAGCCCCACTCCTGCAGGACCAGATAGATCAGGTCACACAGAGTATACATTCAGATCCTCAGCTACTCCTCTCAGAGGAAGCCATTTCAAAGAATGTAGCAATGACCTCAGAGTATTTGTGATTTACTTCTTGAAAATGCTGGAAGCATGGTGGTGAAGACCGAACCTTCCAATAAAGGCAGTGAAATATCTAACGCTTCCCAAACAGAGCCTTCAGCAGTGCAGCAAGCACAGCCCTACCTCAGAAAGTCCTTGAAGGAAACATCTGTATAAAACTAGTTTCTCTGAACTTGGATGTCACATAGGCATCTTCAGTGATTTATCTATTTGCAGACCTCAACCAGGAGCAGGCATACGTGACTTTGGGGGAGTCTGATTGCATCACAGCGCATGGCAAGCACTCTCCCAAGGGTAGTATCAGACCCCCTATCAGTAAGAGAGGTCAATGGGTGACAGTGTGTCACCTGCACTCATCCAGGAGTGCTCAGAACTCCTGGTTACTGGGACCAATTGTGTCTCATGCTGTCACATACCTGTTGTGTCCCTTCCTCCTTTAAGCAGCTATCTGCTTTGAGTAGTCAGAGGTAATGAGGTTAACACTATCGTAATGCATCCATAGAGCAGAAGTCTGAGTAGACACTCCACAAGACAACCACAAGCCATAATGCTGTTAGTCCTGCTGCTGATGTTTTGTGAGGCACAGCTGAGGGATCTGGAGTTGTTTAGCCTGAAGATGAGAAGGTTGAGAGAAAACCTCACTGCTCTCTACAGCTCCCTGAAAGGAGACTGAAGTTAGGTAGCAGTCTCTTCTTCCTAGTAACGAGTGATAGGACAAGAGGAAATGGCCTCACATTGCACCAGGAGAGGCTTAGGTTAGATATTAGAAGAAACTTCTTCACTGAAAAGGTTCTCAAACACTGGAACAGTCTCCCCGGGGAGGTGGTCGAACCCATACCCTACAGGCATTTAAGAAAGGCAGAGTATGGTGGCGCTGAGGGACATGGTTTAGCACCAGCTTTGGCAGAATTAGAGAACAGTTGAACCTGGTGATCTTAAAGGTCTCTTCCTAGCGAAGGACTGCATGATTCCAGGATGCCTGTTTCTACAGCCCTCTGCAACATGATGCAACATCACTCCAGGAGTAACGAACACCACGGGATTCGGTTCACTCCGGGCCCATTGCTTTGTCTCCTGGCAGCTCTGAGGGATTACTAATTTCGCAGCAGTCACTAGAACCAATACACCAAGCAGCAGGGTTGGATATTTCAGCTGTAATAAATAGGTTTAAAGGAAGCCTTTCTTCGGTGACAACCTGCTTTATTTTTGCTAGCGGGCACGAATCAAAACAGAACCGCAGCACCCTAGTCTGGCTTCAAAGGATACCAACATTACATTTTTCAGCAGCTTTTGCTTCACTGTCCATTGTACTGCAAACACAGCCCCAGGCCCCCAAATCTCTTTCGTCACTATCTCCATGTTCTTTTTTTAAAGCTGACAATATGGAGAGGGTGAGATGCATTTCCAGCACAGGCTGCCCTGGCATGACCTTGTTTATTTTCCAGAGCACGCCCAGCCTGCAGACACACAGTGGGCTTCTCCATGGGTATGACACCGAGCTGGACCCAGCAGAACTAGAGGGTGCAATGCCCCTGTCCTGCCAGTGCCCGGGTGCCAAAGGTTGATGTGCATCAGCAGATGGGAGGCAGCACATGATTTCCTTTTGCTCTCTGGCATAGCAGAGGACTAGAGATCAGATCTGGGATTTAATGCAATGATGCAAGTGAGGCAATTAGTAAATGACTCGGCATCTGCAGACCAGCAGGCCTCCTATTAACCAGCTAAGTGCATTATCTTTGTGGAGATCATAGATTTTTCCCTTAAGCTAATTGTCTCTGTAGAACTTCTGCAACTTCTCATATCCTACTGCAGACTCAGGCTGCAGCCCTGCAAGGTACCTACATCCAACGTTCCACTGGCATCCATGGGAAGCAGCATGCCTCAACAACCCTGAGGACAGCAATCTCAGATGCCCAAGTCTCAGGGAAAGATGAAGACAAAATGAGATGCTACTTTATCAAACCAATAATACTTCCTATGCTCCCAAATAACCTTTTATTCATAGCTTCCATTCAAGGGTAAAAAAAAAGAAAGAAAAGTTCCACTTGTGACTGACCTGAAGAACAGGATCTAAATCAGCACTGTCTCTCCCATTCTCTCAAGTCTCAGTTCACCTTTACCCTGTGCCTGTTTCACAACCAGAACATCAATCAGGCCAAGCAACAGCCCTTGCAAACCACTAGTGCTTGTCAAGCAGGAAGACTCCACCAAGCAACACTATTGACTTCAGCTAAGCTTAGAACAAGTGAAAAGAAAACAGCAATACATCTCTTGTCCTCCTGCCCCATGACTATCTATTTGCAAGTTAATCTAAGAGCATAGATATTTACATTAAGTTCTCATAACTTTTATTCCAGTTTAAAAAGTGGAAGATACCTCAGCAGTGGAAATTAAGGCATCCACAATGGTCTGGGAACACGGCAACAATCTCTTCCTGACTTTCAGACATGCAACAGGCTTCAGCTTAATAAATCCAAAAAAAATCAGGCTGGCAATTAGCCACTGGCCACTTTCACAAAGTGACTCACATTTTAGACAGATGTGATGTCAGCCTCAGGGCTACATATGGGTAAAAGGACAAACATTTTTCAAGGGCTGCTTTCTATAAGGGGGGAAGTAACATGTGATCCATGGAAAGAGAAGGTAAGGATGTGCTCTCCAGTGAAAGAAACCCTCCTCTGTCATCTACCACACAGCCTGGCAACCTTATACCATGGGAGGAGTGGTGTGAGCAGCCATCAGACAACCACAGAGCATTCTGCATTGGTGCAACTTTCATCTCAAGCAATCACACAGAATCACAGAAACATTCAGGTTGCAAAAGCCCCTCAGGATCATCAAGTCCACCTACTCTACAAGGTTCACCCTAAACCATATCCCCAGGCAAAACATCCAGATGACTTTTACACACATCTAGGTTGGCTGACTCAACCATCTCTCTGGGCAGCACATGCCAATGCCTGACCACTCTTGCTGGGAAAAAAAAATCCTAATGTCCAGTCTAAATCTACCCTGTCACAGCTTGAGGCCATTCTCTCTTGTTCTAGCACTATTTAATTGCAAGAAAAGACCAGCATCAACCTCTCCACAACCTCCTTTCAGGTAGCTGTAGACAGCCATAAGGCCACTCCTCAGCCTCCTCTTTTTCAAACAAACCATCCCCAGCTCCCTCATTCACTCTTCACAAGATTTATTCTCAAAGGGCTGGGATGTATTTGCCATTATTTGATGCTCACCAATCTTCTGAAACTGCTTGTTTCAGTCAACAGGTGTTTCACTGTCAGATGCTTCCCAGACTGCCTTCCTGAACCCTGGCCCGCTATGCCAGTAATGATAGAGCTGAACTGCAATGAATGTGGCCAGGAGTGGGGAATGGGGCGGGGTGTGTGTGTGTGTGTGTGGCAGATAGTGTTAACATCACAAGAGGAGAGAAGCCCTCCAAAGAGTGCTAGGGAGCTTGTATCAAAGGTGTGCAGAAAATGATACAACTGCTCTGTGAAAACACTTGAGAGCACAGAAGGAACACTCTTCTATCCTGGGATGAAAAGCTACCATCCTTAACCACCGCCACCTGTCTGAAAAGCATAAAACCAAACAGCAGTTCAGGTCAGACAAAAATGCCATTTGAGCTGCAGGGTTGGTTTGTTTGCTTTAAATGGACTCAAAATGCAGAAAAATCCATATTCATCTCTCCTCCCTTTGCATTTCAGGAACATTAGTAATTTCATCTCTTATAAGAAATCCAGGCCCTTTTCCAGGGCTGCGTTATTTGATACATCAGTCATTTGAGTCCTCAACCAATTCCACCTACTCTCACCTCAAGCTTCAGTAGCAGATGACAGTACTGAGTATTCTGAAATGTACCATTCTGTGTTCTGTAGATCCCTTCTAGCTTCCTTCATACAGCTTCCACAAGATCCCGGGCTCAACTCTAATCCTTCATCATATGATGCTGTTCCTCAGCCTCAGGCTCCAGAAGCCCACTGTGCCCTCTACAAGGCACATGTGAGATTTGCTGCAGAGAGATGCCATGTGGCTGGGACCAGCTTCTGCATGTTACTGGACGCTAGACTAACAGCTTTCCAGAGACCTGCCAGATCAAGGTACTGGAATACCCCAGGGTACGTGGCAGGCTGTTTACAAACACGTGTCTTTCACCAGTGAAAGACTCCAGTGAAGGTAAAGCAAACCATCTTCTCAAAATGAGTATCAATCACACAGAAGCATTCATTTTGAAACAGCCTATGGCAGGCAGTTGGAGCTGGATGATCCTTGAGGCCCCTTCCAACCTAAACCATTCTATGATTCTATGTTAGGGGTTGGAAGTGACCTCCACAGATCATCGAGTCCAACCTTCCTGCCAGAGCAGGACCATAGAATCAAGTTGCACAGGAATGTATCCAGACAGGGCTTGAAAGTCTCCAGAGAAGGAGACTCCACAACCTCTCTGGGCAGCCTGTTCCAATTGTTTTGGTTGGGAAAAAAATCTCTAAGATCAAGTCCAACCATCAACCTAACACCACCATGGCCATCAAGCCATATTCATATTAATACAGCAAGCGCCACACCTATCTCAGTAGCAGGACAAACCCTCCCTCAGACAGGACATGAGCATTCCTAGGAAGCTTTACCACCCACACAGCCACTCAGTAGCAGGTAGAGCTCTAAGTGCCAGCTTCACAGAAGCTGTTGATAAGGCAGATCTCTTGACAGTGACAAAGTGTGCTCTGGCAGTGGGATGGGAACGCAGCGGTAAGAGGCTCTGCTATCTGATGGCCTTGAGCCAGCTGGGATGTGTGTGTTAGTGTGCTGTAGGGGAAGGTCTCTGCAGCACACCAGTGTGCTGGCGGGGGGAGGTTACAGAGCAGGGAAGTATCTCACAGATGCAAGAAGAGAAGAACTTGAGAGGAGGCAATGAATATGCTCAAATTCAGCTCAGGTGTAAAGCCTGAATACCTCATCAGAACATGCTGTTCAGCAGGCTGATGTCGTAAGGGTGTGCTTTCAAGGATGGAGCTTAATAAGTACTTTTAGCAAACACAGTCCAACATTTGCTGCTTTACCACACCTTGACATTTCCAGGAGGTCACAGCTGAACACATCTTTGATCTCCACTACTCAGTAACAATACCACTCTGAACAGTATTTCTAACATTTAAACTTCTTCATCATTTCCCTGGTGAGATTAACACAAGTTTCAAGTAATTCATCAAGTCAAGAGCAACTAATGTTCTGTGGCTGTGCTAAGACTTAAGTTATTGTAAACTCCAGTGCTATCTGCTGAGAAAAGTTTCACCCAGTTTAGCATCAGCAAATCATAAACTTAATTAAGAGTTTGTGAACAGCCCCTTCAGAAATAGTAGCAAGGCACTTCCATGTAGCACTGGAAACATGCTATGGATCACAAACTCTTTCTGAACATGGCTTTGCTAACTACCCTAGCAGTCACAACTGATGATGCCACGACAGAAACTGAAGGCAGTGTAATACTCTGATAAAACAATCACAGCATTCCCTTCTTGCATCTCAGAAGCTACCACCCTTAACATCTCAGTCCAAGCACCACTGGTGGTTTATATTAACTGAAGATCACAGTCTCACAGTTTCACCAAGATTGGACGAGACCTCATAGATCATCAAGTCCAACCTGTTACCACAGAGCTCAAGGCTAGACCATGGCACCAAGTGCCACATCCAATCCTGCCTTGAACAGCTCCAGGGATGGCAACTACACCACCTCCCTGGGCAGCACATTCCAGTAGCCAATGACTCTCTCAGTGAAGAACTTTCTCCTCACCTCAAGCCTAAATTTCCCCTGGTGTAGCTTGAGGCTGTGCCCTCTTGTTCTGGTGCTGGCCGCCTGAGAGAAAAGAGCAACCTCCTCCTGGCTACAGCTGCCAAAGACAAACTGTGCTAGTTTGAAGCTAGCTAGAATGTTCTGGTGAGAACTAGATTACAGGCTGTGAAAGGAAAACAATGCTGATGTCTCATAGGCTCTGAGAGATAGAAGAAGAATCAAAACATAGATAAGGCTTCTACTGGGGAACTGGCTGAGCTGCATCTCTCCCTAGCCTCTTTGGCTAATCCACTTTGCTTTCTAACCCTCTGGCCGAACCTCCATTCTTCCTTGGGACTGGGGTAAGGTTGAGAGGGGTAGAGGGAAGGTGGAAGGGGCAGTTGGAAGCCCCTCCTGGGGACTCAGGTTTCTGGGAGGGCTGTTGTGTTTCAGTATTACCTTTTACCTTGCGTATTTCTGTATATAACTGCATATACTGTAAATATCTGCTTGTATATTCTGCTAAGTTGTAAATAATAAGCTTCATTCAACTTCCAGAGCCAGCTGAGTCTAGTCTGGGTGATTTCCAAAGTGTGTGTGTGGCAGGGGGGGGTGGGGTGTGTTACACCCAAACCATCACACAAACCTACGCTAAGCCTTTTTCTCTTTCAGATTATGCAAAGGACAAATCTAACTTCAATCAGACCAGCAGAGGAAAGCTCTGTCCATCAGCTGTCAATGCAGATCAGCTTGTAACTACCTTTTGAGTTTAACTTTTCATGTTCTATTGATTTCTATCAGCACAAGTCTGTGAGTCTCGCCTCTTGTTCTGATTGTCCAGTTTTAATATTTGCCACAGGAAAAAAACAACCAAACAAAACCAAACCCTGGAATTGGTACAGCTAAAGCTTTAGATGTCAGAAGCTGAAGATATATAACAACAGCGTGAAGGCAGTGAAATCCTCCAAAAATCTGTTAAACGATTTAGCTTTAAGTTAACATTTTTACAGACTAACAAAGCGACAAAACAAACTACAATGTAACAATCAGGCCGTTTCAGAACTGAGCAGATGAAGACAGAAGCACACAGAGAGCAGCAGCATCCAATCACAGATACCAGTATAAAGAGAAGATTCCCTTTTATGTCACTGATTACAGGTGCTGTTCAAGTGTGTTTGGCCATCACATTCAATCTAGCCATACAGATCATCTCATGGCAGTGTCTACAGAGAACAACAAAGTCGTTTGCAGGCTCTCCATCTGCTCCAGTGCTCAGCCCTCAGCTAGGGCTTTCTCTTTTTGAACCAAAAATATTTAAGACCATTCCAAGTGTTTCTTTTGTTTAAAAAAAAAAAAAAGTTCCTCCCTGTGCTAGTTTGAGCCTAGCTGGGATGTTTTGGTGAGGACTAGATCATAGGCTGAGAAACAAAAAACAACAGTGAGGTCTACTTCGCTCACAGTCTTGCTGAGATGTGTACAAAGGAAAGACAAAACAAAGATTAGGGCACTTGCTTCCTCTCTTCGCTGGGAGCTTTTGCCTGCTGTGGAGCTTGTGGCTGCTGGCTGGACTCCATCTTGCTTTCTAACCTCACCCTCCTTTTGCTTTTGTGGCTGATTCATCTTTGCTTCTTAATCCCTCTTGGCCGAACTTCTATTCTTCCTTGGGATTGGGGTAAGGTTGAGAGGGGTAAGGGAAAGGTGAGGGGTAGTTGAGAGCCCCTCCTGGGGACTCAGGTTTCTGGGAGGGGAGTTGTGTCTGTATTACCTTTTACCTTGTATATTTCTGTCTATATCTGTATATACTGTAACTATCTGCTTGTAAATTGTGCCAGCTGTAAATATAAGCTTCATTCAAATTTCCAGAGCCGGCTGAGTCTAGTCTGGGTGATTTCTAAAGTTGTGGGGGGCGGGGGACACCCAAATCATCACACTCCCTAACTTCAACAAACTACCATTCTATTTACTTTCTCTCACCTGAACAAGAGTTGGGTATGGGCACACATACTCTTGAATTACACAGGCAGTTCCTGCATACAGTACAGCTAAAGTGCCACCAGGACTTAATAATTCACCTAGCAGGCGTCTTCTATCCATGTTCAGCAAGTGAAGATATCTTCACTCTATAGACATGGAAGTGAAGCACAGGTCCCAAGGGAGTGAAATAGTCCACATGTGGCATAAAAATTCAGTTCAGGCACTGCACTGTTTGGACACTGAATATATAAACATTTCTTTGTGTAAGAAAATGCTGACCAAGTCGGGGGGGAGGAGGGAGGAAATAAAATCTACTATGCACTTCACTTCCAACACAGAACATTTCAAGACAGACTTTCCTCAATCTAAAACTGGGCTCTCCCAAGCAGTAATATTCACCAAAGTAATAAAGAATTCATTCAGACTCAGGAGCTGTAGAGTTATACGAGATTGCTTCTAGGCTTTGCTCTCAACTTCCTACATCTAACCTTAAGAAATTCCCACACCAGCTTAACTATAAATTGAGTTCTTTGTCACACTTAATGAACGAACAGCCACAGACTTAATTCCTGCCTGCTTGGCCCACAGCCAATACAAAGTAAAGAGAAATTTAGGGGCGTCAGCATTTAAGCTGGATTTCACACAGTTGCCACCTCTGTATATTTAAACAGAAGTAGCTCAGAGGTTTACTAAAAAAGGATCAGCTCTGGCTGCAGAGCTTCACAGGTTCTGAGTATCTCCAAAATGCACAAGGAGACAGTTACCTGAATCCCTGCCCCAGGAAAATGAAAAAGGAGGTAAAGAACTCTCGGGCAACCTTCAAAAGGCAGTATCTAGCTTGCTTATAGAGTGGCAGTATCAACCACTGAACAGCAAGTGCCACAAGGCTCAAGGGTATTGACATACTTTTCCATAAGCTGCAGGGTCTAACCGAGCAAAAGCACCACCCGTTGCTGCTCTGCTCACACAACAGCTTGGGAGGTGCAGACAGACAGACAGACCTACAGCCTTCAACTCCAAAACAAGAAGCATGTATCAAAATCTACCAGGGTATCTCTCTAGAACTCCTTGGGAGGAGGTCATATAGAGGTGGGTTTTGGTCTCTTCTCCAAAGCAGCAAGCAACAAGACAAGAGGACATGGCTTCTTGTTGCACCAGGGGAGGTTTAGATTGGATAGTAGGAAAAAATTCTATGCTGCAAGAGTGGTCAGGCACTGGAACAGGCTGCCCAGGGAGGTGGTGGAGTCGCCAGTCCTGGAGCTGTTAAAAAAATCCTGCAGACACAGCACTGTGGGACACGGTTTAGCAGTCACGGTGGTGTTAGATTCGAGGGCTGAACTTGATGATCTTGTAGGTCTTTTCTAACCTCAATGATCCTATGATCTAATGAAACTACACAGGGAAATATATTTTAGAAGTCAAGGAACAAAACCAGTTTGGAGAAAACACGCAGTAAGAACCAGCACTTTGAATAAACAAGCAGCAAACTCTGTGAAAGCCTTTAATCCATTTGCCTGTTTGAAATATTACTCATGAGATGGCTCATCTCAAAGCAGAGGCTTTGTAGTTTATCCCCCTCAAATGACTCCCAGATAAAATTAGTCAGGTGATTTGCAGGATATATTGATTAGAGAGGATTTAGCTGGGGCAACATAAAAACCATCCAGCTTTATCTTTCACTGAAAATTAAAGGGAAGAAAGAAAGCCTGCAAGCTATTATCACTGTATATAAATTATGCTTTATTAATGAATAAATTAATTAACTACATGAAAAATGCTAGATAAGAGTTAAAAAATGCATTTTCCTTCTTAAAAAAAAACAACAACAAACAGATCTGAGGGGGGAAAAAAGCAACACAAATAAACCAATTCTCCACTGTTGGTTTGTTTTAGGTTTTTTCCTAACTGCCTGTAAGTTGGGTGAATTCTCTTCTCAACAAACATTCCTGACAAACTCTGAGGACAAGAGGAAACAGACTGGAATTGCACCAGGGGAGGTTCAGATTGGATATCAGGAAAAACTAATTTCCTGAAGGAACATTCAGGCATTGGAACAGGCTGCCCAGGGAGGTGGTGGAGTCACTGTCCCTGGAGGTGTTCAAAAAGCATGCAGACATGGTTCTCTGGGACATGGTTTAATGGCCATAGTGGTGTTGCAGTGACAGCTGCACTTGATCTTGGAGGTCTTTTCCAACCTCAATGATTCTATGATTTTGTAATCCTATGATTCTGTTTTCTCCTCTAGTTCAAAACTTTTTCATCCTTTGCATTTTAAACATCCTCAGCTTCATCTGTTCAACACTATTACATCCCAGGAGATATGAAGCTCTTCACTCTATACAACTACCTGAATGAGAGATTGGTGCTGGAGAGACTACGCTGTAGAGAGACTGGTGCTGATCTCTTCTCACAGAGTGGGTTTAGACTGGGCATCAGGAAGTATTTTTTCACATAAAGAGTGGTCAGACATTGGAACAGGCTGCCCAGGGAGGTGCTCAAGTCACCATTCCCAGATGTGTTTAAAGGTCCTTTAGATGTGGTGCTTGGGGATAGGGTTTAGAGGTAAATTTTGTAGAGTAGGGTGAAGGGTTGGACTTGATGCTCCCAGGAGTCTTTTCCACCCTGCATGATTCTATGAACTTCCAACCTTTCTCCACTAAATACTGGTTCCCCTCAGGATTAACCTCCAAGTGCTCAGAAGACAAAATATCCTGACTGTGCTCTGCACAGAATGAAAATCAAGGATTCTTCAGACACCAAGTGGGCACCCTCGACTCTCCCAGCTGGATGAGGGCTCTCTTGGGGCTCCAGCTTTGCATGAGACCATCAGAGAGGAGTGTCCTGGCAGCAGCTCAGAAGCCGATCTTTTTATCTGGAGGCTAATGTATCTTTCATGTAACGGATTTGTGAGAACATAAGGAAGCTTTTACACACTGTAAAAACCAAAATCAGCCAATCTGGGCATATTGGGTAAAAACAGCCAAGTTCCCTGTAAGGATGTCAGGCTTAAGCCTACATGTATGCATGTGACCATACAGCCCTTTATGGAATTGTCTGTAATACTGGCATGGAAGCAGAAAGAATCACTTACTAGAGATGATTTAATATCATATTCCTTACGCTGCCAAATGCTTGTACTCCCTCAAGCAGTGTCACTGATAGCAAGGCATTCATCAAACTCCACAGCAGCTCACAGGCTCTGCCCAGCAGCATTTAAAAGCATAATTTTGTGTGAAATGACTGTTACTCCAGTTTCCTCCAAAAGTCCTTGAGTGCTGTTTGTGCTTCACAAACCTCATCACACTGGACACTGCTGTCTCAGAAAAGCTGCAGAGTACATCCAATTCCTGACCACACTGCCAAAGGGGAAGCAAAAGGGATGTATGCTCTGGTAAGCCAACTAGGAAACATCTGTAGTGGAGGTCTTAAAATACATTTGCTCACTTGATAGTGACTCCTCTGAGACAGGTTTGCTACATCTTCATATGGTGGGCAAGGCACACCCTGACAAAGGCAGAACAAACTTGATTGTTCTAGAATTGTTTCAGTTGGAAAAGACCTCTGAGATTGACGAGTCCAACCACCAAGGTGACACCATCGTGTCCACTACACCACACTCCGAAGTGCCATGTTTACAGGTTTTCTGAACAGCTCCAGAGATGGTGACTCCACCACCTCCCTGGGTAGCCTGTTCCAATGCCTGACCGCTCTTTGCAGGAAAGAAACTTCTAATATTTGACCTAGCACAATTTCAAGCCATTTCCTCTTGTCCTGTCACTTGCTGACAGAGAGAAGAGATCAATGCCCACCCGGCTGCAACCTCCTTTCAGGTAGTTGCAGAGAGCAAGAACATCTCTCCTCAGCCTCCTCTTCTGCACATTAAACAACTCCAGTTCCCTCAGCTGTTCCTTACCAACCCCCTTCTCCAGACCCTTCACCAGACTCCTTGCCGTGCTCTGGACCCTCTCCAGCACCTCAATGTCTTTCTTGGAGTGGGGCTCTAAAAATTGAACCCAGTATTCAAGGTGTGGCCTCACCAGTGCCCAGTACTAGGGTGACAATCACTGCACCGGTCCTGCTGATCACGCTATTGCTGATCCAGGCCAAGATGATGTTGGCCTTCCAGGCCACCAGGGCACACACTGGCTCATGTTCAGCTAGGTGTCAGTCAGCACCCCCAGGTACTTTTCTGCCAGGCAGATTTCCAGCCACTCTGCCCCAAGCAAGAAAAGGCAGAGTAAAGAAAAAAAGTCTCTTTAACACACTGATGGCTTAGAAAGCTGCTTCGGTCAGGCTGCAATTTAGGTTAAATCTGCCACGTAGCTTTAGGTAGAAAAAAATAGAGAGGTTAAGCCTGGCTGCTAGAGAGCAGTGGTGTCAGCACCCTCCTCCTCATCCACTATCAGCTGGAGCACTCATCTGCAATGCAATATCCTGCCTACACTTGAGCAGATTTGAACTGGCAGAGTTTATTGCCCAGGAAGGTGCCACAATTACACTGCACCACGAGGGACATGAGGAGGACAGTTTTCAATCCCTCTTCTTGATGTTGATTTATTTCCTTAAATATTTAGCTGAGCCTAGACTGACTCCACAGGTCAACAGCTAGACACTTTCCAGGAATGCAAGGAAAAGGCATTTAAATTCCCTCAGGCTGAAAAACTAAATGAGTTCAAATCCACAATCTGAGGTTTATCAGCTCATCCAGGAACCACTGGGAAGAAATGCTACATCCCCGATGTGTTCTTGTTTTATGAATCACACTTCTCTAGCAATTAACTCACTGCAAGAAGATAAAGATGCTTCAAAGGTTTTTTGATTTTTCTTTTTGGCTGGAGTTAAAAATACACATTCTTGTCAGTGAGACACACTGACAAATTTTCCTTTGGATTCAGAGCATATCTATTTTGGTTTTATGTGCTATTTTAGATCAAGTGCAGAGCTGAAAAAAACAACTATTTATTCATCTCTCTGCTAAAGTTTCATTTAAAGTCAAAATAGAAAGCATTAAAACACAACAGTGGGGCAGAGCAGTAAAGTGGTGGAGTAAAAGACCGAAGAATTCCACTGAGCAGGCACTTTCCTGTGCTTTATTCTTGTCTTTGCAGCCCTTCCTTAAAATTCCCATCACGGGCAAGAAAGTTGTCATGAGGACAAAGCGACGTCTCAATTGTCATTTTGCATTTCCAAGAAGAGAAAGGCACCAGCTGGATTTTAATGTACTTGAAGGTACACAAAATATAAAACCTGAGCCTGGCAGCACAGCCACCTCCACCCCACCTCGTGTGACTTCTGGGACCCCACTGCTTCAGCTACATGTAGGGGAGGGGAGAGCCAAACCCAGGAGTCACACTGCAGGAAAATGCCTGTAAAACTATGAGATCATCTTTCTGTTTGGAACAGCAGATGGACTCAAGGTTTGGTGGTTTGGTTTTGTTTGTTTGCTTTTTTACCCAATGAAAATTTGTCTTTCCTCCATTTAAATTTAATGATACCTCAAGAAGGAGCAAAATGTAAACCTCAAGTTCAGTTTCACCTCAAGGTTAATTGTTTTTCCATAGAGAATAATTGAAAGAAAACCTCACAGACTTAAGTGAAATGGTAGAGTTTAAGATCCTCAAGGCATCTAGGAGGTTGCATAGCAAACTCATAGAATCAGTCAGGGTTGGAAGGGATCACAAGGGATCACCTTACCCTAGATCAGCCTGGCCAGAGCCTCATCCAGCCTGGCCTTAAACACCTCAAGGGATGGGGTGTCAACCACCTCCCTGGGCAACCCATTCCAGGCTCTCACCACTGCCCTGGACTTCAGAAGAGCAGATTTCAACCTCTTCAGGGACCTCCTCGTCATGGGAAAAAAAAACTCTGGAAAGAAATGGGGGGCAGGAAAGCTGGTAAATGTTCAGGGATCACCTCCTCCAGGCCCAGGAGTAATGCATTCCAAAAAAGAGGAAGGCAGGTAAGAACACCAGGAGGCCTGCATGGATGAACAGAGAGCTCCTGGACACACTTAGATGCAAGAAAAAAGCCTACAGGGAGTGGAAGCAAGGACAGGGAACCTAGGATGAATACAGAGCTCAGGTTAGGAAGGCTAATGCACAGCTAGAATTATATCTGGCCAGGGACATTAAGGGGAACAAGAACAACTTCTTCAGGTATATTAGTAAGAAAAGGAGGACCAGGGAGAATGTGGGACCCTTCCAGAAAGGAAATGGAGAGCTGGTGACAAAGGATGTGGATAAGGCTGAGGTGTTCAATGACTTCTTTGCTTCAGTCTTCACCAGCAAGGGCTCCAACCACAACGTCCAAGTCTCAGAGAGCAAAAGTAAGGACTGGGAGAAGGAAGATCTGCCCACAATAATTGAAGATCATGTTCATGAGCGCCTAAGGAATCTGAACATGCACAAGTCCATGGGGCCTGACAAGATCCACCCACGGGTCCTGAAGGAAGTGGCAGATTAAGTTGCTACACCACTACCCATCATATTTGCAAGGTCATGGCAGACTGGTGAAGTTCCTGCTGACTGGAAAAGGGCAAACATAATGCCCATCTTTGAGAAGGGAAAAAAGGATGACCTCAGGAACTACAGAGCAGTCAGTCTCACCTCTGTGTCTGGCAAGATTATGGAGCAGATCCTTCTGAAGGCTCTGCTAAGGCAAATGGGAAACAAAGCAGAAGTGATTGGTGGTAACCAGCAATGGCTGCACCAAGGGCAGATCCTGCCAGACTAATTTAGTGGCTTTTTATGATGAAGTCACAGAAACAGTGGACAAGGGATGGGCAACTGACATCATCTACCTGGATCTGAGTATAGGCATTTGGTCATCAAACTGGAAAACCACAACTGGAGCACTGCTGGGTAGGAAATTGGCTAGATAGTGGCACACAGAGAGTGGTGATCAAAGGCACAACATCCACTTGGAGACCAGTGCCAACTGCCATCCCTCAGGGGTCAGTGCTGGAATCACTGCTGTTTAACATCTTTGTCAGTGATATGGACAGAGGAATCAGTGCACCCTCAGCAAGTTTGCAGATGACACCAAGCTGTGTGGCACAGCTGACTTGCTAGAGGGCAGAGATCCATCCAGAGGGACCTGGACAGGCTGGACAGGTGTGCCCAGGCCAACCTCATGACATTCAACAAGGCCAAGTGTAAGGTCCTGCACCTGGGTAGGTGCAAACCCACCCAGGCTGGGTGGGGAATGGCTGAGAGCAGCCCTGAGAAAAAGGACCTGGGCACAAAGGTCTTCCATCAGAGGGAATACCTAGACCAAAGGTCTTCCATCAGGGGGAATACTTGTGCAAGAAAAGCAATCAAATCTACAACCGCCTGAAGGGAGGCTGTAGCCAGGTGGGGGTCAGTATCTTCTCCCAGGCATTCAGCAACAGAATGGGGGGACACAGTCTCAAGTTGTACCAAGGGAGGTCTAGGCTGGATGCCAGGAGGAAGTTCTTCATAGAGAGAGCAATTGCCCTTGGAATGGGCTGCCCAGGGAGGTGGTGGAGTTGCTGTCCCTGAAGGTGTTCAAGAAAAGCCTGGATGGGGCATTTATTGCCATGGTCTAGTTGACTGGACAGGGCTGGGTACTAGGTTGGACTGGATGATTCTATGATTCTAAGATGTACCAATCAACATAATGTCAGTCTTCAGTAAACTGACCCAATTTATGCTGCTTTATGTTTAAATCAGACATTCCACTGTTTTACAGATATGTTCTGGCCTTTTAAAAAGGTAACAAAAAAAAAAACCCCAACCCCAGCACACTTCTGTTGATTCCATCTTAATCTGTTAAATCTCTCTTTGTCAATGTTCTGTTCATTTGGGCCAGCTGATTGCTTGAAAAATTGTAAAAGCTCACTGCAGACTTCCTGCCTATTCAGCGATTTGACTTCTGGTTTGCACCTGGTTGCATCCCACCTTGTGTTCACCAACCAGAGCTGGTTTTATGGAAGCACAGCATGTGGTGTGTAATCACTTCCGAGAAGTCAAGTAAAGCAGCTGGTCTCTTTTACAGTCCAATAATTTTCAATACTAAAATCACTTTAAAGAAACAATTTAAATGAAGGAACCAATTTGAGCTTTCATGGATTGAATTTTTACCTCTTTGTTTTTTTCCTTTTTTTTTTTTAATTGCTCCAGTTGCCAGAAAAGAATAAACACAGGGCTGCTTTTGAGCACCTCAGAGAAAAAACACTACCTGCTTTTCCTTTGCAGGGCATTTCAGGTACCCTCAAAACCTCTGTGGCATTGAAACCGTGATCCTACACTTACTGAGAGTAACAGGAAACTTAATTTTAATAGCAACTCAGGATTGAAACAGTTCTTCCTCCACTGGGAAACTAGTCATCTGGATTACGCAGGGGCAAAGCTCATGTTCAGAAGGTCTGGAATAAAGTATTCTTCTGGACCCATCAGCTACAGTTTTGGGGGTGTAATATGTCAGAAGCAGGGCACAAAAAGCACACACATCAGAGTGTTCACATATTGCCTTCAAGCTGCCAAGAATTTGAGTGTGCATGATTGCATATGGTGCTATCGGTGGGCATAGTTAAGAGGATTCAGAGGGTGTCCTTGGCTGTCCCATTAGCAGCGTTGTTCTGAGTCAGTAAGGCTGCTTTAGTCACTGGAAGAGCACATAGGGCACGTCGTAACTGCTGGCAGTAATGCTCTGACACACACCCCTAGCAGTTTCTCCACACAGCTTCCCTACTCAGGCTAGAAGGCACACGAGGATTAAGGAAACCGGACTGCACAAGCTCCCAGCTAGCACAAGTTGTTAACTTCTCCAAACCTAAATCTCCTTACACGGTAATTATAAGACTCACAGACTACTTTAGGTTGGAAGGGACCTTTTAAGGTCATTTAGTCCACCCTCCCTGCAGTTAGCAAAGACATCTGCAACTAGAGCACAGGTGCTAGAGACCCAAACAATCTGATCTGGAATGGTTCCAAGGATGGGCATCTATGACCTCTCAGGGCAACCTTGAGCCAGGGTCTCACAACTCAGTGTAAAGAATTTCTTCCTTCTCTCCAATCTGAATCTCCCTCTATTAGTTTCAAACCACTGTCCCATGTGCTGTCACAACAGGTCCTACTAAAAAGTCTCACCTATCTTCATCATCAGCCCACTGATAGAAGGCCAATGGAAGGTCTCTCTTCTGGATTACTGGAAGACCACCAGAAGGTCTCCCTGCTCTCTTTGCAGCTGTAGAGATCCTTCCAAAAAGGGACTGAGCTAATACAGCCCACAGGGGTCTGCACAGCCTCTGTTCCCCTCCCCATTCCCTTCCCCCTGTACCAGAGCTCTTCTAACCAGGGTAGGGAGAACATTGCTTCTAACCTTCCCTTTTTGCACCCATGCCAGCACGTGCTCGTGTATGCATAAGCACACATACACTCTTCTGGATGCCTCATTTATTTTTCTCTCCTTGACTCACTCACATGAGCACACTTCTACTCTCTCAACACCTGTCAAATAAAAAATAACAAGGCTAAGTCACTCACTCCTGAAGTTTCCTGAGTGTAGCACTGCAATTCCTTCTCTTGATAAATCAGAAAAGGGGTAACACACACCATACAGTCAATCACAGAAAATTAAGTTCAAGCCAATACAGTCATCTTAGAGAATTATTAAGGTTGGAAAAGACCTCTAAGGTTATCAAGTCCAACCATCAACCCAATACAACCTTCAACATTAAACTGTGTCTCAAAGTGTCATATCTACATGCTGGGTTTTGGTTTCAATACCTCCAGGGATGGTGACTCCACCACCTTCCTGAGTAGCCTCTTCCAATGCCTGACCACTTTTTCAATAAAGGAAATTTTCCTGATCCCCAACCTAAACCTCCCCTAGTGCAATTTAAGGCCTTTCCTTCTCATCCTATTGCTAGTTACCTGGGAGAAGAGGCTCCCATCTAACTCAAATCTCCTTTCAAGGAGCTGTAGAGAGCAATGAGTTCTCCCCTCAGCCTTCTCTTCTCCAGACTAAACAACCGCAGCTCCCTCAGTTGCTCCTCACCAGACCTGTTTTCCAGACACTTCACCAGCTTTTTTGCCCTTCTCCAGACACACTCCCTCACCTTAGTGTCCTTCCAGGAGTAAGGGCCCCAAAACTGAGCACAGTATTCGAGGTGTGGTCTCACCAATGCTGAGTACAGAGATATGATCACTTTTGTAGCTGCACTATTGCTGATCCAGCTTGGGATGCTCTTGGCCTTCTTGGCCACCTGAGCGCACTGCTTCTTATGTCAGAGCTCTTATGTAAATGATAATTCTACAGAACTGGACAAAATTTCCATAGACCCAAAGCTGAATTCATTATATGAAGAGATGAGAAAAATGTGTATGACTGAAAACTATTCAGACAAATCCTCAGTTAAATGCTTCAATGGAGCTTCCTGTGGGTATCATTTATCCAGCATGACTCCAACCTCACACACAGGTGAACTCTGCAGAGCTCTCTTAGACTCTCTAGAAAAGTGGAACAAAGAGAGACAACCCTAGAGACCAGGCATCAGTTTTTGCAACCAGTAGGTAAGGGCTCAGACACATGAGTTACCACACACCAGAAAACGTGCAGTAGCGGTGTAGAAGCTTAGCTGCTGCTATCGTGACTTCTCTTAGCTCAGGCCTAAAGGAGTGAGCCCAGTTACATTTCCTTAAAATCACAGAATCAACCAGGTTGGAAGAGATCTCCAAGATCATCCAGTCCAACTTATCACCAAGCCCTAGCCAAATCAACTAAACCATGGCACTAAGTGCCCCATCCAGGCTTTTCTTGAACACCTCCAGGGACAGTGACTCCACCACCTCCCTGGGCAGCCCATTCCAATGCCAATCACTCTCTCTAAGAAGAACTTCCTCCTGACATACAGCCTATACTTCCCTGGTACAACTTCAGACTGTATCCCCTCGTTCTGTTGCTGGTTGCCTACATATCGAACAGGATGGTCTCAGCTGAAAGGGACCCTAAAGATCATCTAGTTCCAACTGCCTGCCACAGCCAGGGATATCTTCCACTAGATGAGGTTGCTCAAAGCCCTATCCTACCTTGATCATTTCCAGGCTCAAGGTTTCTACCACTTCTCTGGGCAACCTCTTCCAGTGTCTCATCACCTCACAGTAAAGACTTCCTTCCTAATATCTAACTTATATCTCCACTATTTCAGTACAAAACCATTACCCCTTATATTGTCACTAAGTGACCTAGGTAAAAATCCCTCCCCCATCTTTCCTTTAAGCTCCCTTTAAGTACAGGCAAGCTGCTATGAGGTCTCCCTGGAGCCTTCTCTTCTCCAAGCTGAACAACGCCAACTCTCTCAGCCTTTCCTCATAGGAGGGGTGTTCCAGCTCTCTAATCACTTTCATGGGCCTCTTCTTGACCCACTCCAACTGGCTGACATCTTCCTTGTGCTAAAGACTCCAGAACCAAACAAAGTACTCTGGGTGGGGTCTCACTGAGGGGAACAGAAGAAGAATCACTGCCCTCAATCTGGTGGTAACGCTTGTGATGCAGCCAGTTTGTATCTACTGTGAGCTGAGAGTTCATTTATTGCCAGCCAGCGTGGATCAGTTGATAAAAGATAACTCACAAGCACATGCAAGTCTAGTCTCAAGATAAAATATGAGCAGCACTGACACGGTGAGTTAGCTCTGGCTATTATCTGCATTCACTCACTTGCAATATATTAACAGCTCTTTTCTTTTCTTCTTTATATATAATGAAGACTTCAATCCATATTATGAATTATGAACCTAATTCTCTTCCCAGTAATGTTAACGGCAGACAAATGTGTCCCTGCACTTAATATATTCTTTTCAATGTCATTACCTTATTAGTGATTATCAAGTTCTGCTGTCACTGCAAAACATACCATGTTATTCTGCAAAATGATCTAGCAGCTCAGGGAAGGAAAAGGTGTGTACTAAGAGAACAGTCATCTCCCTTCTTAAGCACCTAACATTGGTCACCACCCTGTCGTCACTCCTTTCACCACTCCATTTAACTTGTGTGCATATTTTTCTCCAGTCCAAGGCATGCACATCTTGGCCCAGCTAACCAAGAGAGGCAGAGTATCACAGGGAATGTCTCACAAGCCTCATCACTCTCTGCAAAATTAACTCAAACAAACAAACCAACCCAAAACCAAACAAAAAAAAAATATCAAGCCAAATCTCTCATAGTTAAAAATCATTTCTGGATAACCCATCTAATTTTCTCCATCAGTCTCCTTCTAATCATTGCACACTTTATTTTGAAAGCACTCAGCTTTAGTCACAGAACCACTGAAACGTTCAAGTTGGAAAAGACCCTCAGGATCATCAAGTCCAACCAATATCCCTACTCGACAAGATTCACTCCTAAACCACATCCCCAAGCACCACATCCAAACAACCCTTAAACACATCCAGGACTGATGACTCAACCACCTTCCTGAGCAGCTCATTCCAATGCCTGACCACTCTTGCTGTGAAAAAAACTTTTCCTAATGTCCAGTCTAAACCTACCCAGTCACAGCTTGAAGCCATTCTCTCTTGTTCTATCACTAATTACCTGTGAGCAGAGACTAGCACCAACCTCTCCACAACCTCCCTTCAGGTAGCTGTAGGCAGTCATGAAGTCTCTTCCCAGCCTCTTCTTTTTCACACTAACCATCCCCAGCTCCTTCAGTCATTCCTCATAAGATTTATTGTCCAGGTCCTTCCCCAGCTTCCTTGCCCTCCTCTGCACTCATTCCAGCACCTCCACAAGCCTCTTGTAATGAAGTACCCAAAACTGAACACAACACTCAAAATGTGGCCTCACCAGAGCCGAGTATGAGGGGACAATCACCTCCCTGCTCCTGCTGGACACCACATTTGTCCTATAAGCCAGGATGCCACTGGCTTTCTTGGGCTCCTGGGCACACTGCTTGCTCATATTCAGCTGCTTGTCAACTAAAGTCCCCAGGTCTCTTTCTGCAGGCTGCTTTGCAGCCACACTGCCTGAAGCCTGCAGCCTTGCTTGGGGTTGTTGTGACCCAAGAGCAGGATCTAGTATTTGGCCTTGTTGCAGCTCATCCCATTAACAATGGCCATGGATCCAATATATCCAAGTCCCTCTGTAGAGTCTACCTACCCTCGTGCAGATCAACACTGCCACCTAACTTGGTGTCATCTGCAAGCTTACTGATGCCACACTCTGTGTCTTCATCAAGATGTTAAACAAAAGTAGTCCCAACACTGAACTCTGAGGAACACCACTTGTCCTGGGCAAACTCACCATTTAAGATAAATAAATAAACAAATTCAGACAACTCAGTATCATAGATCAAGGGAAGTAATCTTGCCACAGCAAGAAAAACCACAAAGCATCCAGGGATTTGATGAGCATGAGAAATCAATCATGCATCAAGCCGATTGATGTGGTTTATTTTAAGTCCTTCTCTTCTGATTTATTGCCATCATTGCCACCAATTTGCATAGATAATAGAACAAGGCACCCTCTTAGAGTCTTAATCAGGGTTTAAAAAGTAATACACTGCTACATCTTCCTGCTCATCAGAAAAACGTACACGTTAGTCTTTAATGTCAGTTCTATTACAGGGATGGGGCCAGATTGGGAGGAGGCACTTTCAACTCCTTAGTGACATCACCACCAATTTGTTACTGTAATAGCTTCAAATTAAAAAAAGTCAACAAATCCTTCAAGCTACAACAGGTTGTAAACACGACTGCTACAAGAACAAGGGTGAGCTGTAGTGCCAAGAGCAGTACAATATTCTTTTGAGCACGACAAGTATTGCTACAACTGCGATATTCTTTTGATGCATTCCCAAATTCCATCATTTTGTTTGTTAGAAGATGACTTTTTTCCCTACTCTCAGTGTATCAAAGATGAGTGGGTAGTTTGCTGCTCAGTGATTTCTCTGACAGGTTCTTGCATCACTCAGAGCCCCTGTAAATATGCACAACTGTTTAAAAACAGTGGAGAAACAATGAAAGCCTTGCCTCAAAGAGCCAGACAAAAATCTGTTCCACAAGAGCAATACTTCAGACACAAAGCATATGTGTAAAAGGAAAAATGGAGAAGGGAACTTGAAGATACCAGCATTCAACTGCTATCTCTGAGCAGTAGATTCAGTACAAAAATGTGAGTAGCCTTGGAAGAAAAGAACTGAAAGAAAAGCTCAAATTGTACACTGACTTCAGGAAATACACTGGGCGGGCGTGCTCAAAAAGAACTTGGGAAGGAGCAGCAGGAGAACAAAAATGGGCCAAGCAAAACACCAGGCGGAACTAGCTACTAGCCATGCTAGTAGCTTAGGGGACAGGCTCTGGATCAAGCTAATACAATTCTGAGACATTCAGTACCATACATCCTAAAAAAAGAATAACTTGTCTGGAGGATAAGACTCAAACCATCCAGCACAGACCCTGTGCACAAGGATTCTCAGGTTTCAGAACCCCAATTTACATAGGAGCTATAGAAGTAACCATGTCTCTGTGCTCCACCTTCCTAGACAAGCACCTTTATCCTCCGCAGTCTGAACTGTTGCAAGAACTATTTTCTTCCCCTCTCCTCCCTTTTTAGTTGCTTCTACCAGACCCCTGCTGAGTGCACACCAGACCTGGCCCCATAAAAAGGCAACCTGCTTACCTCCAGGGCAAGGCAAAAATCATTCAGTTTGCATATAATGAAACATAGGAGTCAGTTCCCAGGATCAAATGCTGAGGCCTCAGAAGTGCTTTTGACACTTTCCCATGTTTTGTAGTTTGGGGATTGGGTTTTGTTCAAAGAGCTGTGGCTCTCTGACTAACAGACCCAGTTCTTGGTTTTCTCCAGACATGGTGTCAGCACAACCACCAGAGACTTGCAGGCTTGCAACAGCTCAGCTGCTAGCAGGGTAACCTGGGATCAAAGCTGTGAGACTGTGACATCATTCTGCCTGTCATCTAAAGACCCAACCTTGTAGTCATCCTCACCAAAGCCTGTTAAAGTCAGGAGGAGAGCTTGTACAGTCAACTGACACCACGCGTGACTTGTGAGGAAGAGGTCAAGAACGCTCCATCATTGCTCAACTTTACAGGGTTTGCTACCTTTAGCTCTGTTAAAATAGGGAAGAATTAAAGTTTGCTAGGAAGTTTCTCCCTCCAAAAGAGTTTATATGTAGATAAAAGATGAGACCTGCTACATGTCTCTGTGTCCAAAATAACTGCAGTATTAAAAACCGAAATTCTCTTATGAGAACACTCATTATTAACAGTCCTAATGCCAACTTAAAAATTAGACCAAATCAGCCCAGAACAACATTTGGAAACTCATTTAAAAATGGATTAGCTACTATAAAAAATATATATAGCTACTAAAAATGATTACCTACTATAAAATATAGTATCACTTGCATGGAATGGAAATTATCTGCCCAGAAAAAAAAAAGTAATTAAAAATCAGTTGTTATTACTGCCACACAGCTAAAACACTGGAGCCAAAACAAGTCTGGCATGGGGTTTTAAAAATCAAATCACCTTCATGCCTGTTCCCAAGAGAAATATCTTTGCACTACAGAAATCTAGGAGGCAGGTTCAGTTCAAGTGTGGCTGTTGACCGAGGTTGTTAAAATGTGCCCCTCCAAACAGTCCATGACACTGCTCGATACATGCTGATTAAGGGATTAGCTAGAAAACGGCTCAAGCACCTTGTACTTTTGTTGTAAGAGGTTTAAAAAGCTGTTAATCGACAAACTGGACAGCAGCATCAACTCTGTCATCTGCTTCAAGAATTAACCCTGTTGGTATGAGCCAGCTGAGCTCAGGTACTTTTCCCCAGACAGACACCAGCTTACCTCACACAGCACATCTGTTCAAGGGCCCAAAAACCTTACTGAAAAGTCAATCACAAGGTAGGAGAGCATGTCCCTAATGGAGAAAAGAAAAAGCTTGCAGTTCACAGGATGACAGGATGTTAAGGGTTGGATTGGATCTCCAGAGATTCTCAAGTACAACTGCCTTGCCAGAGCAAGACCGCAGAATCCAGTGCAGCTAAAGATCACAGAATCGTAGAACAGTTTGGGTTCGAAGGGGCCTCTGGAGGTCATCTACTGGGAGGTCCCAGTGAACAGGGACAACTTCCACTAGATCAGGCTGCTCAGAGCCTTGTCAAGCCTGACCTTGAATATCTGCCTGGATGGCACCTCAACTATCTTATGATACATCAACTGCGCCTTCCATAACTGCTTTTACTGAGCTCCTCATAAGCCGAAATCGACAGCTACTCAAACACCTAAGCATGTACAACAGCGATGATGGATTTTTGCCTCCCTCCTCCTTTTGTTCCATCCCTTGTCAGTACAGGTCACTGCAGAGGAAGATGACACCAGAAGGTCACATATGTGCCAGTGGCCTCTTTACCAGCTTTAGAAGCAGCCAAACTAGGTTCTAGTTCTTTTATTTCACACACTACTCCTAATGTCTCACAACAGAGAATTTCCTTCACAATTTTAATAGAAAATCCCCCCTTGAAACTAATTTGACAGAGTGGAATCCAAATTGCACTCTCCTTCAAATCAAATACCTTCTGCACAATGCACTCTGGGTGTAGGAGAAGCAGCACCAATAAATGAAACTGAAGATAAAACCTGCAAATTCTTCAGTGGAGAATGATAGCACTTAGCAAAGATAATTGCACACATTCAACATAAAATGAGAACTCAAGGAGAATCCTGTAAAGTCACAAAATATTTGGATTTGAAGCAATGAAAATGTATTGCAGCTGAGGATCTATCAGCTGGAAAAAAATGGTGTTCTCTATTTCCTTCCCTGTAAGGGAAGCTATTTTACACATAAAGCCGTGCAATTAGTGTTGGTACACAATGACTTCTTTTTCAGGCTCGTTCTTCTTGCAGCACCACAGAACAAACATCAGACTGAAAATAGAACCCAGTGATAAAAAGACATACAGGCCTTTCATTAGTGTAAATGGCCTAAGCCCACAAAATGAAGGGAAACAAAACAGCCTGATGTCATCTGCTGATGCAGAGGAGGGTGGGGGCAGCAGGGCAAGCATCACTTTCCACTTCCCTCATTATCCTAAAGTCACCAAAGTTGCTTCAGAAGAGAGTTCTATTTATGTGTTGCCTTCATAGTTTTATCATCTTCTCAAGCTCTAGGCAAGCAGTTGGACTTGATGACCTCAAAGTACAATTCCAACCTTGCCAGGGGTTTGAACAGGGCTGAGTAACTGAACAGGCTGAGAACTGGCAGGGAAGCAGCCTTGGGTAGAAGCTATGAAAGTCTAGCTGATGTCTGTAACCTGAGCTGGGTGAAGGAGCCTCGAAAAGGGGGCAGGCTGGCCAGCCCTGGGAACAAGCAAATGTTTTGGCTAGCAAAACTTATCAGAATTATGTATGTGTATAGCCAATCTACTATATAAGCATCACTCTTAGCTTCAATAAATGGATTGACTTCCCATGTACCATACTGGCACAAGCTCATGTCTTTCTCGCTCCTGTACGGTCTAAGTGAGGCCAACTCAACACAACCTCAACAGTCCTATGATTCTATGAAAGCAAAAGGTAGTTGAGTAGGTTGAGAGCCAAGTTATTTAATTCTGATCTTCTCTATGCCCAGTGCACACAAACAGGAGGTACTGCTCTGGTTTGTGTTGTCCCTGCTCACACAAAATAGAAGACTTCTTTCCTGTCACTGAAAAATGGAGTTTAGCTTGTGGAGTATCTGTCACATCTTTTACTTCTGCAGTAATAATATGATCTGGAGATGCTTTGGGGTTTACTTTATTATGCCAGGGATATCTAAATTGTATCTCTTCAGTTACACAGTAGATAAAAATTGCCCACTACAGTTTTCATGGTGCTTATACATTAAGATATCTTTATCTTCAACACAGCGTAGCTGGTAAAAAAACATTTGCCCTGTGAGACCATGTTATTACTTCAGTATTGAATTCTGACTTTGAGTGAAGGCTCCCACACAACTTCTCCAATAGTCTAATAATAAAAAATAAACCAAACAAAACCCAGAGGAAAGTATTTCCAGTAGAATAAACAGCTCAAACTTAGAATAAACCCAAGGATAATATTTATTCCTATTTATACTTACATCATCAGCTACAGCCCCTCTCCACCATTCAATTGCACAAAGCTAAATTCTGTACCACAAATCATTTCCCTGGAGGTGTTCAAGGCCAGGTTAGATGAGGCCTTGAGCGACCTGTTATCGTGGGAGGTGTCCCTGCCTGTGGCAGGAGGTTGGAACTCTGAGGTCACTTCCAACCTAAACCATTCTATAATTCTACAACAAGAGGAGTCTTGCAAGAATCTAGCCCAGGTGGACCTTCTTCCCAGTACCACAAGCATAAGAATACTCTGATTTTGCAGGTCTAATGTTAGGAATTTTTTCAACAGGCTTCACCTTTCCTAAGCTGATTTTGAGGAAAAAAAAAATCACAACTACATCTCATTTTGAGGAAAAACCAAAAAATGCCCAAAAAATGGCTCCTTCTGCTTGCAAACTTTTGGTTCCTGGCAATTTGAGGCCCACAGCTCTCTGTACATTGCAATGCTTTTTGGGTAACACTGCCAGACCACCACCATCCTCTTCAATTGCCAAGCCATTTAAGACCCTATAGCAGTTCAGACAACCATTTATTTCACTCCCAACTCTGTGAGTATTGTTTTGTTTTGTTTTTAAACCAATAGTATTAGAAACAATAAACCAGCTTCACCTTCCACACAGTTAACAGGACCATTAATGATTAAGAAACTCATAGGTTCATGCAAAAAAAAAAAAGACAATAAATCTGAAATATCCTCATACTTCCTTGACCTGGTTTAAGCCTGCTCAGCTAGGAAGCTTTGGCAGAAGTGTGGTGGAAGGAAGGAGGGCAGCACTTCCAGGCAGCGACATTTTTCAAGGTGTTAATTAATTTGGCAAGTATAATTATTTTTAATCTGGGTGCCAAGGTGTCTCTCCCATTGCTTGAAATCCTGGTGCTGTGACATTACAAAAGACACACATCAGCCCTCAGCCCTCATTACAGCATCGTTAGATCCTTCACAAATATCAGTCTCAAATCCATTTAAATGGGTTTCAGCTCACCAAAAGAGGGTGCTAAGGAAAAGAATGTTTATGGACTCTTAAGAGTCCCAGAGCAGTTCAGAACCTCCAAAAATGTCTTCCAACAAGCCAGAGAGGTAAACAACTTCCAGTGCAATGAAAGCCTGCTCACACAGAAAGCTCTTGCCAAGCTGAACTCCATGGGAGGCTCACCAGCTGCCATGGAAAGCAAAGCCAAATGTGTGCCAGAGCTGATCCACATCCACACGCTATCACTGCTGTCTTCAGGCAACATTAGGAGAAGAAAAATGGACAAGGGAGGGAAGAAAAAAAAAACTCACTCTGAAATAATCTCTCAGCTGCTTCTTCAGCATCTATTCCCTTCTCAGAAGCAGCCAATGTCACTTAACTGGCTCCAGCTATAGAGGAAGACCCCAGTGTGGGGAAAGGATTATACTCCTGAGCACCACAAAAAAGCCTGCAAAAAAACAACCCAGAAAACCAAATGCTAAATACAACCACTAGGTTAACCTCTGGTTATGACAGAGAAGTAAAACAAGTGGAATGGAAAAGGAAACAGTCACTTACAGCTGCAGTGGCACAGCCTGCCCTTGCTATGCAGCAAAGCAGTTCTGCTTGCCAGGTTACTGCACTGGATTTAGCAGATGCTTCAAGTTCTCAATTTTTGGGCAAACCCACGCTGTTCTCCTGCCTTTACGAGTCCAGAGACTGCCCAGGCTGCTCATAGCTCTCAAATCCTGCTGGGTCTGGATCCCAGAAAGGAGCTGTTGTCCTTCAGTGCGCCACTGATCCCAGGCTCCTGGTCTTTTCGGGCACCGATCCAGATGAGCTTGCATGCAGACAGACACTCCATGGCTGGCTAAAATCTGCTATAGGGCATTGCAGTCTGGCCAGCAGCATTTATTAGAGAAAAGTGCTGTACCAGCACATACAAGTGTATTTAGATGCTGTTCCAATCTCCTTTCATTTGCTGGGCACATCAGCGTACTAATGCTGTAGTACCCACAGGGGGATATCCAGCAACTCAAGAACACAACTGCCAGGAATATTTCAGTCCAGGTGAGAGATTTCCAAGAAGTTTTAAAGAAAAAAATCTCTATCTCTTTTCTTACTCTCAAAATCTGTAATTGTTGGCAAAGGCGAATTCAGCATAAGAGCAAACAAATTGGCTAAGCTGAAAACTCACTAACCTCAACAATTTAGTCTCTTGGTACGGTCAATGGTGGCTACTCAGGGAACAGTCTAAGGTCAAGGCCAATATCCACTGACAGCATCCAAGCAATCCAAATTCCAGCCTTTCTTAAAAGCGTTTCTGAAGATGGGTTTCTTATCATTCCCACAGTGTCAAGCATGTCTAGAATAAAATGACTGGATTTGTGTTAAAACAAAAGCAGATTTGCCTAACAAGCACCCTGGGTTTGGTTTAGATCACTGTCGTGGTGCTTACCTGCAAACAAGTGATGCTAGCATTGAGCTTAGGACAAGACTTTAAATTAAATGAAACCTGCCCTGTCAGACTATCATTCAGTGAACTTCACATGCTTTCTGTTTCCTTCCTCTGTGTCCACACCGAAGATTCTAGGGAAAACATCTTAGAATTCCTGACCAAATCACAGAAGGGTTTGGGTTGGAAATGACCTCAAAAATCATTCTGTTCCAACCCCCCTACCACAGGCAGGGACACCTTCCACTAGAATGGGTTGCCCAGGGAGGTGGTGGTGGAGTCACTGTCCCTGGAGATGTTCAAGAAAAGACTGGATGAGGCATTTAGTGCCATGGTCTAGATGACTGGATAGGGCTGGGTGATAGGTTGGACTGGATGATCTTGGACGTCTCTTCCAACCTGGTTGATTCTATGATTCTAGACCAGGCTGTCCTGTCCAGCCTGGTCTTCAACATCTCCAGGCAGGGGCATCCACAACTTCCCTGGACAACCTATCACAGTATTTTATATTATAATACATAATACTATACATAGGGTCAGAAGAAAGCAGGCAGACTATTCAGGTATGGAAGGCTGACAAAAGCCTGCCATTCAGCTGGAGTAGCCAGAACAACTTGAAAGGGATATTTAAATGCACAGAGAAATGAATTTGTACAATTGGCAACAAGAAGCTATTGACAAACAGCAGCAATTTCCAAAATCACTGTCAGCAGATGCCACGTTCATAACATTTTCCCCTCAAATGAGAATCTGTAATAAAAAAAAAAACCAAAACAAAAACCAAACAGCACACCATGAAAAACGACCACAAAACCAGCAATAAAGAAGCTTCTGGGGAAAGGAACTCTCAAAATACATCTTTATAATCCAAGGCTTTTGTGATCGTGTTTTGGATTTAAGGTTACACTTTAATCTAGACACCTGGGGCTGGACTCATCCTGTGGGTAGACAAACTGGAAACAACAGTTCCCCATCCCAAAACCAGAACGAGACAAGCTCTTTCTATTGTTTTGCAACAATACTGTGGAAATGAGCTTAAAGTGACATTTCACTCAAGCTTTTGTTACAGAAGAATGCTAATCATTCCCATCCTGCATCCCAATCACTCACTGCTTCTTAACTTCATTAACAACTTAAGATTCAGCATAGACACAGAAGTCCTACAGAATGAAAAGGCAGGCAGCAGAAATAAACTCATCAAAACCATTATGAAGCCTCTTCTCACTGCCAAATAAAAGCTATGTAGAGATGAGCCATCCTAACACCAGAAGAGGCCACGTGGTGATGGCACTGGATTGTGACTCACAATCCTATACTCATGTGCCAACAAGGCTCCTTGGGATGACCTTAGGCAAGTCATCCCATTCAGCTCTTGAAGCGGCATGAAAAGATGACAACAAGGCTGAAGCACTCCCGAAACTGCAAAAGGGTAGATTTTTTTTCTTTTTACAGGAGACACTAAGACACAGTGAAAAGGACCAGAAAGTACTTGATCAGACAACACTGTCTGGTGAGAGAGGGAAAACTGCATCATAAACCTGTAACTGGCAAGTCTAAGAAAGTTAAGAGTGATTTACCTTGCTTCATGTAAAGCCCCTGAGTACACCCTTCTGATTGTCAGTTAAGGCTGTGCTGGCACTGTCCCATCATTTAAAGCAATCCCAGTTGTCCCACGTGGAAGACTTTGAGAATCTCATCCTTAGACAGGTAAGCCAGTCTGGTTTTATACCTAACTAGCAGCAGGCAGGATATTGGTATAAACCTGATTAAACATAATTTCATCTACAGAAAGACAAAGGAAATGAGTCAGTACAATGAGCATGTGTAACAGGACGGAGAATACGCAGCAGTGTCCATAGAGGAGATTTTAAACTGATCTTCGCAACATGCAAAGGCAGTGGTGAGTTATGAGCATGTTTTTGTTACAGGAGGATTGTGCACCCATCGAGTTCAACTGAGCTTTTATAAATAATGCAGAAGCAAGCCACTAATTGGCCTGTTGCAGAAAAATTTTGCATTTCACAACTCACTGCTCTTCCTGTATATTATCTAGGGGTTTATCCCAACTAATCCAACAACGCAGACATCTGACCAAGCAGTCAGTGCAAAGCTCCCAGAAGAAGGAGCAGTTTTTTTCTTTTTTAACCTGGTTTCTTGAGAAAACAGAGATTAGACACTTTCGCTGTCCAGATATCCATCCCTTCATTACTTCACTTCTCCTTCAGCAGTTGTTTGTGAGACAGGTACCTGCTGGAGAGTGTCCAACTAGGGTCATGAGGATGATTAGGGGACTTAAGCATCTCCCACACGGAGAAGAGACTGAGAGCCCTGAGGCTGTTTAGTCTTGAGAGGAAAAGACCAAGAGGGGATCTGATCGATGTAAGTACCTGAGGGCTAGGTCCCCAAGGACCTAGGACCCCAAGTGGAGGGGTCCAAATTCTTTTCAGTGATGCGCAGTAATAAGACAAGGCACAGTGGATACAAAGTTGAACATAGAAGGTTTTACCTCAACATGGATAAAATTCTTTATAGCGAGGGTGACAGAATACTGAAACAGGCTGTCCAGTGAGGTTGTAGAGTCTCCCTGCCTGGATGCATTTCTGTTCAGACTACACTAGGTGATCCTGCTTTTGGCAGGGGAGTTGGACTCGATCTCTGGAGGTCCCTTCCGACCTCTAACATTGTGTGATCCTGTGATTTCAGCCATGTCTTGAGATGAAAGCTTCAGAAATATCGTTTGTAAAAGTTCAACCCAAAACCTCAGCAAAGAAAAGAGATCTCAATTAATTTCTTGATGATGGAAAGGCAATCATAAACCATTCCTTGCCCATTTCAAGAGCAGACATCCAGCAGCCACCATTTGCACTGCCTTGCTGACCTGCTTGCAGGAGAAAGAGGTTCCTGCCAGACACAGAAGGAAGAGATGCAAGGGTGGAGAGCGCAACTCCACTTTAGGATATGGCTTAATAGCCATTGCAGTGTTAGCAGGATAGTTGAACATCATGATCTTAGAGGTCTTATCCAACTGAAACAATTCTACTATTCAGTTCCATGACTCTAAACGAGCTGAGTATGAAAGTCTAACAGAAGAGGTTACAAACCTGCCCAAGCCCCCTTTGCTACTTCTATCCCTTAAAGAACAACTGTCCTTTTAAAGTAAAGGGAAATGATCACCAAAACTTCAGGTGCTGATCAACTTTCCTCTTGCTCAGTCTTTGTGTTTCCTCCCAGTAAATAGAACGCATGCTTGAAATTGATCTCATTCCTTTAATTCCACTTGTTTTGTAATTAACTCAAAACAGCTTTTCAAAGGTTGGAAGAACTATTGCTACTGTTGGGAAAAGGTCTTACCCATCCAGAGGCAAGAGCTAGAAAATACTTCTCAGAGGCCAGACACACAGCTGAGTTATTATGCGTCACTGAGTTACCACCCACCCCTGGAGCAGTCCCTGCTTAGGCACCTCTCTGTCCTCACCAGAAATGCAAAGCAAAAGAAGCTTGCTGCAACAGGCTTGCTAATACACTTGGTTAAACCTTCCTGAGTGCTTCAGAGAGGGTATTTAAACTTGTGTCCACCACAGGCTGAGAACAGGCATCCATCCAATCATGGTGACTCAGGGGACACGCAGTTACCCATGCCCTGCAGTATCTCCTCTTGAAGTCACACTAGGCTAAGAAGCCACGTCTGCTTTTTGTGCTGCTACTCTTGTCTGCACTCTTTACTCAAGGAACCTACCAATCTTGCTGAGAATGTCAAGTGGACAAGCATGCAAAATTGCTGGAAGTTGCTTCCAAGAAGTTTAATCAGTTAGGTAGAATTCCATGGCTTGGGTGGAAGGCTTTTTGACTTCAGGAGTTAGTATCAGCCCAGCAACTACTCACATTTGAAAATCCATCCACCTTTGAAAGTGTAATACCCCAAACAGGAGAGTCCTCTACTTTACTACCTGCCTGGGCAGCACACATGGAAGATGGGGAGCACAGCTGGGCTGCATTCAACTGCCTGCTTCAAGAACCAGATGCTCATGTAGAAAGTAGCCTGCAAACTTCAGAGTTTGACTCCTTGGCTGGTTCCTTTGATAACAGCTGAGATGACAGTTCAGAAGTTGCCTCTGGGTCTATCACATAGTTATCCAGCTGATGAGCTACCCAGGCTGTCCTAACCTTTGAGATATAACTTTTATTCAATTTGCCTGTCTTCCAGAGGAAATGATGCATTCTCCTTCACTTACTGCACAAGCTATTGCAATGGTCCTTCAATAAAAATCTCCCAATGGGTTCTTTATGGAGAGAGAAAATGAAATGTTTCTGCTTGATAAGTCTGGTTTCTTCTTGGGTCTCACTGCTTATTTTTAGGTAATGTTTCTGGAAGAGGTTCTGACTGGACCAGTAATATCTTGCAGATAGAAACAAATGTCATTTTTAAAGGAGCGTAATACAAGCGACACAAATCAGTAAGAAATTCACCCAAAATCTCTAATACAGCTCTGTGGGAAAGCTGGCATTTATGAGAGATCAGTGGGAAAGCTTTAATGAGCCTCAATGAAATTATTTCCTGCTTTCTTATAGCAGCTTGAGCAGACTTGTTCCCAAACTTCAACTGAAAAGAACTGGTATCAAAGCACTGCTTCTTTTTAAGCCTGCTTTCCACAGGGAGGAAAAAATCACAGAGAAAAGTCCTGGAGGGAGCCCAGGGTAAAGTTTATGTTTACAAACATGATCCTGCCTCAGGGGGTTGTTACTTGAGAGTCCCTACATGGTGGGAGACCGCATTCATAAATACTTACATCTTCAGGAAAAGTACAAATGCAGAGCCAGAGCCAGACATTCTAAGCTGATTTTTCTGTGTAACATGGGTCATCAACAAAAGAAACAAAATGGATTCTTAAGAGGATGTCTTGAGTGTGTTTGGTCTTCTGAGCATGACCCAGACCGTCTCCTGCTTTGTGCTCTGTGGAACATATTCAGCTCACAGGCATGAGTTCTTTTGCCACTGCCCCAGGGAGAGTCTTGCTTAACACCTGAATCTTCTACGCTATCTTATTCAGAAAGACAAACCTCATCTTAAAGAACAGCTCATGAAGAACCCACTGCTATTCCTAGCTAAGGTCTTCCAAAATGATAACAACAAAGATGTTCAGCTTACTTCTTGCATAAATTGCTGTAGCTACTGACGTGAATTTCACTATCTCCCAACCCTGCCTGCTTAAGGATTCTCTTTTCCTCTTTTAACATACTGAAGATCCATTTGCTTTCCCATGACATCTCCAGAGTAAGATAAGATGCAGCCTCTCTTCTCTTTTCCCAGATTCAAGAAAGGCAGGAATGAGGCATCTGCAACACGTACATGGACCTACCCTAGCATCTGACACAATGACTTATGACTCAGCAGACAGGAGTATCTCTGAATAGACAGATGGCATCTAATTCAGTACATTATTAACAGGGATTTAATGACCAGAATAAGTAATTATGTGCCAGAAGCTTGGTTCAGTCAGGCTAAATAGTAGCAAACCAAGCAAATCATTCTGCTCCTAATGTAAAGGGGCAATGCTATTTACGACGTTTTGTTAAGACTTTACCCTAGGCAAAGAAGAATTAAACCCCACAGAACAAAAACCAAAGAGCAGCAGGTTGGCTGGATGGAGAGGAAGCAGAAAGCAGGCAAAGACCACATATCCTTAAGGAGGACCAGCAGGTACTGGGGGAAGAGAGGCCAAGGGCAAAGAATGGTTGATGCATCTAAATGTACATCTGAACTCCTAGCCTTCAGAGCTTGCTTTCAAGATGGTCAGAATCAGGTTCTCCTCAGACTTGCCAGACTAATCAATATCTTGATTATGGATTTTACATCCTTGAAGCACTAGACAAATGTGTACTAATTCCAACTGTACCCAAGAAGCTAAATAAACACAATTGCCCACAAGTAAATTGTAGAACTACAACACAGGAGGGTTAGCAAATTCATCAGGGCATTTGCCAAGCTAGTTTCACTGCTGGAATGTCCTGTCTCTGGATTCAATGTTTAGTGTGACCAACCATCAGTTTTCAGATGTTGTGTGCATGACTTTCTCAGGAGGTAAAACATCCTATCTACTCTGAATTACACAAGCAACAAGAGCATGATCTACCTCCCTCAAAACACAACCTTTTATGATTCTCCACAGCATGTCTCTATGGCCCAGCTTCTGCTCAGCTTGAAAATCACTAAACTGGACCAGCAATACTGTGATTATCTCTTTTCAGCCTATCCAGCAAAAGAAACTACAAGGAAAACTGCTCATTAAAAAAGAAGTCCCTAAGCAATTACATGAAATGAAAATTAGGTTTCCAATTGTATTAACGTAACTCTTTTGCATATATTCTCAACACTTAGGCTTGTACTTCCTATACAGACAAAGCTTAAAGATATTAAACATTAGGTCAAAATAGTCCCACAACAAAATGTGAGGGAAAAAAAAAGATTAGTTAAAAACATATATGCAAAAAAAAAAATTATCAGAGCCATGACCACTTTTAAAGAATAAATAACTTCACTTACTGTGATTTTATCAAATCTACATCCAAAGGCCATTTGTTTTCACTGCACTAACAGTAGCCAACTTTTCTATTGGAGTGGTACATTAGGTATGTGCTTTCCAGCATAAAAACGTAAAAGATCAGGTAGTTCAAAGATTTGATGCCACCTATGAAAAAGAAACACATTCTCAGCTTCACCTTACAGAATCACAGAATCATTACAGTTGGAAAAGATCTTTAAGGTCGCAGAGTCAAACCACTACTCAACTCCATAAATTTTGGTGCCAAACCATGTTCCTCAGCACCACAGCTCTGCCACTTTTAAGCATCACCAGGGATGAGTGTTCAGCCACCTTCCCCAGGCAGTCTGTTCTAATGTTTGAGAACCCTTTCAGGGAGGAAGTTTGTTCTAGTATCCAACCTAAACCTCCTGTAGTGCAACTTGAGGCCATTTCCTCTCATTCTATCACTAGTTACTTAAGAGAGGTGTGCTAGTTTGAAGCTAGCTAGAATGTTTTGGTGAGAAGGATTAGATCACAGGCTGTGAAAGGGAAACAAGGCTGATGGCTACTTCACTCACAGGCTTGCCAAGAGGTGTAAGAGCAAGAATCCAAACACAGATAAGGGAGTCACTCTTTGTCTGGGCTGTGGGCTGCATTTTCTCTCTAACCTCACTCTCTGTCTCTCTGATTAGTTCACCTGCTTCCTAACCCCCCTGGCTGACCCTCCATTCTTACTTGGGGCACAAGGCAATGTCTGGGGTAAGGCTGAGGGGTGGGAGAAGGTGGAAGGGCGATTGGGAGCCCCTCCTGGGGGACTCAGGTTTCTGGGAGGGCTGCTGTGTTTCTGTATTACCTTTTACCTTGTGTATTTCTGTATACAACTGTATATACTGTAAATATCTGCTTGTATCTTGTGCTAAGCTGTAAATATAAGCTTCATTCAAATTTCCAGAGCCAGCTGAGTCTAGTTTGGGTGATTTCCAAACTGGAGGGGGGGCAGGGAACACCCAAACCACCACAAGAGGACACCAACCCCCACCTCACTACAATTTCCTTTCAGGGAGCTGTAGAGATCCAGAAGGGCTCCCCTCAGACTTCTCCACACAAAACAGTCTAGCTCCCTCAGCTGCTCCTCACCAGACCTGCTCTGCAGACACTTCACCAGCTTTCTCGCCCTTCACTGGATCTGCTCCAGCATCTCAAAGTCCTTCTTGGAGTGAGGCCCCAAAGCTGAACACAGTACTCAAAGTGTGACCTCACCAGTGTTGAGTACAAGGGAACAATCACTCCTCCGCTCCTGATGGTTACACTGCAGCTGGTCCAGGCTAGGATGCTGGTGGCTGCCTTGACCACATGGGCACACTCTGGCTCATGTTCAGCCTACTGCCAACCAGCACTCCCAGGTCTTTATCTGCTGAGCAGTTTTCACCACTCTGCCCCAAGCCTTCAGTGTTCAGGGAGTTGTTGCAACTCAAGTGCAGAGCCTGGTACGTGGCCCATATGGGCACTCCTGGCACTTTCCAAATTGCCAGTAACTTCAAATGTCTTTCTACTGCAAGTGGGAATGGGGTATGACAAACAGGTGAAAGACAAGGAAAAACATGTATCATCTGTTGTCAAGAAAAGAGATTGTTTTCACTCACGCACTGCTATTTTTCACATTGCTGAAGCACAAAACACTCTCCGAAAGGTTAATTCTGAAGTATGCAAAGACTCTGTGTCACTTCAGATGGCTCAAGCTGCCAGATGATTTACTGTGATTGTGCTAATCATATCTTACTAATTACTGCAGTCTCATGTTCAGAGTCCTAAGCCACATGCAGAACTCACACTCAGCCCAACTGCAAGAGATCAACTAAAAAAAACTTCCAACAACACCACCCCCCCACCCCCAATAAAAAACAAAACCCAGTCAAGCTTAACCCTATTTCAATGTCTCCACGTGTACATCACTTGATGCAATTCTGCATCCCAGAAAAGCTCAGGGGAACAGAACCTTCTCCACTGCACACTGGGAGTCAGCGAATTAGTATCTCAAGGGGATGATCTGGAGAATGTCTTACTCATGGCTTTGTTCTGCTGGAATGGGTTTAAGCCGTAAGAGGGGAGATTCAGACTGGATATTAGGAGGAAGTTCGTTACAGTGAGGGTGGTGAGACACTGGAACGGGTTGCCCAGGGAGGTTGTGGATGCTTCCTCCCTGGAGGCGTTTAAAGCCAGGCTGGATGAGGCCTTGAGCAGCCTGCTCTAGTGGGAGGTGTCCCTGCCTATGGCAGGGGGTTGGAGCTGGATGATCCTTGAGGTCCCTTCCAACCTAAACCATTCCATGATTCTACTTTGGAAAATCACAAAGAGATCAAGGCCAGCTCAGCAGGGTCCCATGGCTGGGCAGATCAGTGGCAGGACAGGAGACCAACACCTACAGCATCACTGTGGCACACACCGGTTGCTCTAAGTTGGGCTGAAATGGGGTTCCTGGTTGAAGGATTGGGAGGATGAGGACAGAGACTGAGGCAGGTGTGCTTTTAAACCTACTGTGCATGGCACTGAAGGAGAGGAGAAGGCAAGTATCCAAAGACAGCATCTTTCAAAATCACATTCACCACCAGAGCTCTGCAGAGCTGCAAGGTTTTTCTTGAGAAGCATTTCTTAGGGTAATTTTTCCTTGCTCTGGCTAAGCAAAGGAGCCTGTGCCATCATCTTGAGGACAGATCTGAAATGCAAACCTGCCACATTATCTTCCCTTTCAAAATCAGATGATCAGCTGTGGCTTTAGTCCTGCCAAATTTTTGCCAAATATAGTACAAAATTACACAGAACCATAGTAACTGCACTCCCACTATTGTTCTGATTTAAAGAGGAGTTTGATTACATTAGGTAAATATTTGTCCTTATGTAATAGCTTGCTCCAGCCTTCTAAAAATGTGCTGTCTCCTAGAATTTAACTGAAGAGGGCACTTTTATATGTCACTGCTTTGCTCCAAAATCAAGTATACTCTATTATATCACGAGTATTAAACTGTGAGCAATGTTATTATAACCAATAATAGTCATCCAGACAATTATCTAGTTGCAGTTGCACTTCTCCTATTAAATCTAGAAGCCTGAAGCATGCTCAGAGGCAGTAAGAATTGCAAGGCCATCTCTGATGAGCTCAATAGTAGTTATTTATTCACAGAACGTCAAATTCCAACGGCCTTGAGACTTCCAGGAAGAAAGCAACAAAGACTTGACTCCCCATCTAAATACTGACTCGTTCTTTGTGTTGATATAATTATGAAGTTTCAGTCATTGCAAAGCTGTTCACACTGCTTTATCAACTACATGCATTGCAAAATATATGCTAACTGCAGTTTTTTCCATTATAAAACTGGCTGGTGAAGTCACTGTTCTATTTCCAGCTCAGCTCTGGCACTGTGCGGATGCTCGCTGCTTAGTAAATAGAACATTTTCTTTTTCATTCTCTCTTTCTCTCTGTTTTTTTTTTTAAGGGAAAACAAAACATGCTGAATAATAAAAAAAAAACCCCAACAACAGCAACCTAGAGGCTTTTGATACCCTTTCTTCCAAGTCATTTTAAATAGGTAATGAAATAACTGAATGACGAAAAGCAAATCCAGGCTTGCGTGATGACTCAACGCACTGGGAGTCATGAGGAAAATGTCGAATTCTTGACTCCATGTTCCATTAAAACACATAGCAAAGCTTTCACCTTTTAAAATAGGTGTCATCAACAGCCTAGGCAGCATTAATCAACATTCTTATCACTGAGGTAATTACATTCCTCCTGGCGCTCATACACAAACGGGTGGAATTTAAGATCTTAATGAGAGGCTTGGAAAAGAAAGAACAAAGCAAGCAAGCTCGTTTGCCCTATGTCTTTCCTTGACAGCTCCAGCTAGAACTCTCACTTCTTCAGCCAGCTTCTGTGATGAAGAAAGTTTTAGCCCCATGCAAATATATCAGCTCATTTTCCTATGAATATTTGCTCAAATAAATTATTCCGCCTGCTTTGGCTGTGTTCATATTTACGTTCTGTGAATCCTGGAGGCAAGGGGACTGTCACAAACATTTATTCAAACAAAGGATTTAAACCAAGCCTGTTGACAGTTTTTCTTCTGAAACACAGAATATTTCTATCAGGAATGTGGTTATTACAAGAGTCCAGCTCAAACAATCACAAGACTTGCATGCTTCTTGCTGTAGCATAAACAAGCAGCACAGATCAAATGAGTGACTCCCCAACAGAACAGTGCTCTACAGAAAGAATGGGATTCAACTTCCTAAATCCTATGGCAAGAAGAAGTCTCAGTACAAACCCCCACCTAACCCAGGAGCCAAGTTGTCTGTCTAGATCCTAGTCAGCACTCTCAGTGCAACACATACCTCAATACACCAGTGACATTTCCCACACGTCAAAAGCTGAATGCAAAAGCATAGTACAGAACCACACAATCTCAGAGGTTGGAAGGGACCTCCAGAGATGACCCAGTCCAATAACCCTGGCCAAGGCAGGATCTCCCAGGGTAGTTCACACACGAATGCATTCAGGTAGGTTATGAAGGTTTCCAGGGAAGGAGACTCCCCAACCTCTCTGGGCAGCTTGTTCCAGTGCTCTGTCACCCTCACTGTAAAGAAGTTTCTCCTCATGTTGAGGTGAAACCTTCTATGTTCCACTTTGTAGCTGTTACTCCTTGTCCTATTGCTGCTGACCGTCAAAAAGAGATTAGCCCCAACCACCTGACACCCACCCCTCAGATATTTGTATACACTGATCAGATTCCCTCTCAGCCTTCTCTTCTCCAGGCTAAACAGCCCCAGGTTTCTCAGACTCTCTTCATGAGGGAGATGCTCAAGTGCCCTAATCATCCTTATGACTTTCCACTGGACTCTTTCCAGGAGGTCCCTGTCTCTCCTGAACTGCAGAGCCCAAAACTGGACACAGTATTCCAGATGCGGTCTCACTAGGGCAGAGCAATGCAAACTCATGCAATAGTACAGCCCCCAGATGATATTTCTATCATACCTAACCTACAGAAGGTATATCTTCCAAGTAAAACCAGTGCTTCACTCAGCAACTCCATAACCCAAACACTGCCGTAGCAAAACTCCCTCTGCCCTTGACCAGAATTTGGTCCAAGGATGTAAATATTGGAGGTCACATGGGAGATGCACACACAGACTTCATGGAGAGACTGTAAGAAAGCAAGTACTTTAATAACTCTATCTAGAAGGTAAGAATAGACTATGGCAGTGCCAAAAATACTTTTCAAAATAGAGCACACTTGTTCTCTCCTTTTCTGCTGCCAAGAGGTATCTGCAGCAGAGGACCGGAGGCAGCTGGGACAGGTGTTCCCTCTAAAAGTAGAATTCATACTTTTGGCCACCTATACAACACGGTTGGCCAATGTGTTCAAATCCAAGCGTGGTATCCTTCCAACAGCAACATTCAGTCACTGGCAAGCTTCACGGGAAGCTCTGCAGTTGCCTTTCATATGATCAGACACAAAGCTGCTTTCTGAGCTCCCTTCTGCAGTTCCTTTTCAATTCTGAAACGTGTATGCTTTAAAATTATCTGGAAGAGTTACAAATTACTCTAACCAACTCTTTAAGCATGCAAGAATATGCGACTGTAAGGAGATTATAAATATATTTTCTTACAGCTGAGTAGTTCAAACCCAACATTTAAGTGTTGGTACAAAAATATGTGAAACCAAATTGCATGACAGAGCTTGCTTTGTCAAAACACAAATGTCTCATAAAATATGCTGTCTGGCAGCGTAAGTAGTAGGTGATATTTTTCAGACACTTTCCCAGTGAGAAATACCTATTAAAATTAACCAAAAAAATGTCAGCATTTGAGATTTTGACTTGTGACTTGAAATGGCAACAATCCTGAGGTTTATCAAGATCTGTTTCAAAATCAGTTTTCCTCCCACGAAAGTATTTTCAGCTATGTAAAACGTTTCAATGACCCTTTCAGTACTATTGGCTCTTAGCTGGAAACCGCCCCAACATCACTCCTACCTAGCCAGTTCCCCTATCTGCCTTCTTTCCCTCCACCCTTTTTCATCAGCCTACAAAACCACAGTAGCAATGCTTGGTTTGACCCCAATCCCAGCAGCTGTTGTCCTTGGGCAACTAGTGTGAGGAGAAAAAGAGCTCTGTTTAGTGGAAAATAAACCACTCTCTTGCATTCAGGCATTGCAGGCAAAGGCAAGATGTGGAGTTGAAATGGCTAAACAGTGGCTACAGAGACAGTACGGGAGGAAGGGGAGAGCAAAGGGCGACCTGCCAGACTATACTGAAGACACAAAGCGTCTGTTGGCAACTATTAGGTAGAAACCTGAAGGACTAAGAGATGGTTACCACCCTTCAGGATGGGGACCTATGAGTTCCTAGCAAAGACTCTTCTGGAGTGGAACAGAAGTGCTTCCCTACAGGGATGTTTCCCACCTGGACTCTTGGGTAGAAAGGCTGAAGCACATGGGGACACAGAGTCACAGGAAGCAAAAGCTGCTCCGATACAGGATGCTCACAATAGGGACCCTGATCTGCAGGAACTGCTGCTTGTTTCTGCCCATCTATCTCGCTGCTTTTCTCTAATTACAGTTCCTCTGTTCAGAGCAATTATATCTCATCTTTTGGGGGGGAGTTTTGATGATTTCAGAGAAATGGAAGTAATTGATGAAAAACCTGGCAGTTTACTTCAAGTAAAGCAAAGAGTATTAGGCTACATTGTGCTGAATTATGATCAGTTTTACCCTTCTAGGAAAGACTTCACAAACATTTGTGAGTACACATTTTTAAGCTCAACTAGGCTATAAAGTATTTAGTTAGTTTGAAAATGTTTAGGGTTTGACCATCTCTTGCTTTATCTGAGCAAGATAAAAAACCTTGAATCTATTCAGCTACATCCTGGTCCTATGCAAGAATGTGTTTTTATTAACACAGCTGACTCCAGGTGAGGTATACTTACTGTGGATCAGCCTCAAGATGCTACCCTAGTATATGTGACTCTGAAAGGAGTAAGAAAAAGGGGCAAAAAGGAGGGGGAAAGAAAAAAAAGAAAGAAAAAGGGCAGTGTAAGTAGATGAGCTTCCCAATATCCCTTACTGTAATCTATTTACATGGTTCCTACAGAGACTCCATGGATGGACAAACTGTTTTATTTACACAGTGCTTTACACTTCAATTTCTAGCCACCCACCTGAGCCAATAAACATTTTTTAACAGATAAAATCAAACATCAGAGATCAGACATCCTTAGGTGGACAATTCCAGAGCAAAAGCATGTTAGTGACAGATCTTTGTACTGCCGTGAGTCAGAAATGAGAAGCAGTTGTGGATGCTGCGTTTAAAGCTAGCTGTGTTATTCAATACCCTAATGAAAGAAGTCACATTCAAATCTCTGACAGAACCAGCGGCAAAACCTTAAGAGGATGATAGCTGACTTAGATGTTACTCATCCTGCAAATAAGCACAAATATCCTCGCTTGATAAAGCTGGCAGACTTTTTTTCTTTTACAAGGCAAACAATCATGCAAACCAAGTGAGCTATGGGTCACACAGTGATTTAGAAGTCAGCAGCCTGCAAAGGTCCTGAGCATCCTTAACGCATCGTAAAAGTGTTCAGTACTTCACTGAATCAGGCCTCCCAGTCAGTTCAGAATCACTTGTTGCAAGAAGATGGTTTAAAGCACAACTGCTACCCCATACAGAACAACTCCTTCCTTTTCACAGAGAGCAGTTTACCACACACACCACGGTCAACTGCATCCAGCATCCACAGCAAAACAGCACCTCTGCCTGTGAGAACTTCAGACTGTGCCATGATAAGCAGCAAGATGACACAGATGGCAATGCTGCTGGCCTCTCTTGCCTCCTTTCAAAATTAACATAGAATGTTAGGCTATGTCATGCCCAAATTCAGGGAGGTCCACAATTGTCCTAGCTGCGGAGAGCCATCCTGTGACAACCCATGGGTGTCAACAAGCACAGACCTAACTGCTACCTTCCATGCAGTTCCATCCAGGATGCAGTTGTTCAGTTTTCTCCCCACCCCCCCACAACATCCAGAAACAAAATCCTTACTACCAGCAAACAAGTGTTCAGAAGAACCTCTACGTATTTCACCAAAATCTCTTTCATTTTGGCAAATCTGTGTCTTCCACATGACATAACCCTACCTTGTCAGAAAACTTCCAGCCAGCTGAAGCCTTTAATACACTTTGCCTCTGAAGCAGCAACCACAACATACAATCACAAAATGCTTTGGGGTGGAAGGGACCTCTAGAGGTCACCTAGTCCAACCCCCTTGCATTAAGCAAGAGCATCTCCAACTAGATCAGGCTGCTCAGAGTTTGACCTTGACTGTCTCCCAGGACGGGGTCTCCACCACCTCCCTGGACAACCTGTTGAAGTGTTTCGGCACTCCCATAGGAAAGTTCTTCCTAACATCCAGTCTAAATGTACCCTGCTCTATAGTTTGAGAACCACTGCCCCTTGTCCTAGTGCTACATGCCTTTGTAAACAGTTCCTTTCCAGCTTTCTTGTAGACTCTCTTCAGGTACTGGACGGATGCTACAAAGGGATCCCTGGAGCCTTCTCCAGGATGAAAAATCCCAACTTTCAGTCTGGTTTTGTAGGGAGAGGTGCTCCAGCCCTCTGATCATCCTTGTGGCCCTCCCATGGACCCATTCCAGCAGGTCCATATCCTTTCTATGTTGAGGACCTCAGAGCTGGACATGCATTACTTCAGCTGGGGTCTCACCAGAGTAGGGTAGAGAGAGGCAGATTCACCTCTCTAGACCTGCTGGCCAGTCAGAGATTCCTTCTCAGATGGCTACCTGAAGACATTCATAGCTCATCTCTGTGGACTATTCAAGATTGCTCTTCACTCTGACTTCGAGAACTACGGCAGCAGGTTACACACTAGCCATGAGTTCGTTCTGATGTTCAAATCCAGTTAAAATGAATTATTAAACTGCTGAAATAAAATTAAAGTTACACAGCAGTATTTCTCACTGGCCCTACAGGATTCTCTCTGTCTTACATTATACAAGCCCATAAAATATTTAAAGTGACCATGTCTACAGAATTACACATAATTCAGTTGAGAAGAATATACTGCTAAATGAAATAAATCATGCTGGCATTTGTGTCTATGCAGGACTAATATTAAATATCATTAAAATACTTCAATTTTTTCCTGCATTTGTGTCTATGCAGGACTAATATTAAATATCATTAAAATACTTCAATTTTTTCCTAAGAGAAATTACTAGGCTGACTGCATCTGAACAAGAGTTGTTCGGAGTTGTTTCAGTCACCCTAAACAGCCTGCAAATAGAGAGGTAAGATCCTAATGTCTAAGTGCTTGCTGGAGAAGTGTATCTTGCATGAAATTCAGAACACCTAAGCTGTGCTATAGTCTCAACATGAGCACGCTGGTGTGCCCCTTCAAAACTGAAGTGGTTTGAAGCTTCTTCATTTAAGTTCTCTAAGGAGCTCAATCCAGCCAATGCATTCAGGGACATGGATAGCTTTGATTTCGCTGTAGACCACATCAAACAAATATTGACTTGACCACACGGGAAGCCAGCAGCAACGTTCCAAAGAGTTCTAATGTTTTATGTGGGAGCAGGTGATCAGGTTCCTCTTTGCCAACCAACACCTCCCACTTTCTAGGGCAGCACCTTCTCCATCAAACTAAGAATGAGAAAAAAATGTGGCCCATATGAGATGTGAAACACACAGAACTTCACAATCAGAGCAAGGCAGGCACGATTATCACAGATCAACTGCTGATCAGAACAGTTGTCAATGAAAGTAATTCAAATTCTTTGTGTGATCTCAGTTTTCCTCTGAAGTCCACAGTTTTTGTGAGATCAAGCCTAGAGGCTATTTTATGCACAACCAGTCAAGAAACACAGGTCAGTCTGTAAGCTCTTGGATAAGCAGAACACCATGAAAATTCTGTTATCTCAGCTCCCGCTAAGAGCGCGTGAATGTACACAGAAGATCATTTGACCAATTCAGATGACTCCTGAATTGCTGGAGTTAGTTTTTCACATCTTTTTACAGTTATTTTCCCAACCATTACTCCTGGTAGTATAAAATGCTTATTCCATAAATTTCCTATTATTCTGCCCACAGTAGGAAGACTCTGCTCTCTGAAGGGACTCAGAAAGCCTCTCATATGGTACCAAAACAAAAGGTAAATGTTCTGCTACCATAGAAACTGAAGCACTGATTTGTTACTTTCTTACACCATACTCCAATACACATCCCATATGCTGTGGCTTTCCTTTGGCCCCTCTCAAAGCACATCACCTACACTATATGCTTGGGACTATGAGAAGTGAAGCAGAGATTACTTAAGAGGAGGCAGAGAGGAGACCTTACTGCCCGCTACAACTACCTGAAAGTAGGTTGGAGTGAGGTGGGGATTGGTTTATTCAATCAAGTATTGAGTAACAGAACAAGATGAAATGGCCTCAAGTTGCACCACAGGTGGTTTAAGTCAGGTGTTAGGGAAAATTTATTTACTGAAAGAGTGGTCAGGCACTGGAACTGGCTGCCCAGAGAGGTGGTGGAGGTGTTCAAAAAACATGCAGATGTGGCACTTCAGAACAGAGTTTAGTGGGAATGGCAGTGATTAAACTTAGACCTTAGAGGTATTTCCCAAGCAAAACAACTCTAGGATTCTATGAAAAGACTCACCCGCACATGCACACAACCCCATCACTATCACATGCTCTCTCAACAATCCTTCTGTCTCTTTAAAACCACAGTATTATCCTTAAATCATGAACTGAGACAATAAAGCAGCTTCTCACTCTCACAAAATTACAAGATCTCTGGTCTCCAGCAAACTCTGTGAGATTTGGAAGTCATTTCTTTGGGACAATTTGCTAAGCAGCTCTGGCTGCCAGACCCAAAGAGTCTGAAGTGCCAAGCCCAGAGGATGTGAAAGTCAGCGTATGCTTTAGTGCAACCTGGAAAGGCAAGCTCCTGGGGCAGGCACGACACAAACCGTTTAGCCCATCGCAGGTGAACGTCAACAATTCAAGTGCCACCTGCAAAACACTTGATAGTTTGTACAGAGAATGGTTCACAGGTGTTACCTGGTCTCTGCATGAGACAGAGCTTGGCAAGAAAGTATGTGCAAGCTGACGCCTCCAGATGGCTTCATAGCAGCCAAAAGCAGAGAAGACAAAGCTTCGCTCAGGGAGAAATAGCATCCGGCCTTTCTGCATGGGGAGGGAAGCAATCCTCAGTTTATGGAGCTCCGGAACACCAGCAGGACACCAGCTTCGCAACTTCAAAATCAGCACAGCAAACTTCAGCCAACAGCCTTGTTCCTTTTGGTTGTCCATTCACCTTATAACATCTTATTCATCACTCAGTTGCATTTCAGTGACCTCTAGACACTCCAAAGCAGGCAGCAGAAAGCTTTTCTAAAGCTGCCTTAAGACCCAGCAGGCTCCCCAGGCTCCACACGAGCCAATTAACCAGTCCGCTCAATGTCTCAGTAGTACTTTGTGACCTCCCATCATGGATACAAAGCACCAAAAGGCACCCAAGGGGTGTCAGCAGCCTCTTTACTAATTTATCTCATCATTCTTTACATGGGTTTTTCTGCGTTGCCCTTTCTTGAACCTCACTGCCCTGTAGGTCAGGGAAGAGCTACACACTCTGAAGTCTGCTGAACCTTTGCCTTGTCTTTTGGCTGCAATAACCAACAGTTGTCTTAAATAATCTCAGGTTTTCTGATGTATTATGTTAAAGGAAATATTTTCCCCTCTGTTCAGATTCTTTGGCATTTTTACAGAATCATAGAATGCTGGGGGTTGGAAGAGACCTCTGGAGATCACCTAGTCCAACTCTCCTGCCAGAGCAGGATCACCTAGGTCAGGTTGCACAGGATCACTATGTCCAGGTGAGTTTTGAAAGTCTCCAGTAAAGAAGGCTCCACAACCTCTCTGGGCAGTCTGCGCCATTGCTCCAGCACCCTCAAAGTAAACAACTTTCTCCCTGAGTTCAAGTGAAACCTCCTGTGTTCTAGTTTTCACCCACTGCCCCTTGTGCCATCACTGGGCATCACTAAGTAGAGCCCAGCCCCGTCCTTGTGATCCCCACACTTTAGATACTGCCCATCACTGATCACATATTGACAACAACTCCCTGAAAGGAGGTTGGAGTGAGGTGGAGGCTGGTCTCTTCTTACAGGTAACTAGCAATAGGATGAGAAGAAATGGCCTCCAGTTGCACCAGGGGAGGTTTAGGTTGGTTATTAGAAAAAAATGTCTTTGCTGCTAAAGTGGTTAGGGATTGGAACAGGCTGCCTAGGGAGGTGATGGAGTCACCATCCCTGGAGGTGTTAAAAAGCCATGTAGACATAGCAGTGTGGGACATAGTTTAGAGGGCATGGTGGTGCTGGGCTGATGGCTGGTCTCAATGATCTTAAGAGGTCTCTTCCAACCAAAACAATTCTGATTCTATGGATGCTGTGACCCACACTGTTCTTGGTGTTGCACCATTAAGACTGTTTCAAACACAACTTCCTCGTGCCCCAAGCCAGGGTTCTTTTGGTAGATGATCTTCATGAGAATTTGAGTTTTATTCCCAGCAAAGCTCCAGACAGGAACACAGTATTAAAAATTCCCTGATCTAGAGCATGAAACTGTCTCAAAGAAGTGACACACTGCAGACTGTGACTGTGAGAAAGGAGAAATCATTTCACAGTTCAGCATGACTCCAGCTGTTTAGCAAACAAGCAATAAATAACACAAAGTGGCAACAGCTTCATAAAGGTAAGGGAGCAGCTGATGATGGAGCAGATGATGGTGCAGCAGAATTGGGGAAAGAATGCTCTTGATTCTGTAAGGAAACAAGATCCAAACTACAGGGAGTGAAGGGGACAGGAAAGGATGGACTGGGACTGACCAGATCAAAACTCCTCAGCAAGGACAAAGCCAAAGCTACAGCTAGCTGGTTCCTCTGCCTGCTGAGCAAGCCTAGAGTGGAAACAGCAAATTACAAGAGCCACATCTGTACCCTTGGTGAAGTCCTCATGGGCTACATACGAATGAACGCAAATGCAAAACCGGGTCTACTGAGAGCAAATTTTAAAACAATCCAACAAATCCTACTCCTGGTAGGTAGCACAGCAAACTTACACAGGCTGAGCACGACTGCACTTGCATTCTTTGAAAAAAAAAAATCACTGACAACAGGATCCTGACATTTTCCTCTTATGAGAACACAGCTGCTTTGTGTCATGAGGATAAGAAACAAAAAAAACATATAAAGATTCACTTGAGCAGATCTTCACACCTGTGAACAATTCACCCTCTCAGTGGAAGATTTCTTAGTCTTGAGGTAACTCTTCATGCCACAGCAGATTTGTGGGGTATAAATAATTCACAAGGAAAGGAAATATACAACCCAGGGTAGAAGTGAAGCTTGGCACACAAGTTCTTTTCGTCTCCTGAAGCTGCCACAGTATCTGTTTTGCAGACCATGGGTAGTTCAAGGGTTGACAGAAGGGCAGGGAACAATAGCCTGTAAACTCTGTCTTTCATTTTATTAGTAACTGGAAGGTTATTTGTAGAACAAAGTTTCACTTCAAGCCCTGTCAAATACTATATTATTCAGTAAGCATCACAAAGTCCAACAGCAAAACTGAAATGAATTTAAATCATCTTTTCAACCATCTGATGCCTGGTAAAACAGTAAAGGATGGGATGAACAATGATACCCTTTGGAATCAAAGCAAGGAGAAAATAATTTTAATCCATCCCTTTAGAGCTTATCTTCCATTTGGAGTATTTCAGGAAAAAGTTGACATATGTGACTTAAGGCACAGGGAGTGATGGAATTTTTAGCTTACAAAATAAAAAACGGTGTTTTGCTTACCATTGTTTTGCATCATCAGACAAGTCACATCCCTGAGTCAGGCACAAGTACATACTTGCAAGTATACTCCTACTCTCACTCTGTCCAAGGAGTTTTTGTATTGCACTTAGATGTTGAAATTGATTTTTCTATCATGAGAGAAGATGCAAATATAAGACCAAGCAGCAGCAGAAGGAATAATAATTTGAGAGAACATCTTCAAAAAAGCACCCTTAGAGGATGGTTTTTATGTGTCCAGCAGATGCAATGACAATGAACGATCTGGCAACATTGAGTAGCCTGATCAGAAGCAATTGCTCGTTCCAATAGCAACACATATATAATACAGAATGATTGCTGGCACCAGTACATCTCCAGTATTTCATTCAGAGAGCCACACAGACAAAACTTAAGAGTCCTCTAGCTCAGTTAACCCAAATACAAGCAGAACAAGGAAGCAAAAGTGTTTCTTTCACACAAGTTTAACCACATGCCAATTACTCAAAGGTAACATGTCCATCAAGCAGCAGAGCAGAAGACAAGACCAGCAGACAATTTCTAGAAATAGAAGAGCAATTTTAAATACTTCCACATCAGATTCTGCAAGTCTTGTCCAAGAAAAGACTGGGGTGAGGAGAAGGGAAAGGGGGTAAGATCTATGATTTTCCTGAAAGCAAGCACATTTCTAGCTAGGAAAATTTCCTGGAGTGAGTGTTTTCCTGCTACATCAGAACACTTTTTGACAGCCCTAAGACATTTTGGGTTGAATTGTTTCACTTTCTGCCACAATGCTTTCTTACTGCTACCCATGTGTTATTGAATGGCACCAAGTTTAAGCCACCATTATTGCCCTTGTTCCAGGCACTTCAGCTGTCACCACGGACATACCTTTCCCTCTGACCAAATTATATGAATTTTCCTGACTTAAGAGCATTACAAAAATCACATAGGGGCCTTACAAATCCAAGACTCACTCTGTCCAGCCTGAACTGCAGCAAAGAAATAACTACATCAGTTTGATATCAAAATGTTTCCCACTGTAAGACAACAACTTTTCAGCCCAGGCATTGAAAGAGAACATTTTCATTTCAGAATCATTATCTTTTTTAAAGTTTTGTAAACTATAAAATGGTTAAACATGAATTTGAAAACAACCTCAGAACCTGTTTCATCCCACTCATATTTGTGTCCTCAGCTTGCCTTTGGGTGCTGGGAAGGCTCGGATACATTACCAACCCAAGGAGCAAGAGAAAATGATGTTTTGTGGACTTTGTGAACTAGGCATTGCTTGATAGTTGCATCAACTTAAGACCTCCAGGTCTAGTCCTTCCCTTCCAAACCCTGGTACTTCATTGAAGATGAAAAAAAGCAAGCTGAAGTGTCCACATGTTTTGACCTGATGTAAATCTTAAACCCATTTAGCTCAGCTACCCTAGCCACTTTTTTCATGCCCCTGGCTCCATGCAGATGATTGGTTTTCCCAGAGCATGGCAGAGAAGCCATTTCCCAAACCAGCCACACTATTAGCATCAGGTTGCTGTGGACTCATGCCTTGTGCCAGCTGTTGTGTAAATCATGAGAAAGTAGATTCCATCTAAGAGTAGCTCTGTGCTAAACTCTTATTTGTAGATTCACAGGAGTCCCTAGTAGAAGTTATATGAAAAAGCCTTTTTGACTGATGGATCCAAAAACTCATAGAGTCATAGAATGCACTGGGTTGGAAGGCACCTTGAGGTCACCTAGTCAAAATTTCCCTGAAAGATGCAAACCTTTCACAATTATTTTCTTGAAGACTTTTACAGAATTCCTTTGAACATGTTTGCATTTCTTATGTGTCAACAGAAATGGTAAACTCTACCCACACCTCTTCCAATGGTCAGTCTCTCACAGGCAACCAGCAACAGAACAAAGGGACAAGTTGTGCCAGGGGAGGTCTAGGCTGGATGTTAGGAAGAAGTTCTTCACAGCGAGAGTGACTGGCATTGGAGTGGGCTGCCCAGGGAGGTAGTGGAGTAGCCATCCCTGGAGGTGTTCAAGAAAAGCCTGGATGAGGCACTTAGTGCCATGTTCTAGTTGATTGGCTAGGGCTGGGTGCTGGGTTGGACTGGATGACC
>WAAF01008964.1:157308-188296 GCA_013400475.1 Tricholaema leucomelas | reverse complement strand
TGGTTGTGGGGTGGGGGGGGGGGGGGGGGGGGGGAAATCTCCTATATTTTCTTAATTTTATTTTTGCTGTAATGCAGAATTCAGAAAGGAACATAATTAAAAATTTACTCTTCAGAACACATTTTTATCCCCACAGATCCAGTAGGGAGAGGAGGAGGAGGGGAGAGAGGGAGGGAAATAAAAAAAAATTTAAAAATAAAAAAAAAAAAGACTTCCCATCACATGAATAATGAAAAAGATGCTCATAGACTGAAAATTTCACACACAGCTTTTGAAGTTGTTTTTCACTTCTTCATATTTTGTTGCATTCTCTACCTGCTGTGTTTTTTTGGGTTTGGTGGGGTTTTTTTTTTATCCTTGGTAGTTTTGACAGGTTCTTTTTAAAAAAATATTTTTTTAAAGACTAAGAAAGAGGAAATTCAAGAAGTTTTCACTGATCTGGTCCAAAGAGAGGAAAGATTCTCTTCATTGAGTATGCAGATTGCAGTCCTTTGAACAAAAGGACTCACATGATGCAGGTTTTTTTCTCAGATGAGACTTTATACAATGCAGGCTCTATCCGGAGTAACACAAGTGTAATAGGAGAGGAGAAAAAAAGAACCCAAACCATATTTAAAGCATTTTCCTCCTTTTAGCCAGGCTCACCATACAGAAATAATGTTTTTGTCAATTCAGCATAGAAGTGTCATATTTTGCCGTATTTGTTTTCTGCAAGAGACAACACCCAGATCTAGGATGAGGTGACAGAGCAGTGCCTGCAGGTAACACGGGCAGGTAGCTCGGCCAGCTAAGGAGAGCAAAGCTCTCAGCATCAATTGGCACCAAGCTCATTTCTTCTGAGATTAGACAAAAAGCAAGAGACTCGCCTTTCTCCTTAGCTCACTTTCACTCAGCTTTCCCTTCTACTTACACTGTTCCCCAAGCTACCAAACACGGGAGTCCATTAATCGCTTACAAACTGCTGTTCCTTCCACAACCTGACACAGAACACACCATTGTAAGACACACTGTGGTGTCTCCTTCTCTAGAGAGTTTCAAGATACATCTGGATATATTCCTGTGTGACCTACCCTAGGCAACCCTGCTTTGGCAGGGAAGTTGGACTCAATCTCCAGAGATTGCTTCCAACCCCCACCATTCTATAAACAATTCAGACAGGTAGGTCCTGAAACCCATTCTGTCATCACTCACTACACATTTCCAGGTGGTACAATGCCAGCCACCATGTCTGTGTGAGAAAAGTGCCAAGCAAACCACATGTCTAAGCAGACTCCTGATGTTTTAGTGTGCACTTCGGCTTTTGCACAGTCTGTGTTAAGATGGGGCAAGAGCAAAGTAACTATACTTGATCTGCATAAAAGCAAGGAGTGACCCGTGTATTCACACCGTGAGTACTGGACTCAGCTTTGTGGCCCTCACTACAAGAAAGACATTGAGGTGCTGAAGTGATTTCAGAGGAAGCCAATGAAGGTGGCTCAATCACCATCCCTAAAGGGTTTCAAAAGACACAGATATGGCAGTTTGGTACAAGGTTTAGTGGCGAAGGTGGTGTTGAATTGATGATTGGACTTGGTAATTTCATAAAATCATAGAATCAACCTGCTTGGAAGAGACCTCCAAGCTCATCCAGTCCAACCTATCATCCAGCCCTAGCCAATCAACTAGACCATGGCACTAAGTGTTCCATCCAGGCTTTGCTTGAACACCTCCAGGGATGGCAACTCCACCACCTCCCTGGGCAGCCTATTCCAATGCCAATCACTCTCTCTGCCAACAACTTCCTCCTAACATCCAACCTAGACCTCCCCTGGCACAGCTTGAGACTGTGTCCCCTTATTCTGTTGCTGCTTGCCTGGGAGAAGAGACCAACCCCAACCTGGCTACAGCCTCCCTTCAGGTAGTCATAGACAGCAATGAGGTCATCCCTGAGTCTCCTCTTCTCCAGGCTGCACACCCCCAGCTCCCTCAGCCTCTCCTCATAGTGCCTGTGCGCCAGCTCCATCACCCTTTTAGAGGTCTTCTTCAACCTTAATGATCCTGTGGGTTAATAGTGACCTGGCAGTGCTAGGTTAACAGCTGGACTTGATCTTGAACGGTTCTGTGGAGTGGCCATCCCTGGAGCTGTTCAAGGCAGGATTGGACATGGCACTTGGTGCTATAGTCTAGTCTTGAGCTCTGTGGTAACGGGTTGGACTTGATGATCTATGAGGTCTCTTCCAACCTTGGTAATACTGTGATACTGTGAATGCTGAAAAGGGCTCAGTGAAAACAGTCTGTGCCTCGTACAGCTTACAAGAGCCAAGAGAAGTTAGGCTGCAAAGCACTGCTGCTCCTGGTGTTCATGTCTCCACCCCGTTAGCTTTATCTTGGTTTCATCTCCTGGGACAAACTTGGAGAGCCAGACAGATTGACCTCTAAATCCCTTGCTATTTTCTCTTTTAAATTAAATACAAATGAATCATGCTACAATAGCCAAAAGGGTGCTGAGAAGACCTGATCAGAGCACTCCACAGGCCATGCTGTACCCAGAGGTACCTTGCATTGACTGTGCTCCAAGCACACCCACACTCTCAAGCCCAGAAAAGAGGTTTGAATCGGCAAATCTCACACTCGGATAAATACATCTGTGAGGGAAACTAAATACACAATGATCCTTAGAAATGCTTTCCTTTTCCTTTGCCTGCTTTAGTCAGAAAGGCCTAACTCACCAGTATGGACTTGCAGCATGTTATCAGTCTGCCTCTGCGGTCTCCCAGTGCAAGGTACATGGGAATTAAAGGCTTGAAAACCGTATCTTTTCTAAGCCAAACCAATTCCTTTAAGTCACTAATAGCTTTGCAGAAAATTCCCCGCTGAAGATGAAGGGGAGTGATATGTTCAAAATGCTGTTCTGAGCTAATTTATGAGTGCTGCACGCGGCCAGGCCGTAGCAGTATTTTCCTCATGATTAAACAGAATTACTGACAGGCTTATTGTATGCATATGTTCATTAACTTCGATTGGAAAGCTGTTAAGAGACTTAGTAGGAAATAGACCCCCATACCTTCTTGGAACTTCTCATATCATGAGAAACTCAGTAGAAGAACATAGGCAAGTAAAATACGCATGTGGGACACCTAACTCCTCAGCTCAGGCATGCTTCCATCACTTCAGCAGGACCTTTCCCACTTCCTAACACAAAATGCTTGTGTCTCCCTCATGCAGTAGTAACACAGTGTTAACTCCAAGCAAAAAAAAACCCAGCACTTAGATAACTTGCTCAAGAGCCTTCATGAAACAGCAGTTTCATGGGTGGTTTCCAAACCAGAACAGAGGCAATGCTGTGTTTGGTGGTGTGGTGCATGCCACAACTTCCCAGACTATTGACATGAAGCTGTTACTCACACCAAAGCCTCCCTCAAGCACTCCAGTCTCATGGGTTTTCAGGCACGCTGCATAAATCCCATGTAACGCTTCTCTGTAGCAGTCATAACTGTGAGCACAGCATTTCATTTTTTTATCCAGCCTCTGATTTACACCACAGCATCACTTTAAAATGCCTTCCACACTTGTGGGTTATATGAGAACAAGTCTTCCTTTTTTTGTCAGTTTGATTTTTCTTTGTTTTGTTTAGGTTTGATTTGTTGGTTTGGGGTTTTTTTTTTTGTTGCTGTTGGGTTTTTGTTTTGGTGGTGGTTTAGTTTGTTGTTCGGGTTTTTGCTTTTTAATATTAAACAGCACCAAAACCATGTCACATGCAGATAAGCACAGAATCCAGCCCCTCACCCCAAGAGTCCATAAAAGCTGAAACACACAGACTTGAAGCACATAACAGAATCACAGAACTGTTATGGTTGGAAGAGACTTTTGAGATCTTCAAGTTCATTTGCTCATTCAGACAGAGCACACAATTCTACTTCTACTGCCAAGATACTACCATTAAACCACATCACTCAGTACCACATCCTTCCACATACTTCCAGGGGTGGTGAATCCACTGCTTCCCTGGGCAGCCTGTCCCAATGCTTGAAAATCCTTTCTGTGAGGAAATTTTTCCTAATATCCAAACTAAACCTTCCCTGGCAGAACTTGAGGCTGTTTTCCTCTTTTCTCACATGCAACAATTCACAGGATGAGACCAATCTCCACCACACTCCAACCTCCTTCGAGGTAGTCCCACAGATAATCAGCAGTAATATACCAAAAACCTGTCTCTGGCATCACTATTGTGCATTCTTACCGTTATATGTGTAAGAGGCAGACCATTATCATAGCTGTGGCTCCACGTTGTTGGCAAACAGGGGAAGTCTGGCTTTAGACCCCTGGGGTCGACCGAGGAGCTTTGGGACTCTGGAGACTCTCCGGCAACAGGGTCGACTTTAGGAGCCTGAGCCTGAAGACTGCACCGGGCACACCTTCCACTGCCGAATCGGGGCGGGTGGCTATTTTTAGCAGCAGTGTGAAGCTATAAAAGACATCATGACAGAACGCACATGACGAACGGATTACAGGGTTAGGGGGAATCGGCTACCAGGAATCTGCAAGAAGAACTCGGCTAGAGAAACTGCCGGGGGAACCTGCCGTTGGAATCTGCCACGAGCTGCGGCTGCTGCGGGCTGCTACAATTGCTTGGAGGGGGTTGCCGAGAAGCTGGTAGGAGAGCTTGCTGCGAGCTGTCGCCTCCTCAGAAAGAGAGAGCTGCCGCCGTCGCGGAGATCTTGGTTGCGGAGAGCTAGCAGCCCTGCCGCGGCCCTGCCTGACCACCGCACACTGTCCCCGTTCGCATCATCCCCGCTCCCGTGATCACGACGCATGCTCCCTCGGACAAGCGCGGTATTGATACCTGTTAAGTGAAGTACCTTCGCACGTGGCTCCATTTCAGTCTTACTCTGTTCCCGAGAATGTTAAGGTTATCACACCAAAGATCCGGCTGGGCACACTCAGGAGTTAAGCTTAGCCGCAGCCAGCCCATCTAAAATTTGAGGAGAAGCTGGAAAGCAAGGGGATTTAACTTCTGCTGCATTATCACTGTTGGATACGTTAGCATCGTTATGATGCTGGAAGCCTTGAGCTCAGTTTATCATTTGGATGGGTGAACAGTCACACAGGGAGGGATTAACACACATTCAAAATGCAATAGCAAACACAATTGCAAACTGCAGGCCTTTTATCTTCCACCTTTCTTCCGCTCAACAATGTTACTGAAGGTGGCTCAAAAGTGTGTTTTAGTTTCAACATATTCCCACAGCCATACCTCTATCCCTTATGGCACATGCCCCCTCAGGTGGCTAAAGGTCAACTCCTACCCTCAATCAAAGCTCGATACTGAAAATTCCTTCTTAAACCTGTGATAAGAATATATAGAACTCAGACGAGCATTAGGATTTGCTGATTCACCCTGACATGCATCACTGCAAACCACTGAACCCTTTTCAGCTTTCCAAATTGTTCTTCACCTGAGCAAGTTTAGTCTCTGAGAACAGCAGACACCTCTGCAGCCATTCACCTTGGAGGCATGTGCCTTTTAGGAGCGTAATCAACCCAGCTGGTGCTAGAGCCATGCTCCCAATCTACTGCAAAGGAAACAAAGTGCCCTTTGCTGGAAGAGCACATGACATGCCACAGAGACAGTGATTTATTATAAGTATCTGCTGACTAAATGAGGTGAGCTCTAGAACATGGCTATTGCCAGGACCCATCGGGTTACTTTAAAGACCACGAAGTAGGCACCTAGCTAGTCAATGACAAGTGGAAAGTAAATAACCAAATGAAAGACATTAAGTCAGCAACTGCTCCCCATGTCACAGAGGCACTGATTTATCGCAGTCTTAGAACTGTCCTCTTCGTAAGCAGAAAGATTTTAGATTCTTGAAGATAATGATGGAAACTTTCTAAGGTGTAAAGAAGGAAAAGAGCTATTTTGTCTTTTCTTCCCCTGAGAGATGGGGAAATGCACCAGAATCCTGGTGAGAATTGTGCTGGAGATCTGGTGGACTGGGAAAAGGAGGAGAAGGAAGACAACAGCTACAACCTGTGTTAGTTTTTTCCTCCCCAGTGTTGCTAATTACCAAGCAAACCAGCGTGAATTTGAATTTATTCTTTCAGCCAAATGATGTTCTGAGATATCTATTTATGAACCTCCCATGTTCATGACGCTTGAATGACCCATAGAGAATTAATGTTTGCCGAGTTTAAAGTCTTCTCTGCCTCTGACTGCAGCCTGGGGCATGTGAGCTCCACAAGCTGTCCCTGTATGCCAGAGGCAGGCAGAGATCACTGGCAGCAGCTCTGTGATACACACAGGTCATACACAGCTCTCCAGCTTGTAAAGAGTAGCCAACAAACATGAATCATAGAGTGCTAGAGGTTGGAAGTGACCTCTGGAGATCATCATCTAGTCCAACCCCCTGCACAGGTTGCCAGGAAGGTTTTCCAAGTCTCCAGAGAGGTTGTCTACAAGAGCTTTGAAAGTGTCCAGAGGAGGAGACCCCACAACCTCTCTAGACAGCCTGCTCAAGTGTTCTGGCATCCTCACAGCAAAGAAGTTCTTCCTTAAGTTCAGGTGAAACTTCCTGTGTTGTAGCTTGTGCCCACTGCACCTTGTCCTATCACTGGCCACCACTGAAAAGAGGCCAGCCACATCCTCCTGACCCACCCTTTAAATACTTACATGCACTAATTAGATTTTCCCTCAGCCTGCTCTTCTTCAAACTGAACAGCCCCAGGCTCTCAGCCTCTTCTTCTAAAAGAGATGCTCCAGTCCCCTCAGTATCTTTGTGACCCTCCATTACACTCCCTCCTGTAGCTCCCTGTCTCTTGAACTGGGGAGACCAGAACTGGACATAATACTCCAAATGCGGCCTCACCAGGGTAGAGCAGAGGGGGCAAGACTTGCTGTCCACCCTCTGCTTAATGCACCCCATTGGCCTTCTTGTCCCCAAGGGCACATTGCTGGCTCATGGGGAACTTGTTCTCACCCCTCACATATACTAGTGCAGAGAGTTACTCCTTCTCAGGTGGAGGACTCTACACTCGCCTTTGACCTCCATATTGGCAAAATCCTGGAACACGAATATACCAATCAGGTTCTCTTTCAGATAAGGAGTAAAAGAACCAGAAATATTTTCATAACCTGATTAAGCAACTCAAGGGTGAAACCCAAACATTCTGACTACTGTGGTTTGAATGCTTTTCACATTTAGCTCAGGCAGTAGACACACCTCCTCTTTTAACTGCAGGTTCTCTACCATTTTAATCCAGAAAGCTCAGCAGTTAATTCACAGACCTAGACACTGAAGGACCTTGATACCAGCTTGTTGCATCACCAAGAATGGGCATTTAAAATTCTACCTGTATCAAAATGGAAAGTTTCAAATAAAGATACAAAGCATTCAATCCTTTGTCTTCCACTGGAAGGTGGTGCTGAATTCACTTGAGGTTACAACAGCACAATCAGTTCAACTTCTCTTTCCTAGTTTCAACACCTGAAGTCCCAGCTTGCTAATACTCACAGGAGTGGGAACTGCTCCCTACTGGATCTGAACTGCTGCCGAGAGCCAGAGCCAACAGAGGAAATTATACCTAGTTCTTTCAAAGGCCATGCTCCTCAGGTCAGTTCTTACTGATGAATACTGACTGAAATGCCTTCTGCTTCCCCCTACCAACAACCACTCTACTTGGCAGCCACCTGCACCAAAATCCCCTTGGATGGTGGCAGTATAAACTTTGCACAGCAGTGCCAGGCTGGTGGCAAGGTACAAGAAGCTGGAGAGCTCCTTGGCAGAGCTGCAGGGCAGCATTCCATGAAGGAAGGATAAGGGATGTTGGCAAAGATGCTGCTGCAGGGATAACAGAGAGAATTAAGTCCACTGTGGCAAAGTTGATGGTATAAGTGCTTGACCACTGTGGCAGAAACTGCTCCTGGAAATATTTGTCCAGTAACCCATTTCTTGGCGAGCACAGCAAGCAAAGAGGAAGAAAAGGCAGGAGTTAGCACAGCAGAGTGCTCTTAAGGCAGATGTTTATTCAAGCTTGCTTCTGTGTACACAAAACAGGCACAACAGAAAATGCTTTAATACACTAAAAAGTGGATGCTTTTATTATTTGAAATTTTACAATGTTAATCCCACAAGAATAGCTGGACTGGAGCTATTTATCATCTGGCACTCTATATTTTGTTTCCATAGAAGGAAATGGAAAAGGCCAGCAAGGTTCAGCCAGTTTGTCTTTTAATACTCTTTATTGGCTCATTAACGATTAATTCTTTTTAACACTCTGCCCTAGATCCTAAATTCACAATGGCTCAATGTAGATGAAAGATTTCAAATCCTCATCTCTCCTCTCTCTTTTCTTCTGCTTCTAAGCCTATGTATAAAAAAATTATCTGCCACTGCTCAGCACACTGCTGTCAAAGGAAATCATTCACAACAGCAAAACAACTTTGGAAGATTAAGTGGTGCAAAAGATAAAACAAGCAAAGATCACAACCCAACCCAGTCCTGAAGAGCCACAAACAGTAAAGGATCCTCTTGATAATAATAGCTGCCACCACTTAGTCACTAAGTCTACAACTTATTTATGCTTGGCACTGCGCTACTGCAGTACTGCAGCATTCAACTGAGGTTAGCTATTGAATTCCTCTTTCTGAGGGAACATAGATTTATTTCTCCAGCATATTATTAAAAGCAGAAAATATTACTGTTCCACAATCAGAAATCAAAGAACAGTCTCAGAAATTTCACATAACATTATTCATTTGAACATTTCCCTTGGATTAAAGAAAGCTACAGCCCTGATCACAGTGGTCTTTGCAAGTCTGGAAGCGATTTAGTAACAGTGCATTTGTCAATACACTGTCCTGCAGGCTGCAAAACGCATAAGGATATCCTGCCTACATCAAATTTCTTCCAGGATTCCACTTGGAGGACCCAGGAAATGATAGACCTGTCAGCCTGACCTCAGTGCCATGCAAGATAATGGAGCAGATCATCCAGAGTGCAATCACAGAACACCTACAGGATGGCCAGGGAATCAGACCCAGCAGCACGTATTTAGCAGAGGCAGATCCCGCCTGAACAGCTTCATCTCTTTTTATGACCAGGTGACCCATATGATGGATGTGCAAAAGGCTGTGGATGTAGTCTACTTGGACTTCAGCAAGGTCTTTGACACTGTCTGCCACACTGTCTGCCACTCCTGACCAAGCTGGCAGCCCTTGGCTTGGACAGGGGCACTCTGCGCTGGGTTAAGAATTGGCTGGATGGCCAGGCCCAAAGAGTGATGGCAAATGGTGCCACACTAAGTTTGCAGCCAGTTGCTAGTGGTGTGCCCCAGGGAGCAGTGCTGGGCCCAGTCCTGTTTAATATCTTCACTGATGATCTGGATGAGGGGATTGAGTCCAGCATCAGTAAGTCTGCAGATGACACCAAGTTGGGAATATGTGTGGATCTGTTAGAGGGCAGGAGGGCTCTGCGGAGGGACCTGGACAGGCTGGATGGGTGGGCACAGTCCAATGCCATGAGTTTTAACAAGGCCAGGTTCTGCACTTTGGCCACAACAACCCCACACAGCTCTACATGCTGGGGACAGAGTGGCTGGAGAGCAGCCAGGCAGAAAGAGAACTGGGGGTGCTGGTCGATGGCCGACTGAACGTGAGCCAGCAGTGTGCCCAGGTGGCCAAGAAGACAATGGCATCCTGGCCTGTATCAGGAATAGTGTGACCAGCAGGACCAGGGCAGTCATTCTGCCCCTGTACTAACAGTGGTCAGGCCTCAACCTTGAGTACTGTGTCCAGTTCTGGGCCCCTCAGTTTAAGAAAAATGTTGAGGTGCTTCAACGTGTCCAGAGAAGGGTGACAAAGCTGGGGAGAGGGCTGGAGCACAACCCTACGAGGAGTGGCTGGGGGAGCTGGGATTGTTCAGCCTGGAGAAGAAGAGGCTCAGGGCAGACCTCATTGCTGTCTACAACTACCTGAAAGGAGGTTGTAGCCAGGCAGGGGTTGGTCTCTTCTCCTAGGCACCTAGTGACAGAACAAGAGGACACAGTCTCAAACTGCACCAGGGCAGGTTTAGGCTGGACATGAGGAATAAAGTCTTCATGGAATGAGTGACTGCCCATTGGAATGGGCTGCCCAGGGAGGTGGTGGAGTCCCCATCCCTGGAGGTGTTTAAAGGGAGGCTGAATGAGGCACTAAGTGGATTAGTTAGGTTTAGTTAATTAGAAGGTGTTAGGTGATTGGTTGGACTCGATGATCCTAGAGGCCTTTTGTAAGCTGGTTAATTCTGTGATTCTGTTTCCTGAAGTCATAAAAGAATCAGGTGAGTAGGTCTAGAGACTCTGATAGTTTTCCTAGCAAAACAATCAGAATACTATTTCTGGCCAGTTCACTCAGTTTGGATCTCACTTCTGTTTACAGATAAGGAAGCAAATAGTCACCTTCACAGTCTGCTTTGAGATCTCTGGAGGGACAATGCCATTTATGCTCAGGGTTTTTACCAAGCTGCTTACGTGTTGTTGCTAGCTGCTGCAGTTCAGAGCAAAGGTTGAATGTGCTTCAGGGATGCTGGATGAAAAGCATGATATCAGTCTATTAAATTCATTAAGTAGGCCTACAGATACTGAACTATTCATTATGAAATGAACTAGGTGAATTAAGAGTAATGTATCATCAAATTATCCCCACGTTGCATAGAATTGTTTCAGTTGGAAAAGACCTCTAAGATCAAGTCCAACCATGAGCCCAACACCACCATGCCCACTAAACCATGCCCTAGAGCACAGTTTATATACTTACACTTTTTTGAACACCTCCAGGGATGGTGACTCCACCACCTCCCTGGGCAGCCTGTTGCAATGCTTGGCCACTGCTGCAGGAAAGACATTTTTCTTAATATCTTACCTTAATCTCTCCTGGTGCAATCTGAGGACATTTCCTCTTATTCTGTCACTTCATACTAGAGAGAAGAGACCTACTTCCCACTCAAGAAGGAGGAGAGGTGTCCCCTCAGCCTCCTCTTCTCTAGATTAAACAATCCCAATTCCCTCAGCTGCTCCTTAGGAGACCTGTTCTCCAGACCCTTCACATGTAACAGTGTTTACCACAGAGAGAAATGGAGCACCCATAGTAAGCTATCTGAGCAATATCATCTGCAGACACGTACTCCTTGCTTGCCACATTTATTTTTCACACAGCTACGAAGCAAGAATACAGCACAGAGCCAGCAAACACAGGATTAATAGCAATGAGAAGGTGGAGGAGATTCAGCATAAAGGCTGATTTCCAACAGAGGAATGCAGAATTGCAGAATCAGGTCGGAAAAGACCTTCAAGATCAAGTCCAAAATATCACCCAACACCATCTAATCAACTAAACCCTGGCACCAAGTGCCACATCCAGTCTCTTTTTAAACACTTCCATGGACAGTGACTTCACCACCTCCCTCGGCAGCCCATTCCAATGGACAATCACTCTTTCTGCAAAGAACTTCTTCCTAACATCCAGCCTAAACCTCCCCTGGTGCAGCTTGAGACTGTCCTCTTGTACATTAGCCCTAAACTCATTCACTCAAATTGGCTGATGTGGCAGTACTTCCAAACAACTTAATAGAGAGAACATTATAGAATCATTAAGATTGGAGAAGACCTCTAAGATTATCAAGTCAAATCATCACCCCTGCCTACTAAACCATGTCCCAGAATGCCATGTTTGTGTGTTCTCTGAATGTCTCTGGGACAGTGACTAATGAGGAGGACCTGCAACTGAAATCACAGGAGTATAAACGTTAAAACATCTCCAGGATAATGGGACATCAAGCCTCTGCCTTCCGGTCACCTGCTCCACTGCAGCTTACACTTGCAGTGCTGTAAGCCTTTGTCCACAGTGTCTTTAGTGGCTGACCCAAATGGAGATAAACATCCCTAGGCTGGGAACTAAAATGAGAAACACGATCTGCCCAGAACACACTGCTAACAAGGATGTCTACCAGAAACCCATGAGGGAGGGCACAGACTCTAATGAAAAATGAAACTGGATTATCCTCCCTCCCATACTCTGCTAATAAGGATGTGGGCAGTGGCAGCCTGCATCGTCCTGCCAGTGTTGTAGGAGTTTCAAAAGAAACTTTAGTCACAGGGAATGTCAAGTCAAGTGCTTCCAAGTCCAAAAAACATGTTTAAAAAGAGATCTGGAAGAATGAGGCAGTAAAATGTTGCATCTTTAAGCCGGTGCAAGTACCTGTGCCTTCTGTTCACAACTGTTTTGTAATGATCATTAAAGTTTTGCTGTTAACTGTATTTTGGAGCACAGAGTTAAGCCTGCTAGTAAGATTTCATTAAACAATATGCTGTCTTAATCAAAGGTCATTACCATCACTACCTCTAATTACCCATTTTGAAGCTTTGAATTTTACAAATAAGGCATGTAAGGGGGGGAAAATGATTCATGCATGCAATAGGTTCTTCTTACAGAGATGGCTGGATTTCAATAGCTTTAGATTTGGTGAAATTAATATATAGAAAGGAAAGGGCAATATCGCATTAGTGACATTTTACACATGTCAGTCATTAGCATAAATAACGACATCACATCTCCAGTACATGCAGAAGCCTTAGTGAATACACATTACCTCTAAGTACACAAGACTGTAGCTCCACCATTAATCCCAAATGAAGATAATAGTGTGTAAACACATAAGCCTCCATGCCATGCAATTACCCAAGCTGAGGGTGCTCATCTCAATCACAGCACCCTTTTCCATCCAAAACAAACCACAAAACCTACCCAAAAACCAAAACATAAAACAAACAAACAAAAAAACACCAAAGAACTTTACTTCCCTAGATGGACTAAGGACACTGACCCTACCACTCTACAGTTTATGCAGCTAAAAGCTTGAGTACCACAGCTAGGAAGGTTACTCTTAGCTTCAAAGTTAATGGAGGTCTTTGAGGAGATGTAACACCAGCTGGTCTTCAACCATTGCTCCAGTATCATTAACCATAATAATAATCCATGCAAGACAAAAAACAACATTGCCAAAAACTTTTTATATCTCCGACATCATGCAGATGATCAACACTGTTGGAAATGCCTCTGGAGTTTAACAGCTCCCAACAATTCAACAGTTCTGCTCTTTTACTAATCCCTCCCTCCTACCATGTTGTGGTTGCCATCACTATCAAACCAGAAAGGCTGGAAACCAGCCAAAATTACAGAATCTATGGACTCTATGCCCAGGACTTGTCCAGTTTAACCCCACAGAGCAGAGGCAGGGCTGCTCCACACTATACACAGTAAGGGACCTTTAAAGTCTTAGGTCACTGTTGAAGTTTTAGAGAGTAAGCAGAAACTCCTTTATCCCTCCTCAAAGGAGGAAGAGAAAACACTCCACACAGGATTGGAAAGAATTGGAAATTCAAATGGAAGTACTATTCACAACTATATAAAACAATACAAAACCATGCAAAATACATGAAATTCATATTCAGCCTCAGCCCAGTTTCTCCATCCTGGGCTTTCCAAAGCCTCACTAGGCCATCATCATTCAAAATCTACCCCCTAACAAATCCTAAAAGTCCCCCTGCCCCTGCTACCTCCCTACCCAGACCCAAATGATGCAATAAACATTAGCCAAGTTGCTCAAGGCCAGAAGTCTCAGCTGCCCTGTAAGTATCACAGACATGCCAGCTCGGCAAGTTGGGAGAAGAGAGAGGGAGAAAAGGGGCAGAAACTGACTCTGCAGCCAGTGTATACAGGGAATCACAGAATCAACCAGATTGGAAAAGACCTTCGAGATCGTAGACTCCAACCTATCACCTAACACCTTTTAATTAACTAAACCATGGCACCAAGTTCCTCATCCAGTCTCCTTTTAAACACTTCCCCACCTATATAGATAGCCTATTCCAATGACAAATCACTCTTTCTGTGATGAACTTATTCACAGAAGGGAAGGAAGATGCAGGCTGATGCAGGGAATTTAATAATAAAATATTACATTTTCTGGTGTCCACCTCCTGGCCAATCCAGTCCCTGGAGGACTGTACTTGATAGTTAAGACATCCCAGTTCTTAAACCTATAAAAGTCACACTTTTCTTTCCCTTCTTACCACTGCAGACATGGGACTTTCAAGGATGCAGCACAGCATAGCATATTAAAATACAAACGTGATCAGCATTCAGACATATACCAAATGCTAGGCTTGATTATTGCTCAAAAAGCAGATTGTAACAAGTTTGGGGAAATCAGCTTTGTCTGCTAAAGTATGTAATTCTCTACAGAAGCAGATAGAGCCTTACACTGGTTTGTTTGCATCTTTAACTTCTCAGCCAGTTGAGGAGAGAAGGAGTATTCTGCTTGTTTGGTTTTTTAGTGTACATTTTCTCTTTCTATGGTTGCACAAGAAATGTATTTAAAAGCCCCTGAGACGGACAGGATATGCTTTTATTGCTCCTTATAACTTACTTTCCCCAACATCATCATGTCTAATGGAGATGTCAAATATCACTTTTCTTTGCTGCAGCTGCAAGCCACTTCTGAAAGCACTTTTCTAAGTTTTGGGGTTTAGTTGGGGTCTGGAGGGGAGTGGGATTGTTTGTTCTTATTTTGCTATATATATGCATTTTTAGTAACAGTTTTATGTATTTTTTTCCTCTGTATAAAAAGAACATTCAAGAGCATCCATTTCTCTTACTAAGTATTTCAAGGACATGAAAGTTTAGCATTTCCCTGCAAGTTGCTTCACTGAGATCTTGGAATCTAACAATTCTGAGACTAAGGGCTTGAAAATCCTGAAGGAAAGATGCTGAGATCATCACTCTGTCAAGTTAACTGCTGGGTGTTGATCACCGTGGATGCTGTGAATTCCAGAAGTTCCCTATGGACTTTGCAGCCATTGAAATCTGCTCCTCAGCCACTGCACGCAAGTTGAAGCATGGGCAAACGCCCTGCAGCTCCTGCTTATGTTCATCTTTTCATCACACTTTCTCCAAAATTCTTGCACCACCAGCCCCAGGAATAGCCACCTTCAGGAGATGTCACATATATTTTGGCAATTACTAGGACAAGGCAACCAGATGCCCCTGGAAGGCAACGCCAGCAGCAGCTGCTAGTTGCGGGCAAAGCTTCACACAGCTTTGAAGTACTTTGAGTGCCACAACTGCAGTCCTGACTGCTCTGCTCCTGGCTGCACACCCAGAAGCCCCAAAGGTCCTGGTGCACACAAAAACGAAAAGAAAAAAAAAGAAAGTCTGCTCTCTGTGCTATTTTTAGCTAGTGCCCAGTCCAACTGGCTTCAGAGGCCCTACTCAGTGCTGAGCTGGACATATGCTTAAACACTTCCCTGAATTAATGCCAGGTACTACCTCATCCACACCAAGCCCTCTGCTCTCATCCCATGCCCTCCCACACTCCACCTCAACCTGAAGTGCTCAGAGCCTGCTCTGACAGGGTGTTCCTGCAGCATGGGGATAACGGTGTCCACACAGATTATGCTCAAGAACATCATCAGATCCTGGCCCAAGTGTACACATATTCAAAGCATGCGTGAAACTGATCTTGTAGCTATAAGCTCTTCACACTGCCATGCTAGAAAGAGCAATCAGAACCTCCTCTTGTGTCTTCCAAGCATGGTATTTCCTCCCACAGCATCATCTCCTCCAAAAGCAAACACCTGTATTTCAGTCTGGCATGAACAAACCTACTAAAGCCATTTCATGTGTGCCAGCTCCAGAAACAATCTTTGAGTTAACTCTCACATGACTGGAGTGGCATCAACTACCATAACATGTTGAAATGGATCTTGCTGTCATTCCATAGGAATTCAGGAGTAATAGCACAGAAAGAATCAGGTCCCTGGAGATGATGGAGAGAATTCCTCATTAAGCTGCTGCATTTATACCAGCTGCAGATAAAGACACATCCTCTTGCCCCCTATTTTTTTTCTTGTTTACAAAAGTCAGTAAACTGAAGCGCACAGAGAAATCTCTGTCTGCCTGCCTACCTCTGTTTGGATTCACTATCCACTTTCCTTATATACTCTGAGGAGCCAAGAAGGCTCCCAAGATAAACAGCAGTAATCATCTGATATCTTCATGTGACCTCCTCTCTGCAATTTGCATTGGCTTTGAGTTTTCAGATGAAGACGTCGGACAAAATAGTGCTAGGATTAATTTTAGCCTCCTCCTCGAGATGACTCGCTGATACCAGAATAAGACTGCAATATTTGACAGAGCAGAATATTTTCCTTGCCAGCAGAATCAGTCCTGAAATAAAGTGTGCAAAAACAAAATCCCAAGCAAAGCAGCATTGTGAGCTTTGGGAGCAGAGAAAGAATTAAAATAGCATCGTTCTTCCCGGTTTGCAAATCAAGATACACAGCATGCACCTGCAGCACAGCCTGCACAGAACAGATCTGAGCACACAGCATCTCCTGGAAATGAGGCAGTCACTAAACCTTCCCAAAAGATGGGTTGTGCACATTTTTGCTCTGTTGGTAGAAGAAATTTCTCTAGTTTTTAGCATCCTGCAGCAATAAACTAACTGTGGGAAGCTTTAATACCACAAGGAATGAGGGCATTTTTATCATGATAGCCTGGTGTAGTTTAGGGTGAGTCAACAACTAAGCACCAAGTCGCCTCTCACACATCGCTCTTGACCAGCTCCCCCAGTTACATACTGAGCGTAGAAGCACAGAACAGTGGGGAATAGAAGGGACCTCTGGAGGTCATCTAGACCAACCTCCCTGGCTAAAGCAGGTTGCAAAGGAATGCCTCCAGGTGGGCTTTGAAAGTCTCCAGAGGAGGAGACTCCACAACATATCTGGGCAGTCTGCTCCAGAGCTCCAGCACCCTCAAAGTCAGTAAGTTTCTCCTGTGTTTCTCCTCAGTAAGTGGAACCTCCTGTGTTCCAGTTTATACCTGCTGGCTGTGTCCCATCACTGGGCATCAGAGTAGAGCCCAGGCCCATCCTCATGACCTTCACCCTTTAGATATTGATCGGCATGGTAAGATCCTCCCTCTTAGTCTGCTCTTCTCCAGGCTAAACACCTCCAAGCCTCTGTCACCTCTTAAGAGGGATGTTCCAGTCCCCTCAGCATCTTCACGACCCTCTGTTGGACTCTTCCCAGTAGTTTCCTGTCCCTGTGGGCAGAGTAGAGGGGAAGGAGAATCTCCCTTGACCTGCTGGCATGATGCCCCTTGGGTACCTGGGTCTGCTTCTCCCAGCTTCTTGTGAAAATTGACTCTGCCCTAGCTGAAGCCAGGACACAGCTTTGCATCCTGCAAGCCCCAAGCACTACAAGCTGCCCTCGCAGCTGCACATGGGTCAATTTTGGCTTGTACTGCACAGAAGAATTCATCCATCTTCAGGGCTGTATTACTTTGATTTTTGTTCAGAGCTGTTTGATGAGAACAGCTCTAAAGAAACTAATCCAGCCTTTCTGAATACCTACCATACAGAAAAAAGACCCCAATTCTGACCTCTCTTAGACACTATCAGCTTGCCTGCAGCTCCTGAACATGCTCACTTTGAGATGTAATCATGCAACTTTGAAAAATGAGCTCATGTTTCACTACCTTTCAGTGCCCTTGTCAGCCAAAATACTACCAGGTATGTTTGAAAGGAGAGGTTTTTTTCCCCCCTCAGAGCAAAACAAAATCTCCACTGGTAGCACGGTCAGGCTGTTCTGGCAGTTTGATGAAAAACTGAAGGAGTGAAAAGTACTGAACTCGAAGGTTGCTGAGACAAGTGGTGAGCTGGGGATGAGGATGTTTGTGAGAGTATTCAAATTGCACTGAGGAGGAGAAGCCTGAAAACCAAACGCTCTGACTGCCACACTGCTGAGACTGAGTGGTTTGGTATGTGCCAAAGTCACTATCTCAGCTCAGGAGGAAGCAAATGCCTGCTGTGGTAGCAGAAATTGAGACTGTTCACTCTTCAGTACATTTGCATGACAGCTCCTTCAAGTAAAGAATTTTTTCCTAATATCCAGTCTAGAACTCCCTTGGTGCAACTTGAGACCATTTCCTCTCATCCTGTTACCTGTTATCTGTGAAAAGAGACCAACTCCCACCTCACTTCAACCTCCTTTCAGGGAGTTGTAGAGAGCATGTGGTCTCCCCTCCAGCCCCTCTTCTTCAGACTAAACACCCCCAGTTCCCTCAGCTGCTCCTCAAGAGCTCTGTTCTCCAGATCCTTCAACAGCTTCAGTGCCTTTCTCTGGACACACCCTGAGCAGGACACCCACCTCAACATCCTTCTTGCAGCAAGGGGCCCAAAACTGAACCTAACATTTGAGATGCACTCTCACCAGTGTCAAGTACAGAGACAACTAACTTGCCAGGACCACTTTCAACTATTCCTCTCTGTCACAGAAATACCAATTAACTTACTTATGTCCAGTGTGCACACAAAATGGCAGCGCTCTCTCCATTTCCACAGGCAAATTGTATTGGAAGTTCCATGTGGGAAGAACTTTTGTAGACTTTGGGGGGCATTTCTAAATGTTTGGGCACTGAGGAAGAGTTACTGACTTTCAGGCTGTGTGGAAAAATCATGACATATTTATTGTTCATATCACAGCACATACTTAGAAGCAAGTAAACTTAAGGGTGTGTGCATATTTAATCATAGAAGGGTTTAGGTTGGAAGGGATCTCAAAGATCATCCAGTTCCAAACCCCTGCCATAGGCAGGGACACCTCCCACTAGAGCAGGCTGCTCAAGGCCTCATCCAGCCTAGTCTTGAACATCTCCAGGGAGGGAGCAGCCACAACCTCCCTGGGCAACCTGTTCCAGTGTCTCACTACCCTCACTGTCAAGAACCCTTTCCTAGCATCCAGTCTGAATCTCCCCTCTGCCAGTTTAAACCCATTACCCTTTGTCCAGTCATTACAAGACGTATGCAGAAAATCCCAGGGGTGTAAAAGGAAAAGGCATAACAAAACTAAGTACTACTTGAAAAAACAAATTATACCCTATTACTTAGGTTATTAATAAACTAAATTGATCCATTTTGCATGAACTACAACATAAATGAATTACAGCGGAAGCTAATGCACATCACTGCTATATTTGTTACATAAACTTCCTCTTGCTTGACTCTACCAGGCCATGACTGCTGGCTTGTCAGTGGACTTCAGGGCATTTTTTTTTTGAGCTTCTATACTCTAGTGAGACTTTCCAACAGAGTCTACATGTCCAGCACTTACAGCTATAAATCTTGGGGCAAAAATGTACAGGATCAGAAAAATATCCCAGCTCAACACAAGCAGAACAAAATGCTGTCTTACCAACAGCGAGGACAAAGGGGGAAAAGCAGATGATTAAATCAGCAGAAGAATTCAACAAATATGTCAATGGCTTGGGAAGCCTTGGTACTATGACACCTGTCTTGGAAAGCTGTGGAAAGGATGTGAAAATGAAGCAATGAAGGACAGAGAAAATGTGAGTCAGTCTCCTGGGCACAGATGAATAAAACTGCTGGAGAGCACGAAAGCCACTAGGGTAAGGAGATGAAAACACTGTCACAACCAAAATCATCAGAACTCAGCAACATGAGCACATGCTAAAAGCAAAAGCAGACAAACAGCATTGCCCTAAAAATGTCATGTTTAGATTGGCAAGGACCCCGAGCCTGAGGGGGAGAGCTTTCTTGGGGGTAGTCCTGCTCACAAGCTCATTGCAGCTGGTGCTGTCTGGTGCCATGGCTCCGACAGCAGCCCCAAAGTTGCTGTGATGGTATCTCACACCCCTGCTGATGCCAACACCATGACATTTGACATCACCTCTGCTTCATTAGACCTAAGACCCCTTGTTGGATGCCCAGCCATGGGAGGGGGCAAGGAGCAGCTGCTCCTGGGGAGTTACACAAGCACAGCTGTAATCACAGCAAGTCTTACCAGCAGCTTCTCCCCTTCCCACAGAGCCTAGGAAACTGCAAGCTCTAAGGGACAGCCGTGTCATTTTAGGCCAGACCACGTAAAAGACCTTGACTGTAATTCTAGACTTTTACAGTCAACAGCACTTGTCTTCAGAAGTGTCAGGATTTCATCCATGACATTCAAAGAGCAATGATGCCTACAGCCCACCTCCTAGGAACAGCCACCTCTGCAGCAGGGATGGCACCAATGGGTCTTCAGGGAGAAGTGCCTCGAAGTCCATACTTTCCTGATCAAGAGTAGCATGTACCTACTTGAAATGCTGTTGCAAATACGGTTTAGGCTTTTGGATTTGTGTTGCTGTGTTGCTCTTGGTTTGGGAGGGGGGGAGTGTTTATGTTTTGGGGCTTCTTTGGTGGTGTTTTAAAATGCCACATATTTTATTGTAAGTATTTTAAGCTTCAAGGAAATACAATATACCCTAGTTTGCCATTCTCATGAAGTAAAGGATTTGGTACATTTATGGACTGATTCAAGAAAAAAAGTGGCATTTGAACAACTGTAATCCATCTCAATACAAAGAATTTGTGAAAGGGGAAAAGGAAAGAAGAGGAACATCATTGTTTTATAATTATAGCAAATAAAGACAAAATTCTTGAGTAGGGGGAACAGTAGTCCAGTTGCTACAAGAAAACACTTTCTCACGTGCTGCAGCAAGTTAAAAATATTAAAGGGACACATTTTTGCTTTGTCTATAGGACACACTTTGTCTCAAAAACCTCAGAAAGAATCCCAGGATGTAAGAGAGTTCAGTAAGAATAGCTTATGTTAAGTATGTTAACTAAGTACGTTAAGAGGTGAAGACTAGCACATCAACAGCAACTGTGTAGTTTGCTTCAGTGCATCAAAGAATAGGAACTAAAACAACTAATAAACCCCAAACTAATATTCCCTCTTATTTGAGTTCCTCATATGTGGAAATATGCAAGTTACGGAGGTTAAAGAATTTACCAAATAAAAAGGGGGAAACAGGCTGTAGGTCTCTGACAGAGGAAAAACTGTCAAGCTATTATTTCTCTAACCAATTAATCACATCAGGAGAACACCACATGAGCTTGTAAGAGTTTTCAGCAGTAGAGACTGAAGAGCAAATTCAATTAACTCTCCTTAGTTTCCGGTAGTAGAGCAGGAGGTAGGATTTTGCACAGCATGGTGTAATTCCCTCTATTACTTCATATACACACACAAACACACACATCTACACACGTACATACAGAAACCAACAGCCAAGTATAAAGCAGTTTCCACAACATCTACTTCATATGATTCTTTTCAAAGTATTTCATTGCTTCTAAAGTTAGTTCTGCATGGAAGAATTTAAATTAAGAGACACTGACAGACCTACAAATCATTACCTTGCTTGACATACCCCCTCATCAATGAGTTAACAAGTCTACTACTCAACTTCCAACCAATTAATTGCTAGTGAAATCCATTACAGCAAAGTGCATACAGAATGAATGTGAAAACTGAAATCTGACTGAAATCTAATTGGAGTAAGATCTGTCAAGGCAGGGTTTGTCTGAGTTTTCATTCAAATCTTCACAAAGACTTTTAAAAGCCACATTTTTTTGTCAAACTGAAAACGCTCAGCTGACTTCTCTTATTATTATGCTCAGCAGTTCCACAGTTCTGGAAAAAACCTCAATTTCCATAGTCATAAAACAAAGGCGTGCAAAGCAGATAATTCACCTAAGCAAAAATTCCAAGAGTCCTCTAATGTTTAAGTGTCCTGACTTTTAAAATAATTTGCAGGGAAGCATGTACAGAATTCCAACATAGCCAAAAATCGGAGAAAACTAAAAACATTGCAATATTGACAGAATATATATACACAGACATCTTGCTGACTAAATTAGCCTGATTCAGTTATAGAATAAAAACTTATTGAAAAAGGGCAATTCACTTCAATTTCTGCTTACTGAACGAATGTTTGAAAAACATCTTTGTCACAAGCAATACACAGAACCAAAATTCACCATGCAAATGTACTTAGGACCTTGGAACGTACAACATTTTCCCCTCCAGCAGTTTATTTCCTCCGTGAATAAAACCTACTTTTAACAAACGTGCAATTGTTTGCCCAGTTCTTAGCTCATCTCTGAATAAGTGCACACAAAGAAGGGAGAGAAGCTTGATTGTAAAATCAACCTGTTACTGGTGACAACCCAGGAACAACTTTTCAAACTCTCAAAGCATTTTAAATGTCACTTAATCACAGCTACAAACAACTGGTTATCAATTTTAATTGGATCACTGACAACATCTCTCTGAAATCATTTCCTCATCTTTGTTCACCTGCTTCTAGACAAGTGAAAACAGGACCTATATGTTTATTATCAGGTAATTTAATTAAGACTAAAAAAACCCAAAAAACATCTGTGATGAAACATTCTGTAATTAGCATACATTTACAGATAGGGTGTCATCAAAATTAGCCACATTCTAATCTCAATAACTCTGAGCTTGGATCTTTTTATTAACTAATCTATCGAACACATTTTCCAGGCTCTTAACAAAAGGTCACTTCATTAGCAGTGAACTCTGGCTGTAAGAACACTTGACACCATGTTGAGCTGCTCCTATTACTTGCCAGCTCCAAACTAAAGAAAAGAAAGAAAAAAGGGAGAAGACAGAAGAAGAAAAAAAAAGGGGGAAAAAAAAAAGAAGGGAAAAAAAAAAAGAAGGGGGGAAAAAAAGAAGGGGGAAAAAAGAAGGGGGGAAAAAAAGAAGGGGGGAAAAAAAGAAGGGGGAAAAAAAGAAGAAAAAAGGCAGCACTATTTGTCTACATAGTTTTAGAGTAGATAGACTCTTCTTTCTCAAATAGCTTTTTACATTTTTCTGTCCTGGGCAAACTACCTGCCACAAACACTCAAAAGTTCAGGTCAAAGTGACAACTATTAACACACAGCAGAATGGAGCAGGGACGTTACAGAGCTAGCAACTGAACTGTGCCACCTCATTTAACCTCATGTATTGCAAGAGTCAAGATTACACAATCCTAGAATGCCAGAATCACAAAAATCCCAGAATGGTGGGGGTTGAAAGGGATCTCCAGAGAGCATCTAATCCAAACCCCCAGCCAAAGCAGGTTTGTCTTAATGATGATACAGTTTCTGAAGGCTGTAGCCAAGGGGGGATCAGTCTCTTCTCCCAGGCAACCAGCAACAGAACAAGGGGACACAGTTTCATGTTGTACCAGGGAAGGTATAGGTTGCATGTTAGGAGAAAGTTCTTCACAAAGAGAGTGATTTGCCATTGGAATGGGCTGCCCAGGGAGGTGGTGGAGCTGTTGTTTCTGGAGGTATTCAAGCAAAGCCTGGATGGGGCACTTAGTGCCATGGTTTGGTTGATTGGCTAGGGCTGGGTGCTAGGTTGGACTGGATGATCTTGGAGATCTCTTCCAACCTGGCTGATTCTATGATTCTATGACACAACTACATCCTAGTTTCTCCCAGACTGACAAAAAGACCACACATAGCAAGGCAACTATGGTGTCTGTCATGGCAATGTGGACAAGGCACTAGCAGTGTCACAGCCTGGATGCCGAAGGTTTCCTCCTCCTCAGGTGCAGTAGTCATTTCTAGATAACGTATGGTGGAGTCATCATCCTTGAAGGTATTTAAAAGACGTGTGGATGTTGAGCTTTGGGACATGGTGGCTTAGAAGTAGTCATGGGATTGCAAGCTCTAGGGGAGCAGTTGGACATAACAATCTCAAAGGTCTCTTCCAACCTTGACATTTTCATGACTCCGTGCAAGCTATCTACAGAACGCTTGGCTTCACTACTAATGTTTCAAGATGTGCTTCAAAGCATACTTTTCCCATTTAATCTGCAGAGGCAGCAGCCTTATTTACTAACCAACAAATCTCCAACTCATGGCTTACCAACCATGGGATTAAGCTGTAACATCTTCACCAGACACATCCCTTGAGGAGAAGGCAGCCGTGCATTTCATGTGAGCAACTGTACTCTCTCCATACCCACTCTGTACTACTTCTGTCATCCACAGACAAAAGAGATGGCAGTTTCTAAACTATCTCTGCTTCTTGTTGAAAGAACAAGCTTCAGAACCAGCCTGCCAGGCTGCACAGTCTCTGTTCTGTGCTCATTTAACTTTTGCAATCATAGTCAGTGCAAACAGGACTAATGGGAGCCCTATCTACAAAAGAGCTGAATCCAAAGAGGTCTCCAACATACACTCTCTTTAAAAAGCAAATCATTACATACTAGCAGATTAGCAGATAAATAGTTTTGCTGTCACTAACTTTAGCAGAAGGAGCTCAGGAACAAAGACCCAGGTCACACACAAGCTAGAGGAAGAGAGAAGATTAGGTGATGCCTGATTAATACATTCCAATACAGAATATTTCTGTCCAAGTATGGCATTCCCAGACAAATCTCCCCTGCGCTCCCCTGTTTTACATATGTTTCTCCACGAATCTTTGAAGAATAGCTAGGTCTTCCAAAAATCCAAACTGTGGAAATGTGGCAGCCTACTGCCTTGCCAGCAAGTGAGACCAGACGCTGAGGTGTCTTCAGGAAAAAGACATAGTAAAGACTTTGAAAATGGAGCAACCGCATTTGGCCAACAGAGAGAAGTAATGCAAAGTGCTGGAGGGAACTAAGAAAGACAAGGAATCCATCCACTGAAAGGTTACTTGAAAAGCAAAATATGCAAAAAAGAGACAGGAAAAATACCCAGTAAATACCACCAGTCACAACCACTAAGGTAAAAGCTTCCCTAGCTCTTCCCACTACTATCCCAGACAAAGCTGATACAAGAGTAAGACCCATCCATCTCCTTACAACAGTCCCTTGTAGCTTTACTGCTGTCTCCAGACTTCCTAAAAAATAGACATTTTAATTTAGTTTTCAAGGTCAAGTAACTGATTTCAAGTGCATTTCCCACAGCCATCCATACATTCTTTGGCTTTCTATTTTTAACCGTGTGATAGCTCGCAGCTCTTTCAGGCTGCAGTATACATTATACTGCAAAATGACCATGTCATCAAATAACTTTTCTTCACTTGTAAACAGTGCCTCTTAGTGCACTGGCAGCTGTCTGTCAAATGACACTTCTACTCATCAAGATGTTCACTGGGAAAGATCTTAGTAGATGCCATCCCCTTGTGCAGCAAGCAGCGACAAGACTTGATGGGAAGTGACTACCCCAAAATATTCATCTTTCAGCAGTAAAACACAGTTCTGAGAAGTACTGTGCAAGCACAGGATCCCAAGCCTTTGAGGACAGCAGTTGTCTGATAAATTCAGAGGGGAAATGCAATTCAAAACGAATCAATAAACAGGTGCCAAATTCTCCAAAAATGAGTCCTGCAGCACACAGGTAAAGTGTGTTGATAGATGACATTATTATACTTGCAGATATGCTGAGGCTGTGAACAACATAAGCACTGGAATTCATACCTCTGTGGGTGTATAGAGCTCAAAAAGTGCCAAAATGCCAGGGTGCTTGCTTCAGCTACATGCACAGATCAGCTCTTACCCATTGACTGACCCCCACAGGGAACATGACACTCAGCTAACTTTACAGACAGGCAAGACTGCAAACCCTATGCCCCACTGTCCCTCTGTACCATGTATCTCACACACGCCAAAGCTCCTCTGGAGCTCACCCACCCCATCCAAGCTGGGGCACTAAGAGGTGCTATGCCATGAGACCCTGTTTAGGGATGCTCTACGTGATCACCACACTATGGCATCCTGGTCTGTATCAGGGATAGTGTGGCCATCAGAATCATAGAATCAACCAGGTTGGAAGGGACCTCCAAGATCATCCAGTCCAACCTAGCACCCAGTCCTAGCCAATCAACCAGATCATGGCACTAAGGGCCTCATCCAGTCTTTTCTTGAGCACCTCCAGGGACAGCAACTCCACCACCTCCCTGGGCAGCCCATTCCAATGGCAAACCACTCTCTTTGTGAAGAACTTCCTCCAAACATCCAGCCTAGACCTCCCCTGGCACAACTTAAGGCTGCATCCCCTTGTTCTACTGTTGGTTGCCTGGGAGAAGAGACCAACTCCCACCTGGCTACAAAGTCCCTTCAGGTAGTTGTAGACAGCAATGAGGACCACGGAAGTCCTTCTGCCCCTGTACTCAGCCCTGGTTAGACCACACCTTGAGTACCTTGTATCCAGTTCTGGACCCCTCAATTTAAGAAAGATGTTGAGGTGCTTGAATGTGTCCAGAGAAGAGCACCAAGGCTGGTGAGAGGCCTGGAGCACAGCCATGTGACGAGAGACTGAGGGAGCTAGGGTGTGCAGTCTGCAGAAGAGGAGGCTCAGGGCAGACCTCATTGCTCTCTACAACTACCTGAAAGGAGGTTGTAGCCAGGTGGGGGTTGAAATCTGCTCCCAAGCAACCAGTGACAGAACAAGAGGACACAGCCTTAGGCTGCACTAGGGCAGGTTCAGAATGGAAGTTAGGAAGAAGTTCTTCATAGCAAGACTGATTGGCATTGGAACGGACTGCCTGGGGAGGTGGTGGAGTCCCCATCCTTGGAGGTGTTTAAAAGGAGGCTGGATGAGGCACTTGGTGCCATGGTTTAGTTAATTAGAAGGTGTCAGGTGATAGGTTGCCCTTGATGATCTCAGAAGTCTTTTCCAACCTGGTTAATTCTGTGATTCTGTGATCTGCCCTTGCATCACATCTAGCTACTATGAATGTACCTCTGCCTCTGTGCAACATGTCAAATGGGGACAATTCAAGTGCTTCCCCTAGCTAAAATCCATCAGACAACGTTTTTATTAGTGGGGTAATTCAGGTCACTGCTTGAAGAGCCACTGTTTGAAGTGGTTGCCAGTGAGTTGGTTTTCACTTTATATTTTAAAAGCTGTGCTTCACAAAATGCACAAACAGATTTAAATATAAAAAAATGAAGAATATATGTAGGTGCATGGGCCCAGCTATAGCTCTCAGCACTCGAGGAATGGATCAAAACTGCAAACTTCCCAAATAAAAGGAAGGCATCCTATTACTCATGAAGTGGAAATGAATGTACCCAAGAAAATTTAATCCTCTGGTGAGGAATTTCTTGTGAGGAATTTCCTGTAGACATGGGTAAGGCACTGGTGCTCATGAGCATAATTCCTCCTTCTGGAGATAAAGTCAGAGTGGGCAGCACAGGACATTGTGCCGGAAGCAACTGGGCTCCTGTAGACAACATACCCAGAGCTGCATGGGGCTCCACATAGCAAGAGTTAAAATCCATGCAGGATATCATGAAAGAGTCTTCTAATGAGGACAGATTTGTCCTCCAGGGGCGAAGGGGCTGGGAGGAAAAGGGTGAGTTTTCCCATGACCACAAATAGACGACCCTAATATCTGTGGAACACCCTGATGATCCTCCAACCCCACCATGTTGTACACATGCATAACATGCCTCTCATTTCTAATGTTTTTGGTCTTTTTTTTTAATCCAAAAGGGTTGCAGGGCCATACAAAGTAAGCAAGGCAGCAAGTGCTTGGCTGTGCCCTTTCCCTTGATGGGGACAGGCCATTCAAAAAGGGAGGTTTTACTGATTTGCAGAAGCAACAGCTAGGAGGAAGCAAATGTGCAAGGAATTTCTCCCAGTGAACACGAGAGAGAAAACAACCCCAGATCTTCAGAAATACTGTGAAATGCCACAAACAGGCACTGCTAACAACCATGGGAACAAGGATGGGCATATGCAGGGCAGGTCAGAACACGTCTGGTCTCAGTACTACAAACCAAGAGGGCAGGAGGTGGATGCTTGCTGTAAATGGAAGGAAAGGGGTCATGGAGGCCATGTGGATGAAGGAAAAGCTGTAGTGTCGCTGCTGGCAGTGCCAAAAGGAGTGCAAGTGGCTAGAATTGTATGACCTTCTTATTTTTAACCACACACACTGTGGTGTAAGAGTAATTAAAAGGATCCATTTTCAGCATAAGCAAGATCTGTTTACTGCTGCATTATGGTGGCTACGTGCAGCACGTATTCAGGATACAGACAAGAGATCAACTGCATATAAAAACCAGCCATGGAAGACTGAAAAGAGCAAATATGAAACAAAGATATAAGCTGTATAGCTTTCAGAGCACAACTGAAAAGCCAAAGTAGACAGGTGGCCTAGAAAAGAAACTAGTCTTATACTAAAAAATAAATCAGGTCCTTTGTTGTCACTCAACATCTTCATGGACACAACAGCAGCCACATAAATGTAGTAGTGAAATGATAATGGTGAGGAATCCAGAAACGGCACAAGAAAGGCACTGCTCCATATCCATGCAGAAAAACTCTTATAAAACTAAAAAACATTAAATGGAAGCTGGAAAAGTTTGTTCATGTCACAGGAACCTAAATCTTGCAACAAACAGGAAAATGTAATATCCTTCTACTGATCATCTTCTGTGAAACCCAATTCAATATCCTTTTATTGAAGCACCAAATGAGATCCTCATGTACCAAAGAGGACAAAGCAGCTTTCTGCACTGAACAATAGTTGCCCTCAATTTGCATTTTAAATTCCCTAATCTAAATATGATCTGAGTGTAAGTCCCGAAGCAATCAGATCTCATGTACTTTGATATTATTTTCTAAGTGAAGGGGAAAAAAACACACATCAGAGTCACGTTCGACCAACACCTAAGGAGCTGACTTCTAACCAGACAATGATGAGATCCTACCAATAGGAATGAAGTGCCTGATTCAATCACAGAACTATCTAATATCATCTTGGAAGGGGGAAAATTCATTGGGGACCTGAAGGTAAAAGGTAAATCATTTTACAGTTAACAGAAATGGGGACAGCCTACATAAAACTTCAATAGGTTATAAAGTTTACTTTATTTAGCTGTCTTAGATGTAAATACACAAAGCACCTCAGCAAGGTCCATAGATAATCATTTCCTTACAGAAAGGAGACAGCAGCCCTCACTTTGTAACTACAAGGAGGACATGGACCTTTCTACAAGTGTTTTTTTTGTTGTTGTTACATTTCTGTTACTTTAAATTGGGAAACGTGAGATCTAGATCTTCTCAGAGGTGATTGCAGGCATTGCATGACCTTGAGCTTATAATGTAATACACAGGCTACGATGCTGGTTTGAAAGGGGATGAACAATGAAACCTGCAAACAAGCACATCTTTCATTCAGTGATTTTTGTCTCTCTGATCAGCTGTCATCCTCTTAACTAAGGCTTGGATGATATTTCACTAGAGTTTAGTGGGTGCACAGTAGGATATTTGCACACTCCTCGGAGGGTATAGGGCCTGATCCAAACCCCACTGGCCAAAGTGCATTCACCTTGTGCAGCAACTCAAGGGAGGTAGAATCCAGTGAACAAGGAGACATCAGCACTGTTTCTCAAGAGGAATACTCCACTGACTTAAGCCAACAAACAAAAATAGTCATATTCAGAAATTTTTCAGTTTCATTTAGAATGAGAGGAAATGGCCTCAAGTTGCACCAGAGGAGGCTTAGGTTGGATATCAGGAAAAATGTCTTTCCCAAAAGAGAGGTCAAGCGTTGGATGGAACAGGCTGCCCAGGGAAGTGGTGGAGGCATCATCTCTGGAGGTGTTCAAGAAATGTGTAGGCACAGTACTTTGAGACATGGTTTAGTGGGCATGACAGTGCTGGGATGGTGGTTGGACTTGATGTTAAAGGTCTTTTCCAAATGAAATTATTCTATATTCACTATAATGACTTCTTCACCACAGAAGTGAAGGTAATAAAAGACTGCAAGCATTTCACTGCCAAAATTATATCCACTTGATTTGAGTCAGTGTTGTATCATCTTCTGCACAAATGCTGGACTGAACTTTCCTACACCAGAAGACTCTGCCTTTATCTCCAGTGCAGCTCCTTGACTTAGAAAAATAATGATGACACCAAGCAGAAGTGACAGGGTCTGGTTCTAGTTTACAACTCTGAGTACTTTTGTCCAAAACATCTTTAAAGAGCTTGGAGGGAAACCCAAAACTCTGCTTGAACATCAGGATTTCAGTGGCAAAGAGCTGCACAAAACAAATGACTTGTTATAAACCACATTTTTTTGACTAGTCACACCCTCTCATTCTTTTTAAAAAGGAGGTTTCTCAAAAGGTGCCAATAGCTGTTCCCAATACCTTTCTTTGCCGAGTAGGCCTCCCAGTTTCTATATTCAGAGCACAACTAATGTAGAAGTCTCTTAACGCCCACTATACTTGAATAATTTATACTCGTACAGTCTTATATGGCAAGATACAAAGTGACTTAATCATGAGGTATTCATAGCATTCTCCTCCACAGAAGTATGAAACTCGGTGAAAAATATCATTCCAATACAAGTCCTCAGGCAGTGTGTTCCACGGAGGAGACTGACTTGAGTTTACATGAAAAATTCAGAGCCACAGACAAATCAAATACTTTTGTTTTTGTAGGACTGCTTGCCTGGGCAGTTGGACAATTCATTATTAAGCACACTCCATTTGCAGATTAAGCTGAGAAAACAGGGTAGGTTGCTTTAATATTAATTTGTGTGTCTGCACAGTGCCTACTGTGGCTCATAAAACTTTTTAAGCATCGAAATTAAAATTGTCTTGCACTGCTTCAGCGTTTGGACTGAACAAATTCACATTATGGCTACACTTCACTGCATAGATAAAAATCAGAGAATCGTTAAGGTTGGAAAAGATCTCGAAGATCATCAAGTCCAACCTCCTACCCAACACCTCCATGACCACCAGACCATGTCTCAAAGTGCCACATCTCCTCGTTTTTTTAACACCTGGAGGGCAGTGACCTCACTGCCTCCCTGGGCAGCATGTTCCAACGCCTAACTACTCTTTCAGAGAAGAAATTCACAGGATCACAGGATATCAGGGCTAGGAAGGGACCCAAGGAGATCATCCAGTCCAACCCCCCTGCCACAGCAGGACAATATTATCTAACACAGATCACACAGAAACACATCCAGACAGGCCTTGAAAGTCTCCAGAGAAGGAGACTCCACAACCTCTCTGGGCAGCCTGTGCCAGTGCTCTGGGACCCTTACACTAAAGAAGTTCCCCCTTGCGTTGAGCTGGAACCTCCTGTGCTGCAACTTACAC
>WAAF01008964.1:103095-157015 GCA_013400475.1 Tricholaema leucomelas | reverse complement strand
AGTTTATTATTCCTCCCCAGATGCAGGACTCTGCACTTGTCCTTCTTGAACTTCATCTGGTTCCTCTGTGTCCAGCTCTCTCTAAACCTCCCTTAGTGCAGTTTGAGGCCATTATTTCTTGTCCTAGTGTTAGTTACTTGGAAATAAGCAGCCAACATCAGCCTCACCACACTCCCAGGAAGCTGTAAGAGCAATAAAAGTCTCCTCTCAGCCTTCTCTTCTTCAGGCTACTGCTTTCCAAAAAGAAAAACATGGCACAACAGCAGGACTCATCTATGTTTCCTTGCTTAATTTTTATCCTGCTTCTATTTTTTCACAAATACATAAACAAAACAAGCAAAGTTGTCCCTTATGCCCTGAAAGACAAGCTACTATAAAGTAAAGTAAAAGAACTACAGAAAACAGCCTGTCTTTGGGCTCTCTCTGTTCAGTTTTGGGTTTGAATAGAGGACAGCCAAGAAAAGAGTAGGTGCAAGTACCCAAACACCACTGATTTTCTGTAGAGGTTGGATGCCAAGATGTCTTTGAGAAAAAAAAAATCCCTAGAGAGATGTCTGGCTCCTGCAAACATTTTAAAGGTTTATGAAAATGAAAGGAGATTAAAAACATATATATATGCTTGCCTGTTACACAAGTAGGTTTTGAAAGCATGCTGAGTTTAATGATATCTCAGTGGAACAAAATGAAGCAAATCACTAATTACAGTTACCCAAAAAATTCTCATGTCAAAATATTTTCTTGTGAGTTTCTAGGGGTTTTGCAAGTTAAAAGTGGTTTCACCTGCCTTATAAATATGTATATTTATACATACCCCTTTTAAAAAAAGGATATCCAAGTGCCCCAAACCAAACAACAAAGATGACACCACACCAAAAGCCTGGCTATCTGTCCAACAAATATATCTGACAGAATCCACCTCAGTGGGTAAGACACTGGACTGAGAGCCAGGAGACATGGACATAAAAACTAATGTCCTGTGTCAGGGCAAAGGTTCACTCTAGTCCATTTTGCAGCAGCAGCAATAAGCGTCAAGGGAGTAATATGAGCACTGAGGGGGCATGAACTGATACCCTCCCAGCGCCCAGCAATCAGCAGCTAATCATCTCCCTCAGCAGCTCTGTGCCTTCACTCAACAGCCACCACCAGTTCTGCTACCTACCACCTAGTGCTGTGATCAGCTATAACTCACTTGGGCTTTTTTCTCCTCCCCTTCCCACCCTCTCCTTTCTTCTGTCCCATCTGTTTCAACTTACCTTTTCAAGACAAGGACTATCTCTTAGATTATGATATTCACACAATACCTAATTCAATGCAGCCTTTATGTCAACTAACGCCTCCAAGAGTTGTGGTCTCTGGTGAAGTGTATGCATTAAGTGACTCAAGTAAGGGGCTGGATGCCATCACAAGTCAGCAATTTTCTGGCAACCAGCAAGTACTCGAGGATTGCCATTAAAGACATCAGTCTGGCCTAAACAGAGAAGTTCATAGAATCACAGAATAGTTTAAGTTGGAAGGGACCTCAAAGATCATCCAGTTCCAACCCCATGCCACAGGCAGGGACACCTCCCACTAGAACAAGCTGCCCAAGGCCTCATCCAGACTGGCCTCTAACACCTCCAGGGAGGGAGTATCCACAACCTCCCTGGGCAGCCTGTGCCAGTGTCTCACCATCCTCACTGCAAAGAACCCTTTCCTAACATCCAGTCTGAATCTCCTCTTTACCAGTTTAAACCCATTGCTCCCCACCCTGTCATTGCAAGACCTTGTCAACAGTCCCTCCTCAGCCTTACTGTGGGCTCCCTTCATATACTGGAAGGCCACTATAATGTCTCCTCAAAGCCTTCTCTTCTCCAGGCTGCAGAGCCCCAACTCTCTCAGCCTGTCCTCATAGCAGAGCCGCTGCAGCCCTCTGAGCATCTTTGTGGCTCTCTTTTTTTATTACCCTCATGCAAGTTCATTTGTATTTCAGTTCTCAGTTATTCAGTTGTATTTCAGTTCTCAGACTTTGTGGTTTCCCACAGCATGTTTTGGGATTTCCTTTTTGTTGTGACATCTGGCAGCACCATCTTCAATATTCCCTTACTGCTGTCTGTGTACAGTTCAATATCTGGATTGCAATCACATCGACTAGCTCTTTGGTCTGCAAATGGTTCCATCACTTACACTGAGACTATTCTTACAAAAGAAGGTGAAAACAACAGAATCTGACTTCAAACACACAAGTACTTGGTGGGTAGAAATTTCAAGAACTGACTCTTAAACAAATAAAGTTATTCACTTGACAATATCCCACTGAAAGCAATGTCATCTAGGCTTTATAAGGGGAAAAGCTTTTAAGAAATCATCTCTAATTGGCTGAACTCAGTTATGCTGCCTGCTCTTATGGAATAAAATAAATCTCAGGGTCTTATTTTTAGCACCTGCTGCACTACAGGGTAGTGTCTTTGACAAAAAGCTACTCTGCTCATCATCCAAGAGGCCTTTCTCCTTCCATGTAGCTAAAGCCATTAGCAGCTAGCTGTTATCCTACACTAAGCCAATAACATACCACACAAGTCACATCATAGACTCAACACCAAAAAGCAAACAGAATCCTACTCTTTTCAAAGTTAATCACTCAAGGGTGCAATGTGGCACCTCCAGGGCTGGTAAAGACCAGCTCAACTTTTAGAGAAGCTAACATGTGAACAAATTTAGTCCTGGAACTTCCCTGGGATTATTAACCACCTGTCCTCAAAGCAACAGCACTTTTGTGGGATTCAGTTGCAGACATGTCAGCAGTGGATTTACTAATTAAGCAGCAATACATGCACAATAATTATAGCTATCAGATCATCAGACATTCTCCCCTAATTATTTCTAGTCATAATTTTCACACCTTAGCATGCAAAAAGCTTTCTTCCAGTTCTCACCAATTTTCCCCATGTGAATTTTCACTGTTCAGTGGAGAGCTGCATTCAGTGTGACTGCAAGCAAGGCCAGGACATTGTTACATAAATGTGACCTTGAAGGCTCTGAGCTAGAAGGAAGCTGTTTCATTTATTGAAGTTTACTGGGAGGTATGTTTGTTTGAGAACATGAATTCCATATGGGTATATCTTGGCTATGCACATGACTAGCAATGACACCCACATGAGAAGATTTTACTTGTATTTCAACTGGGCCTTCTAACTGCCTTCCATGCAACCCCTTTGAGGAACTAAGGCTTCACTCAGAACCCCAAGCAGCCTCACTAATGTGTTTTGCAAGGCTTCCTTGTACAGGTACTTTTGTTGCAGTAAAAAGCACAGCTCAAACTTCCAAATCACCAAAAGATGAACTACACAGAAAAGAAACACATTCTTACCTACCCAAAAGCTATTGAGTTAGTGAGAGGAAATCTCAATCACTGCCAATTTATTCTTTTAAATGTTATAAGACAATAGTCTTGAAGTCCAAGTATGCAAAGCAACAGGAGTCACAAATGAGATGCACCTGTTCCTGCTAAAATAAATTATCATCATCCAGAGTGTTTAGCCTGGTGTGAGATCCATGCACATTATCCCAATGAAGCAGTTTTAACCTACAGTAGCCAATATAAGACTAACTTCTGCTAAAGCAATCAGCAGCAGCAATACATGCACGTCTATCAACCTCTAAGCTGTTAGACTTCCCAAGCAACAGTTTGCCAAGTCATTTAACCAAACATAAATTCCTCTTAGGAGTGTATACCTATTTGTTGTAGCCAGGTGAAGGTTAGTCTCTTCTCTCAGGCAACCAGTGACAGGACAAGAGGACACAGTTTAAAGCTGCCCCAGGGCAGGTTTAGGATGGACTTTACGATGAAATTCTTCAAGGAAAGAGTGATTGGCATTGGAATGAGCTGCCTGGGAAGCTGGTGGAATCACTGTCCCTGGAGGTATTTAAACTGGATGAGGCACTTAGTGCCATGGTTTAATTAATTAGAAGGTGTTAGGTTGAAAAGGTGACAGGTTGGACTGGATAATCTTGGAGGTCTCTTCCAACCTGGTTGATTCTGTGATTCTATCTAAAAGGTCTTTTCCAACCTGGTAAATTTTGTGATTTCTTACTAGAGCTTTACAAGACTTCAAAATACATCCAGCCACTTGTGCATTCTCCTCTATGGGTGACCCTCAATAGTTATTTATGCTAGTGGGAAGATCTCTCTTAGATCTGTATCTGCATATAGAGAGATTTCTATCTACCTGGTTCACAGACTTACATTTCATAGACCTACTTGCAGATGCAATGAAGGAAGCAACATATCCTCCTATTTAAGGTTTATTGTGGGGGAAGCAGCAGCCGTTGAAAAGGTCATCAAATAGCTCATTAGTTTCCATGTGCTGTCACAACTAGCCTAAATAACATGGAACATGTGTAGGCACAACTGCCTCTAAGACTGAGTAACTCAAGTTTTTGCCACTTTAGGAGCAGCTCCTTTCATTGAGGCTTCTCTGCTTCTAGGAGAGAGCTTCATTCTGGTTCCAGTAAGTCCTGCACAGGGAGTATCAGTCCTATAGGACTGAGGATTCAATTCTAAGTTCCTAAGTTATAAATTGCATTATGTTCCCTAATGCAGTAGCTGAGAGCTATACAGACCATACTCACCCTCCTGACCAAGACTTTCTGGAGCTCAGCACCAGCTAAATCCCTACAATCATCACAGACCAAGCTCCTCACATCCCTACCATTGCTCTCCAGGACAGATAAGAATGAATTCACACTGTCTCCAACTTACTACACACAGTCAGCATGTGCTAGGATAACCCTTCTCTCTGTGAAAGCAGCAGTCAGACCTGAGGGCCTTGCCAGGGGATTTCATTCACAGACTACCACAAGAGAGGGCTGGCATTTAACCACCACTTGCTGCTAAGCCATTACAACCCACCTCCCACAATGCAAAGCTGTGACTTCAGCTGCCAGAGAAAATTATCTCTGCTCAATCATCTGAATGAAGGCAGTTCCAAAAAGACACATCAGTCCTGCACCATCCCTTGACAAAATCAGCTGTGTGCCCAGAGCATGCCACTGTGCCCTGCATGGATCTGTCTGAAGTAGCTTCAGGTCCCAAAAGCTTGACTCCAATTCCACAGAATCACAGAATGGCTTGAGCTGGAAGGGACCTTAACCATCATCTAGTTTCACCCCTACTGCCACGTACATGGTCACCTCCTAATAAGCCAGGCTGCTCAAAGCCTCACTTAATCTGGTCTTAAACACCTCCAGGGGTGAGGCATCCACAGCTTCTCTGAGCAATCTGATTCAGTGTCTGGACACCCTTGCTGTAATTTCTTTTTTCCTAATACCTAATCTAAATCTACCCTGCTTTAATTTAAAACCATTGCCTTTTGTTCTATCACCACATGCCACACAGAAGGCTGTTATAAGGTCACCTCAGAGCCTCCCCTTCTTCAGACTGAACAGATTCCCTCAGCCTGACCCATAAAAGTGATCGCCTCTATAGACATGACCTATGAGTCTCTGAGAAAACCTCACTCGCCACTGTCTTCTCAGGCTATGAGAGACAGAAAAGAAGAAATTAAGCAAATCCATCTCAGCTGCTGTGGGCTCCCTTGCTGAAGATCCCTCCAAGTGATGCTGGTGCAGGCACCTTTTGAAATGCAGCTGGCATTGCTCTGAGTACAAGGCTTTGTGATTCCTTTCAGAGAAGGGATCAGAAAGAGTAAGGGGGAAAGTAGCAGGAAAGAAAAACTAAATCAGGATGAGATCCAAACACTGCCAAAATCAATAGGAGCCTCTTTATTAACTTCAGTGGGGTTTTGATGTACCAGAGAAGTCAAAGACTGAATGGCAAGCAAATTGATTTGTTAGATGCTCAGATACCATAGTGAATGATGCCTGGGGCAGAGACTAGAGATTACTGATCTCCACTCATTATGGTTTTCATACATTATATATCACATACACACACAGAGATTTCCTAAATAGTACTGAAAAGAGAAAACACCAGAATAAAGGCATTCTGTGCTACCTCATTAGGCAAGTCAAAAACACTCAAGAGGAAATATCACCCTTCATCTCTACTTTTGCCTCCAATATTAGATGGTTCCATTATTAACAGTAGCAGGCTGCCCAAAATCTAGAATGATTGAGACTTTTGCACTGATAATTCACCAGCAACAATTACTTCTTTTCAAACTGCAAAAACATCAAGAAATTTAGCCTAATTTTGAATACACAGAGAAGCAAAATAAGTCTGACTATCCTTCTAGTTCATTTATCTTAGCAAGCACATATTCCTAGTGGATATTTTAAAAGGTTCCCCTCCGCTCCAAATGTTAAGGGAAAACAGGGCTACAGTAAAAGAACAATTTGTGCAGCCCTGAAAAGGAAATTTTCAACTACAGCACAGTGACACAAAAAAGCAATAAGCCAGTCATTACAGAGTGTGGTCAAGAAATCCAGGCAGAAGTGGCTACGTGTCATTACTGTTGCCAACTGTACTCCATCCTTATGGTTTGTTGCCTTATATACTGTCATTAATTTCACTACACTCATGGCAACTCTCCCTTAAAAGTCTCTTTCTCAGAATAAAGTGAAAGTGGAAAAGTTCAAAGCTAAGAATATTTGGGTTACAAACAAAAGAACTTCTCCTATGGCTACAATTTTGCCACCACTGATTGCCTAACCTTCATGACTGAGCTTCTTGTGCTGATGGCCAGATCCAAGTGTGGTGCTGGTGCTGTACCAAAGAGGAACAGCACTATTGTTCAGATAATGTTCCAGCCTAAGTCAATAAACTACTCCATCACATCATGGCCTTGTACTTTTTGAAGCACACTAAGATAGATGGTCCTGCTGCCACTTGGGCTACTCCAAATGCCAGCTGTTTCACCTTTCCCAACTCAAGGGAGTGAGCCTGAACTGCCTAAATCGTCTTACAGAGGCTAACTCTTTTCCTCCTCAATGACCAATTAATTTATGAGAAACAATAGTTTCCCCATTAGAACTTTGTCCTTCTGAATATTTTTTATGTTCCATTCATTGAGTTTCACATTCTTATAACACCCACAGTGGTGTTGTATGTACAGTGCCTGATTCTCTGCCTTTCCCCAGCTCGTCAGTTGTTCCCATCTTTGGGGCCTACAGCAGTCATGCACTCCCAACACAAATTTTCACTTCGCATTTGAAAGCAGCTCCATCACTGCCTGCAATCTCTTCACAACACACATGGAAACTGTCCTTCCATCACTAGTCTTCCATGGCAGCTCAGCACTGGCTGCTGCACACTGCGCATCAGCAGCTCCCCAGACTGTCCCACCAGCTCCCCTCTTTGCAATTACCACCCTAAGTTGCTCTGTAATTAGCAGTTTCCTGGACTTTCCCCTTGCCACTGTTATTTCACACACACATAGATCTAGATAAAACAATAATATAATTGCCCATATTAGACCAGCTTTAGGGGTTACAGTCCTGGAAATGCAGAGCATTGGGTTGGACTAGATGATGGGCTAAAGTCTTGGAAACGTGGAACACTGGGTTGGACAAGATGATCTGTAGAGGTGCCTTCCAAACCTTATTATTCTATGATTATTGTTCTAACTGCATCAGCATGTCCTCCTTGCACAGAACAGATCTTAGACCACAAATCCACTTCCAACACACAGAACTGCAGGCTCAACCAGTAAAGCCTGAGCAGAAGAGGTGACACACACCTGTGCTGTTCTAACAGTAAGCCTGTGCAGACATGGCAGTGTTTGTACCTCCTCATATGTGTTTGAATTATATTTGAATCATACAGCTTCAGAGATGCAGCTGAAGTGACTGCTTGCATTGAAACACTTCATTTGGCTTCAGGGGGTTGGAGGGGATTTGAAGCAGTGGGCACTGGGCGTGGTGCATGTGAGGCGGTCATTTGGGGTCTGGTTTGGAGGTTTTTTTTTTTTGAGGGAGGTTTTTGTTTGGTTTGGGTGTTTTGTTTTGTTGTTGGCTTGGGTGGGGTTTTTTTGTTCTGTTTGTTTGTTTTTTTCATATATATATAAAAATAAATGAAATTCTCTTAATGACAGATTCCAAGCACGCAAAAACCCTCCCAGAGTTTTATGAAGTCTAATAAGCAGAAACTATTCTGAAGTGCAAAAGCTGCATTGCAGTCCCTCAAGTGCTCCTGAAGGTAGAATTGACCCAGTAAATGAACATTGTGGTTTCTTGCCATCTTTAAGTCATGGCAGCACTTCACACTGAGGCACAGCCTGCTGTAAAGCAGGCCACACTTGCTCAGCTGCACTTGTTCTGTAATTGCAGCAGCCCTTCAGAAAGGCAAATCACACCACTTGTTTAGCTCATCAGCCCACCAACAGCCACAGGCTATACAGTCTGCTTGCCTCTTTTTTTTTTTTTTTGTCTTTTTAATTACAATACTTTGGACATGAGTAGCTCTTCCTGCAGAGGAAATCAATTATGAAATAAATCTAATATTCAGATCAGACTATATCAGAAGGGACCGTTCATCCTATAGAAGGTATTTCCAGATTACATCCGAGCATGGCTCACTGAGTCATCACTTCAGCATTCTCACTAAATCAAAAATTAAAAAAGGAAATCAGTCAATTAAGGCTGCTGCTTCTTGCTCTGTGCACATAAAAGTCTTTTAAAGTCCAAGCCTCAACTTAATTTGGAGCAGGGAGTGCTCAGTATCTAGGAAGCAGCATTCACCTTCCAGAGCTGCCTCCACTGCTACACAACAAGATGTCTTCTACAGACTTGGTGCTTGAAACCACTGCTACACAAAAGTAGCCTCAGCCAGCCAAAGGTCAAGCCTGAAAGCCATTAATTGTCGTCACAGAGACTACTGAATAGTCAGTACTAACCACTAAAATTCAGTACTCTGCTTTACTCCTTCAAGATGCAGAAGATATTTTCTCACAGAATCACAGAAACCTGGGGGTTGGAAGGGAGCTTTGGAGATCATCTAGTCCAACCCACCTGCAAAGCAGGTTGCCCAAGATTGCAATGTGTGGGCAGGTTCTGAAAATCTCCAGAGTGGGAGACTCTACAACCTTTCTGGGCAGCTTGGTGCCCATTGCCCCTCGTCTTATCACTGAGCACCACTGGAAAGAGCCCAGCACTATCCTCTTGACCTCCACTCTTTAGATATTTAATAGAATAGAATCATAGAATGGTTTAGGTTGGAAGGGACCTCAAGGATCATCCAGCTCCAACCCCCTGCCATAGGCAGGGACACCTCCCACTAGAGCAGGTTGCTCAAGGCCTCATCCGGCCTGGATTTATATGCATTGATGAGATCCTCCCTCACTCTGCTTTTCTCCAGGCTGAAGAGTCACAGGTCACTCAGACTTTCCTTGTAAGGGAGAAGCTCAAGTCTCCTTAGCATCTTCATGGCTTCTGCTGGACTCTCATCAGTTGTTCCCTGTCCCTCTTCAACTGGGGAGCCCAGAATTGGACACAATATTCCAGGTATGGCCTCATTAGAGCAGAGGGAAAGGAGAACCTCCATCTACCTGCTGGCCACACTCTTGTTAATGTACCACATAATACCATCGACCTTCTTGTCCACAAGAGCACATTGCTGGCCCATGGGTAGCCTCTTGTCCACCAGCACTTGCAGGTCCTTCTCCAGAGAGTTGCTCTCCAGCAGGTCAGCCCCTCAACTGCACTGGTACCTTCTGCCTTGAACCCTTGCCAAGCTTGGAAGACACACTGGGAATCTACTCATCCATCTATCTGACAAACTGGCTGCACTCACAGCCTTAACAGAAGGAAGATGCACAGTGCTTTGATCCTCAGCAGACACAGAACTATGTAACTTACTGATCAGAGATGCATCTTGTAGTTTTCAGCAGATATAACTGAAGGGAATGGAAAGGGAAGGATGGGTTAAGTGCATAAGGAAATATTTTCTTCTTGAGAAACACCTTCTAAGCCTTCACTGGAATGTCTTTCTTTACCGTTACAGGGACGGACCTAATTCCATCCAACACAATGACTTTCGCAGTTCCCAGTTACAGAAGGCTTCAAAACAAGGCGGGGGGGAAGGGGGGGGGAGAAGAGAAAAAGGAAAAAAGAAGAGAAAAAAAGACTTCTGGGACCTCTTTTTAGCACACATCTAAAACTTCTAACTCACAGTCCAACTCTCCCCATTTTGAGTGCCCATGACAGTGCTTGTAAAACAGAAATAATCCTTAGCACATATAACACTTAGGTGTTCTGTTTCCAGTGTAACAGCCACACAAGCTGCATTCAGAACCTAGTTCCTGAAGAACCCAGAAAACAGCCAGGCTCATTTTATTTTTTCTCAGCTGAGATGCAGATAAAGCCTAAAAGGTACAGGGAAAGGGAATGGGTAGATATTCCTGCTGCTCAACAGCCAAGATAAGGGAATGTTTCTCCCTGTTACAGGAAAGTATTTACACATTTCCTTCCAATTCAAAACATACTCTAGCTCCCCATTCCCTCCTCATGTGCTCTGAGAAAAAAAAAATTCTGAACTAGCAATGAAGTAAAATATAGTCTCATTGAAGTCAGCACAGGAGCTTTGCAATGGACTTAAATGGGATTAGAGCATTTATCTAGATTAACAAAGCCTAATAGCACAGCTACTAAACAAACTGCTCTCTATACAGGAGTGATGACTGTATTTTTATCACTTTCTTCCCCAAACACCTCTCTCCTACAAGCACCTGCAGTGTCTGTGCTGGCTGGCTGGATATGCAGTGCTGACTCAGGAACACAATTGCATTGGACAGTTGGTCAGCTCTCTGGATGGAAGAAATGATGTGCAATCCACATTCCCCCTCTCTCTCACTGGAGATACTTACTTGGATCCTTTTCCTCTACACAACGACTCTTGCCATCACAAAATTAACCACGTTGGAAGAGACTTCTGAGCTCATCGATTACAACCTATCACCTGACACCTTCTAATTAACTAAACCATGGCACCAAGTGCCTCATCCAGCCTCCTTTTAAACACCTCCAAGGATGGGGACTCCACCACCTCCCCAGGCAGCCCATTCCAATGCCAGTCACTCTTGCTATGAAGAACTTCTTCCTAACATCCATTCTGAACCTGCCCTAGTGCAGCCTAAAGCTGTGTCCTCTTGTTCTGTCACTGGTTGCCTGGGAGCAGATTTCAACCCCCACCTGGCTACAACCTCCTTTCAGGTAGTTGTAGAGAGCAATGAGGTCTGCCCTGAGCCTCCTCTTCTGCAGACTGCACACTCCCAGCTCCCTCAGTCTCTCGTCACATGGCTGTGCTCCAGCCCCATCACCAGCCTTAGTGCCCCTTTCTGGACAAATTCAAGTACCTCAACATCTTTCTTAAATTGAGGAGACCAGAATTGGACACAGTATCAAGGTGTGGCCTAACCAGGGCTGAATACAGGGGCAGAAGGACTTCCCTGATCCTACTGGCCACACTATTCCTGATACAGGCCAGGATGCTATTGGCCTTCTTGGCCACCTGAGCACACTGCTGGCTCATGTTCAATCAGCTGTCGACCAGCACCCCCAGGTCTCCCTCTGCCTGGCTGCTCTCCAGCCACTCTGTCCCCAGCCTGTAGTGCAGCAACTGTATGTTTTAGAGTTCCACTGGCTTTGCCCAGTTCAAGTTTTCCATGGCTGAAAACGTCTGACAGGCTACATCATCATGCACAGTGCTGTCTTTAAGAAACCAAACTAGTATGTCATATTTTCAAGAAATGCAAGGGTGGAATATAACTTGTTATAACTACAAAACTAAAAGCCTAAGGACTTACACTTCACCTTGCATTTACTAAGCATTGCTGCTATGGTGAACATTCAGCAGCACGAGCTAACAAGGGAGACACAATCTCTGCTACAGAGGCAGAGTGCTACTTGGATATATTTGCATCAATTTCTTCTGCTTCTTCTTATTCAGATAAATCCAAATTGTTTTACTTCATGGATACATTTTTGCACATTGAAAAATAACTGCAGATATTCCTCACCATCCACAGACTTCTGTGTTTTTGACCAAGTGTTGTGAAAGGCAGTATTTTCCTAGCAAAAGCTACTCTTCAGACCTTTGCACTGGTCAGCATCTGCCAGTAGGTTTATTCCTGCCTGTACATTTATTGTGCCAAATAAGCTTCCTGGGATTTTTTCTCCCATGTCTCTACCCACCAACTTAAAAGTCACTGCCACTGCTTTGCAACAAGGTACTGATCATATCAAAAGTATTCCCCCTTTCAATGCATGTCTTTCAGCACCTCATCTTGAAGTTCTCTATCTACAGCTCTGTCAAATCAGCTTCTAAAGGGCTGTCTGCTAAGCTTCATAATTATGCTAAGTACCAGAATCTAATAATGGGCACATATAACAACTAATCTGAACTATTAACCTTACACACTTCTCAATGCAAAGCAGATGGTTGTGTATACTACTCTTTAGAAGTTCTATTACTTGTACATAACAAGGTAAGAGCAACGGAATCACTTGGTCACTCAATGAAGCATGTAACCTCTATTTTAACTTCTCAATGCAAAGCAGATGGTTGTGTATACTACTCTTTAGAAGTTCTATTACTTGTACATAACAAGGTAAGAGCAACAGAGTCACTTGGTCACTCAGTGAAGCATGTAACCTCTATTTTAACTCTATGGACTTAATCAGAAGATCTCTCTCAATCTGAAACCATTAAGAAACAAGAGGTATACACACAGTTTGCAGCTGGACACTGTTCACCTCAGATATTTTCACTTATGCTGTAGAGGTAGTTCCTTTGCCAAACTGAGCTCCTGCACAGAAGGGCAGTAAACCCTTTAGATATCCATTCTTCTCTTTCTCACACACTGCTTGTTCTTCACTCTTGTGTGACAGCACTGGCCACGCCAGTAGATGGGCTCCCAGTCTCTTATCTCCATAAACTTTCCCTGCTGCAATGATGACATGAAGATGGAGCCAGCATTGCCAGCAGACTTCAGCCATGCTCACCAAAAGGGCTCCAAGCCAGGCTGTTTGAGAGGGGCAAGAAAGCTACTCACACCTGTCCTGCCCTGCTTAAATCCTGTGCTGTCTAACAGAACCTGCTTGTGTGGGTACCACACCACAGGGATCTCTATCAGCTATGAAACCACCAACCTGAAGCTATCCACAGCAGACTGCCCAAATAAAAACCAAAACCCAAACCCCTGCCCATTCAAACACAAAATGGAACCTCCAGCAAACTGGTGGAGCAATAGTGCCAGAATATGAATACATCTATAAATATCCTCATCTTTTTACATGCAAATAAGATTTTTTTCTGGTATGCCTCACTTTGACCATATATTACTAGCTATTACACTGCTATCCCAAACGGTATTCCTTTCCCCACCTTCCCCTCCATCTCTTTGCAAGTCACTTTCTCTCTGGCAAATATTTTTGAGAGTCTTCACCTGGTTTTGAACATTATCATAATAATGCAATGAATCAATTTTTGCTTATTACCTTTAAGACATGCTCTGTCTCCTATGACTTCTCACTTAGCTGCATTCCCATGCAATCTAGAACACATAGGACATACAGACTAATAATTACCATTTAAATGTGTGCCATTTGCATTTAAAATCCTGCTCATTTTTTCTTAACATTTGACATCAAAGCTGATTAAAATTATATACTCATACTGCCTTGTAATTGCGAGAGTAAAAGTTGGTATTTAGTCCAAAGTTAATCAAGATCTATAACTTCCATTAACAGGGAACCTGTAAGTTACAGTAAAATACGATTTGCTGCACTCCAAACCTAGCAGAAATTCTGTTCCAGTGTAGCAGGTAGTTTCAGTTCTCAGATTTAAAAGTTAGTGCAGTGGGTATTAATGAATCAGTAGCAGTCAGCTCAGGCACAGAGCTGGCTCTACACAATCTTTCAATCACTCTGATGCAGAAAAATACCATCTGAACACCACCTTCATACTGTCTTTGAGACAACATCCACAAGCAGAGCATAAGAAATGCAGGGGAAGTTCTTAAATCAAGGCATGAAATGCAAAGCTCACCATGAAACATACTGTCTTCCTCATAAGAGCAAGTGCACCCTCTGTGAGAAACACTCTGGGTACAGTCCTCAGTACCATGGTTTAGCTCAGCTCCTGAGCAGAACAAGCTAGAAAAGGGCAACTTCGCAGTCCGCTGTTTCATCAGCCAGGTCTGTTCCGTTCTTCTGAAGTCAGATGAGTTACATAGTCACACAAACCCTCCTGATCTTTCATTTTTGGCTTCATAGTCACCATGGAGTACAAATGGCTAATATTTTGAAGGATCCACTATGAAAGAGGCACCATTTTAATCCTCTCTGAAGCAAAACCAGAACAAGAGCACATGTAACTTCAGTTTTCCCTAGCTTGGGCAGTTGCCTGACAGCCGCTGGCCACACTCACATCTGTGCACAGATTAACACAAGGCTCAGATGTCAAACGAGCCAGCTCAAGTGAACCATGAGTGATAACACAACAGCAGAAAACAGAAAATGTATGATGAGAGCCTGAAGACAGCATGGCAGTTACAAGAAAAAGCTCTAAAATACCAGTCCCGTTTGGAACATACGTGGCAGCAGCACTGAAAAGAGAATGAGGCTTCCTAAGGTTTGGTTGCAGAAGGTACACACCTGTATTTCTACAGAAACGTGGCGTGTTCATTCTATACAGATGCAATTAACATCTACAGAGTGGATAATATCCTTCACATCTGCTTCTGCTCACCAATTTACCCATCTTCAGAAATGGAGGCATGCAAACTGGGAAGCGAGGCTCATTACAACAAAGACCACTGGTTCATTCCCACCAGGACATGGCCTTATTAACCTTAGTTTTAAATTACTAAGTCACAAATGTATTTATCAGTTGCTTGATGAAGATTCATTTGCCAACCTCATCTCGCAGAAGGAATAATTAACATGCAGACATTACAGGCTGATGATTGAAGCTATTACAATGCAGGGCTACGGACAAAGAGTGAGGCACCTGCATATCTGTAACAACTAAAAGCTCTCAAAAGTTCCAATTAACCAATGTAATTGTAAGAAATTAAGTAAAAAGCATCAGTCATGGATCTGTTCGGTGCACAGTCAGACAAATAAATTAATTCCTACAAGCACAACACCCAACAGCCATGGCAGTGTAAGGACACAGAGGAAGAACTATGCCATGTATTCAACTAATTTATTAAGAAAGACTGGACAAGCCTTTGGCACACAGTCTCTCCACCAGGCCTGACAAAGCAGAAGCAAATCCAAGCTAAATACAGGTTAAAGACAATTGCTGTTAATTAATCTAATTATGCTATTCAGAATCACAGAAAGATTCAGGTTGGAAAAGATCCTCAGTATCACCAAGTCCAACCTACAACCCTACTCTACAAGGCTGTGGTTTAAGGTGAATCTTAAGCACCACATCTAAATGACCCTTAAACACATCCAGGGTGGGTGGCTCCACCACCTCCCTGGGCAGCTCATTCCAGCCCCAACCACTCTCATTGTGAAAAACTTTTTCCTAGTGTCCAGCCTAAACCTACCCTCGCTCAGTTTGAGGCCAGTCCCCTTTGTTCTGTCTCCAGTTACCTGTGAGAAGAGATCAGCAGCAGTCTCTCCACAATGTCCCTTCAGGTAGCTGTAGGCAGCCATAAGGTCTCCCCTCAGCCTCCTCTTTTTCAAGCTAACCATCCCCAGCTCCCTCAGTCACTCCTCATATGATTTATTCTCTAGGCCCTTTCCCACCTTCATGGCCCTCCTCCAGACTCTGCCCTCCTCAATTAGACAACTTTAGGGAAAGGAGTCTTATCACCTATGAAGAAAGGTGTGAAGGAGGTAGGGTCCCAGGAATACAAAAGGGTCAGCATGTAGTGAGCTTAGAAAATAATAGATCACAAAAGCACATAAACACCACAAACATGGATGTTTCCAGCCACACTCTGGCTCCAGCAGTCAAGGATCTCCATTAAAACCTGGGAGAAAGGCTGGGTTCATTCAGACTGCAGCTCTAAAGCTTTCCTGTCTACTGAGGACACACACACAGAGGACAACCTCTCAGTGGGGGAGTCTGAAGACAGAGGGTGTGAAAATCCCTGAGAAATTCCCGAGGAATATCCTGGAATCTGCTGGGGTGTGCAAATCTACCTGAAAGCTGGTGTTGATGCACCATGTAGCAGCCTGCCTGCAAAGCCAGCTTCATATCAACTTCCAGGCACTGCTGCTATGGGACCCATGAAGCAGTGAAGAGCTGGAGATATTCTTTCCCAAGGCACCACTTCCTTTCTTGTGCCCAGTGCCTCTCTCAGACTACAAGAGCTCCTTGCCCCAAAACCTCTTTTAAGTCTATTTCCTTGGCCTTTTGAAGGCCCAGGGAGAGCAGCCGGTCTGATGCACAGCTGAAAAACTTGGTATGCCCATGTAGGAGGATTTGCTTGGCTAGAAATGTTGAGCTGCATCTCTCAAATAAGATCAACAGCACTTGTGTGGCCTTGTTTTCCTGGCACCTTTAGGGGTATATCTGCACTGCATCACACTGCAGAATGCTGCAGGCAAGTGTCAGCATCTCGCAAACTGGAAACCCTATATTCCAGTTAGAGGAAGGGCTCAGCCAAAGCGCACAGCAGCAAGCTGACAGACACACAACCTCCGAGTCCTGAGGCAGTGACTCTGTGCAGAGCTGTTTGGCCATGCAGATGTGCCAGCCCATTCACAGCTGGGGTCAGAAATGTAAAGCATCCTGGTGTGTATTGCAGATGCTCCCCCTCTCTTCTACAGAGGGTACTTCAACATCCCATGGGCTGGGTGGGTCCTGTACCTTTGCAGATCTTTCCTAGCATGATCATTCTTCAAAATCCAAATTAAAAATCCAATGGTTTAGTAGTAAGAGCAAAATGGCAACACTACTTGAGGGGAAAAAAAATAAAGCTGCCTGTGATGGGGACTATCTTGTCAAAGATGACAGTTTACACATCTCTAAGTCTTTGGTCTTTCTCCATTTTCTGTCTTACCACTGTCATTTAACAACTCAAGGGCATAAGCTGAGGAGCTGTTCATCTCCAGACACTCTCCTTCCCCTCTGTTTGTTTTCCTTGCAGCTACCTAGCATTCAAGAGTGCTACAAACTTGCAAGAAACATCCAATAACCAGGTAAACACCTTGTATTTACAGAACAACTCCACTGCTTTGCTGGAGGCTTTACTGAGAACTTGTAGATTAAGCCTGAGCATATTTAGCAGGACCAGAAAAACAAAAGCTCAGACAAGCAAAGCACACTGGATCAGTAAAGTCCAAGCACAAAAGAAAACCTCACAACCATTAAACTTCCCGGGGAGACTGATTTCCCAGAAGAGGATGTAATGACTATGACAGTACTGGGAAAGAAAGTAAGTGCCCTTTGTCTTACTAAACTAATCTCTCTCTTCCAATCAGAAGCACTAAGATTTCATGCTAAGATTCTACAGCAGCTAAGCTTTCTAAACATATTCAGGGACTGGAGATACAATTTTGAATGATGTCCAGAAGTGTTTTCAGAAGACAAAGGCAGGGAAATTTAAAAAAGCATCAATGCTGAGCAGTAAGGGTGCAAACCTGAGTCAACGTTACCTGTCTGAACGTCAGCAGTTAAAGGCACAATTTTCTGATGCTTTGCTTTCAAGATTCCCTGGTTGCTCAGTGCTCAAGCTACAAATTCTGTTCAGCTCATCCTGATCTGTTGAGCAGTTTTATCAATACCTCACTATCTGAACAGCAACACTGCTGGGTGGAAACGCAAACAAGAAATGAACAGTTAGAGTGTTATGTAGATAGAGCTCCTTGCATAATACCAATGTGGGGAATAAAGATGGTTTGAGGACACCTATGGCCATTGAGATTATTTTTCCACTGCAATGAGAAGCACTAGGTTGTGCAGACCTTGTTGTTAATGAAGAAAACTACTTATCTAGCAGCCTGGAAATTTTTTTTCTTTTGGATCTGCTTTCAGTTTGAAAGCACTGCAGTGGAGCCTATACACTGAAGCAAAGAAACAGCCCCTGAAACACTGAACAGCTGCTGTTGAGTTCACGAAGGGTTTCACACCTTACATGTATGTCATTGAACAGGGACTTAATGGTTTTGAAAACAGCTCTCAGTATCTAGTGGCTCTCTAAGTGCAGGAATCCACTCCACCATGCCTTTTGCTCCCAAGCAGAGCATATTGTCCCCTCCACGTGTGGATGTAATGACTTAGAGAGTACCCTGAGCAGAGAAATGTGTGTATCTCCAGTCTTATTTTTTTAAACAAAAGCACAGAAACCCTTCAGAACTATAGGCATTACGTTTTGGTAATAATTAAAATGCTAGGAAATTAGAAGTTAGGATGACAATTCTGGCCAGCTCTTCACCTTCATGAAGATAAAATGCTAAAAGACAAATCTGATCAGAAGAGTTTCATTTACATCATACCTCTTGCTCTCAGGAAGAGGCCACAGTGCAATGATCTTTTGGGTTTTGGTTATGTGCTCTTTAAAATGTCATTTCTCAGAGGTTATGTAGAGTTTCATAGGGTTTTTTATTTTACTGCTTCAGATCAGACAAGTCTAATAAATCACCTCACCATGCCCCCTGTATACTACTACCTCTTTCCCCAATTCACATGATCACAGGATGTTAGAGGTTGGAAGGGACCCAAAGAGGTTGAGTCCAACCCCCCTGCCAGAGCAGAACCACACAATCTAGCTCAGGTCACAGAGGAACACATCCAGATGGGCCTTCAAAGTCTCCAGAGGAGGAGACTCCGCAACCTCTCTGGGAAGCCTGTTCCAGTGCTCTATGACTCTTACAGTAAAAAACTTCCTCTTTGTTGAGGTGGAACCTCCTGTGCTGCAGTTTACATCCATTGCTCATTTTCCTATCACAGGGAGCACATGAGCAGAGTCTGTGTCCCCCCTCCTGACCCCCTGTCCCCAGATATTCATAACCATTTATTAAGTTCCCTCTCAGTCTTCTCTTCTCCAGACTAAAAAGCCCCAAGTCCATCAGCCTCTCCTCATAAGACATGTCCTCCAGTCCCCTAATCATCCTTTTTCTTCCCTGAGGAAGCCTATTAACCTGGATTAAAGACAAACCACGGAAGATCAGAGATGAAAGCTTTCCACACCAAAGAAGTGGACTGAACAGCAGCCAGGCATGACACTCCTTCCCCAGAAGTGGAGCCTTCAGTCACACACTGCCCACATCACCTCAGATCGGGGATGGCAGAGCCAGCACAAATCTGAACCAAGCTGTAGCCATTGACTATCACCCCTTGCCCTCTGATCCCCTGGTGATTAAGAAGAATCACAGAATCTCCTGGTCAGACAAGACCTTAAGATCATCAAACCCAGCCATAACCTAACATCTCCCTGTGCACAACCCTTAGACTGTGTCCCTAAGCTCCTCATCCAAATGCCTTTTAAACACCTCCAGGGATGGTGACTCCACCACTTCCCTGGGCAGCCTGTTCCAGTGCCTGATGACCCTTTTGGTGAATATTTTGTTCTTAATCTAAACCTCCTGCAATGCAATTTGCAATGAATAACATTACCTGGCATACCAAATGCCCTCAGCAGTACCCCAGGAAAGCATTCAGTGTACCACAGGGACATTAATGAACTACCTTGAACATCACATTCATACCCCAATTTTATTCTCACCCACACCTCCCAGAAATACTCAGTACCCTTAAACTGGGTCACTGCTGCCTGGAGCATGGCAGAGGAAGATTCATAAATATTGATGCAAGGAAAAGAAATAAACTTTGAGTGGAGAAGTGGGTCCTGCCTGTGACATCCCAGGAGCCTGAGTGCCATCAGCAGTTCGTGGTGTCAAATCATACTTTAAAGGATTAATTTTATACCAACTCTCAGGGCCTCACATCCTCTCTTCCAGCCCATTAATATCCTGACCAGTCAAGAGCCTTCTCTGGCCTCATCACCACTTCTGGAAAGCACTCGTACTCACTCCACAAGCTGCTCCTCCTGCTGAGGCCATGAGAGATGGTGCTCTTCACGTGCCAGGAAAGTAGAAACTCCCCCACCTCTAAAATCCAAAGTCCTGCACCTGCCAGCAGGATTCATGTTTAGAAGTGACAAATTTTTAAAAGAAACCTGATTTTCTGCCTCAGAAAAGCCTTCTAATAATGGAGTGGATGGATCGTAGCTATGTCCATTTTGCATTTTTAAAATAACACCAAAACATTACTTGACAAATTATGGGGTTTAAAGAACTTAGAGTAGGGGGGAAAATTCATCTACTTGAAAGGAAAAGCCTCACAGTAAGCACAAAGGAAAGAAACTACCAAAATGTTCTGCACTACCCAATAAAATTCAAGTTTACCACAGAGGAAAACAGCAAACAGCAAAAGTTGAGCTCCCTAAGTCACCAACTGATGATCTCCCCTACAGAATAATGCAGCTTTCATGTCAAGAACACATGGTTACACAGGTCTCTGCAAGAAATTATTCAGAAATACAATCAGCAGGTAATGTAACTGACATCTCTTGGAAATGAAGGACATAAAACTCCATATTAACCAGTGCCTGAATTGCCTTTGTAATTGATCACATATCACACCAGCTTAAACCACCTCAGCTCAACAAACTCAACCTAGAACTACAGGCTCAAGTCATCAAACACGGGGCAGTCAAAGTTTGCATCCAACAGGTCTTTATGGACAGAAAGGTAAATCTGATTGCACTACTACTGGAATGGGCTGCCCAGGGAGGTGGTGGAGTCGCCGTCCCTGGAGCTGTTCAAGGCAGGATTGGACGTGGCACTTGGTGCCATGGTCTAGCCTTGAGCTCTGTGGTAACAGGTTGGACTTGATGATCTATGAGGTCTCTTCCAACCTTGGTGATACTGTGAGACTGTGATATTTTCAATTCAGAATCAAAGCCATTGAAGGTGGTGGTGTTGTACTGAATGGCAGTGAGAGTTGAAGTTATATACAGTTTGTTGTACCAGCCCAACTGAGAGAAGAGTGAGGTGCAGTTGGAGTGGCAAGAGGTGGAAACAGACTGAGGAAATAGTATCCTGGGTTGCATCAGGAAAAGTGTGGCCAGCAGGTCTAGGGAGGTTCTTCTCCTCCGTCTACTCTGCCCTGGTGAAGCCACACCTGGAATACTGTGTCCAGTTTTGGGCTCCCCAGTTCAGGAAGGATGGCAGAGAGCTGCAAAGGCGACTGGGGAATANGGCAGTGAGAGTTGAAGTTATATACAGTTTGTATCAGCCCAACTGAGAGAAGAGTGAGGTGCAGCTGGAGTGGCAAGAGGTGGAAACAGACTGAGGAAATAGTATCCTGGGTTGCATCAGGAAAAGTGTGGCCAGCAGGTCTAGGGAGGTTCTTCTCCTCCGTCTACTCTGCCCTGGTGAAGCCACACCTGGAATACTGTGTCCAGTTTTGGGCTCCCCAGTTCAGGAAGGATGGCAGAGAGCTGCAAAGGCGACTGGGGAATATGAGCATCTTCCCTATGGAGAGAGACTGAGAGCCCTGGGGCTGCTTAGACTGGAGCAGAGAAGGCTGAGAGGAGATCTGATCAGTGTGTACAAATATCTGAGGTGGTGAGGTGGGTGTCAGGTGGCTGAGGCCAATCTCTTTTTGCTGATCAGCAGCAATAGGACAAGGAGCAACAGCTACAAACTGGGACATAGGTTTCACCTCAACATGAGGAGAAAGTTCTTCACCGTGAGGGTGACGGAGCACTGGAGCAGGCTGCTCAGAGAGGCTGTGGAGTCTCCTTCTATGGAAACTTTCATAAGCCACCTGAATGTATTCCTGTGTGAACTACCCTGAGTGATCCTGCCCTGGCAGAGGAGTTGGAGTTGATGATCTCTGGAGGTCCCTTCCAACCTCTGAAGTTCTGTGATTCTGTGAAAGCCTATTTGGACACCTGAAGATGGGTATCTCTGTCCTTTCACTCTATAAATGTCTGTGTGTGTGCGAGGAGTTTAGGCTCTGCAAGCTGCACGCCTGAAGATATACCCTGTGAAAACGCCTTCAGGCACCAAACCTGTATGCATGCATAATTTATTTTCTGCATGAGTGAGTAGTTTCAACACCTCTGGTGTTTGCCAAAGAATCAAAGCATTAAAAATTGAAGCAAACTGACTGCTCTTGTCCCACAGCAAAACAGCACAAACACGTGTCATCGCTCATCTCTGTGGCTACGGGTGCTGAATAACCCTTCCCTTGGTTCTGAAGGCAAGGACCAGCAGTCCAAGGAGAAAAATGTCAGAGGGAGTATAATTGAAACAAAAGCTAAAAAAAAAAAAAAGGTATTCACATGTCTCCAATCTCATATGAAAAACTACTTTCCACAGTAATCAATAAGTGTCATGTCCCCTTAAATTGGCAATTTTCTGCATGACCAAACAGGAGTATCATTGCCCTCTGGAAACCAAAAACTACCCCTTGCATCAGCACTCCAGGGTAAGCCTCTCTCTGAAACACTTCCTCCTCCATGCTGAAAGCCTCAGAGGTTTTTAAAACCACGGATGGATTCATAGCATTGACCAAGGATGAAGACGGACTGAAATGGCTCTTTTTTTCTAAGCCCAATGGCAAAAATCAAACCAATTAAAATCATGATCCAAGTCAGTTGTAGTCAATTGCTATAACACCTCAGGCAAAATACTGCTGGAGCAGAGCTGCAATTGGTTTCCGATGCAGCTGTCAGTATGACAACGGAATGGGCTGGAAGAGATGGATGAAGGCATTAATAGTAACAGAAGCAATGACAAGAGAACTTGGTCCACGTTGAGGGCAAAGGATTTGCATAAACTTCCCACACCTGACAGCAAGCCTGGCCCAGAGCAAGGATAAAACCAAAAGAGAAAGAAGAAAATTTAGAGAAAGAAAAACAACAACAAACAAATATGCATAGATGCACAATCAATACAAAATTTTGTGGAAAAGCAGTTTAAGCCAAATGTTTTCAGGAGAAATGCTGAAATGTTTTCTATGAGCATGTGACAAAAGTACCTTGCACAGAACACTGCAGGTGTTTCATGGAAAGCAAGTGCAGGTGTGCTGGGAACATCAACACCAAACTCAAACATCCCACCGGACTGGTATGTGCCACACCAAGCCATGGGAGGAGGACCAGAGACATCCTACACGTCTATGTGCCATCTACACTGGGGTGCTGGAGCAAGTCCAGAGAAAGGCAGCAAAGCTGGTGAAGCATCTGGAGAACAGAGCTGGTGAGGAGCAGCTGAGGGAACTGAGGTTGTTTAGCTTGAAGAAGAGGAGGCTGAGAGACTTTAGTGCTCTCTGGAACTCCCTGAAAGGAGGTTGGAGTCAGGTAGGTGTTGGTCTCTTCTCCCTAGTAATAAGCAACAGGACAGGAGGAAACAGCCTAAAGTTGCACCAAGAGAGGTTTAAGTTGGACATTTAAAGAAGTATCTTCACCGAAAGGGTTCACGAACACTGGAAAAGGGGTCACCAGGGAGACGGTTGAATCCCCATCCCTGAAGGTATTTGAAAGACATGAAGATGTGGTGCTGAGGGATGTGGTTCAGTACCAGACTCAGCATAGTTAGAGAATCTTAAAGGTCTTTTCCACACAAAATAATGTTGTGATTCTACATTATGGAATCACATCAGCTGGCTTCATCCACAACAATAAAATGTAACCAGTGTGACAACAGCAATATTTGCAAGGGGCTGGAGGACAGCCTGCAATAACTACATCAATATCAAGAAATTAATTTTGCCCAAGGCAATGTGCTTCTTTCACAGCATACCTTGCAGCAAGAGTAGTGTGTCAGTCACATCAACAGCACTGATACATCAGCCAGAGGGCACTTAGGCAACTAATCTGGACACACAAAAAAAATGAATACAGCAAGATGCTATTCTGAACATCTTTGAGAGGAGCAGTCCAAATCTAAAAGAAACCCCAAACTAACAGACAACAATGAGACGACAGCGAAACAGCAAACTGGGAGCTTGACCATGACCACACCCCCAAAACACAGCAAAAGCAAACTCATGAAGTATCAGTCTTCTGCTTTAAAATCCATCCCATGCCTTTCTCATGTGCCTGCACATCCTGATCAATTAGCCTACGTCAAAGCCTTGTTACACACACTCAGAGTTTTAATTGATTTACTCAAGTCAGTGAGCAAGGAATAATTACATCTTGGAAAATAAAGCTGGGCAGGCTAGGGCAGCCTGTTTCGTTGCTGTGAGACTTAGAAGTGTGAAACAAAGGCAGAGCTAGTTTTATCCCACAGTTTGATTGTAAGCTTCAAACTGTTTGGTTCTCTGAGGCGCTCCATTAGCCGGCCCTGATCATCAGCCAGCCTCCTGGTTTTTCATATCAGTGCAGCCAGGGCATTAAGCCTACAAGTACAGTCATGCTCTGTATAAGAGATATTGTTTATCTGGCAATAAACTTACAGGAATCAAAGCCGGGTTCGCTTGGATTTATAAAGCATGAGCTGTTCTTTCTACGTGGGAAAACAGAGACACAACCTATAGTACATCGCAAACCTGAATGCTGATTAGAAAATGCAGATAAAACTAACATTTCCATGCTTTGTGGTGGTATCAGACAGACAGGGTCAAAAAGCAATGCCGCCATTTTTTCATGACCCACTGTTCCTACCATGTGTATCAAGGTATTAATCAGCCTTCAAGAAAGAATTGTAGAATTGTTTCACTTGGAACAGACCTCTAAGATCACTGAATCCAGCCATCGGCCTAACACCACCGTAGTTATTAAACTACGTCCCCCAAGTGTCACGTCCACATACTTCTTGAACACTCCAGGGATGGTGACTCCACCACCTCCCTGTGTAGCCTGTTCCAATGCCTGACCTTTCCTTCAGGAAAGAAATTCTTCCAAATATCCATCCTAAACCTCCCCTGGCACAATTTCAGGCTAATTTTCAAGACTTTGAAGGAGTCATCCTTCAAGAAGGAGTCATTAAGTAATCCTCATGCTTGTGAGTAGACAAAACTTGAGTTTGCCTTTGAATTATGCACTTTTGATACAACGATACCAAGTCATATTTCGAAGCACAAACTACCATGATACAGTGGAACCAGAGAAGCAGCAGCTGCCTCCAAGGCCACCCAGCACAGAGTGTTGCAGAATTTCACGCCATACTGTTCCAGCTGCAGCATCTTCCAGGCAACCTTTGAAGATGAAAACTAAAAGAGATTCTGAAACCAACAGCTTTTTCTGCTGATTTGTAAGATCAGATTTCAGGAGCCAAATGTATTTGTCTTATATACTTCAGTCTCTATTAAAATTGCTGGAACTATCACAGCAACTCATCCTAAACACAAAAATCCCATATTGCAGAACCAAGCCTCAGCACAGAATTTACTTTTTTTTTTTTTTTCTTTTTCCTAGTAATCTTCAGGCTTATTTTAAAACAAAACCTTGATTCAACAGAAAAATACTTTTTTTTTCCCCTAAAGGATGAGAAAAAGACCAAACATTTAAAATACTCATCATGATGACGGTCAGCACCGAAGCGCATCATGCTCCCACGGAGGGTATTACTCAGCAAGACTGATACTGAGCAGCACAAACCCTGTTTCAATCTAAGCTGGTGAGACAGTCCTGATCCAAGTTCTGTTCTTTATATGGTATCACCCAACCAAACACAGGTGAGCTATCAAAGTCTCTTACCTGTAGAGGTATTCAAACCATGTCCCCTGCATAGTGGGACAGCAGTAATAAAAACACTATTTAGCCATCCTTCTGAGGAAGCCAAAGTGCATTGAGACACATAAAAGAACAAGTGTGTCCAAAAGAAGCCATAAAGATGCTGAGGGCACTGGAGCATCTCTCGTTGATGAGAAGAGGCTGAGAGGCCTGGGGCTGTTGAGCCTGAATAAGGACAGAGAGAGAATCTTCTCAATGCTGATCAACAGCTAAAGGATGGAGGTCCTGAGGATGTGGCTGGGCTCTTTTCAGTGGTGCCCAGTAATAGGACAAGGGGCAATGGGCACAAAGTAGAACACAGGAGATTTTGCTTGAACTTAAAGAGAAGCACCTTTGCTGATGAGGGTGCTAGAGCCCTGGAGCAGGCCATCCAGACAGGTGGTGGAGTCTCAGTCTCTGGAGACTTTCAAAACTTGCCCAGTCACATTCCTGTGCAACCTAGTTTAGGTGAACCTGCTTTAGCAGAGGGGTCAGACTAGATGATCTCCAGAGGTCCCTTCCAACCCCCACCATTCTGTGATTCTGTGTGGTGATTCAGTGTAATAATTTGCTGACTAATTAAAGCAACAACTTTAACAAGTTTACAGAAGAAGGGTGATATGTTATCTTCTCCTCTTAGCAAGGAAGGCACTGCCTTGACAAACAGCTCATACACACACGCCTGAATGAGGGATAAAATTGTGCTGTGTTTTGTTGATTTCTTTTATAAGCCTTTTGTCACTCGCTCAGTCTTTCCCATACACAGGCAATTGCTCCCACCAAAATACATTTAATGTAAGAGTTTGTGATAGTGGGAAAATGACATGACAGGAAGGTGTGACACTCACTGACAGAGAGCCCAAACCAGAGCGCTGAGTGTTTGCAGGTAAACAAGCAGCAGAGCTGCTCAGCACCTCACAGGACAGACTGTCAAGGTTTTTCTGCAGGGTGTTAGGATGTCAAACCTGTGAGCTTTCACTACAGCCTGCTGTAACTGCTGAGAGAGGGTTCTTTGCTTTCAATACTACTACTGAAGTTAACTCCTTTTACACCACTGGAAAAAACACGTGCCTAAAAATATCTTTCAAGCTGCTCTATCTGTGAAAGCAAGATTTGGCCTCCAAACCACAAACCATTGTACCTGATAATTATTCAGGTAGAAATGCACACTGAATTCCATGAATATTGGCATGTACCCACATGCTACTTCCAATATACCAGTAAAGTTCTCTGTTACAGACCTCCCCAACTTTAAACAACAACAAAAAACATTTCAACTAGTAATTCCAAACTTCACTTTTGGTGGTCACAGGAGTCTCTGGCACTGGTGGGCTTTCACAGAACTGCTTGTTAGAGTAGCACTTGTCTCAGTCTGGTGCAAATCTGAGACAGACTTTTTAATCTAGGGGTTTGGGTTTGTTTGGTTTTTAATGGTAAATGGAGAGCAAGACTCTGGGAAACTCAAGCACAGAGAAGGAACAGAATTTGAAGGCTTCATTTCATCAGTTTCGTTCCTGGACATTTGAACCAATACACATAGGACATGTTTTGATAAGCAACATAAAGATAATCCCAGTTTAGTAGCCTGAAGAGGTGAAAAATCAGATGACAGAGGGTTTTTTTTAATCTTTGAGCTCTGACTGATCAGACTACTACACACCACATAGACACCACTGTCTTTCCCTTCTATTTTCAATGCAGCTACTGAACATTTTATTATTATTTATTTTTAAATCTGTAAACTCACTTCTGTCTCCCTTGATCAGAACTTCAGCCTCTCCTGCCACTTTATAATCTGGGTGCTTTTCTGGCAATCTGTAAAAAAACCCAGCTGACAGAAAACCTACTTAGGCAGTCAGCTGAGCAAGCTGACCTGATATACAAAGGTATTTCTCTTTAGATGCTCAGTATTTGCAACAGCTTCAGTAGTTCAAATTCCAATGGTCTGACCAGCTCCTGACAACAGTGATGATGAACCCCTATCTTTGGTCTTCACAAAAAGCCTTGGGGTTGCAGCAAATTCATAAGCTCCTTTCTTTTCTTCCTTGTGCTTTTCTGTCTCAATCTCATTATCATTGCTAACTTCATCTCTCCCTTGACCCTGCCTCCACTGGAACCCCTTCCCCTGATCACTTTCTGACTCAACTACCCGCACTGTTTCTTTTCTGATCTTCAGAAACCCACTCTCTGCAGTGAGAATAGCCAGGCTGTCACTGCCATCTCACAAACAGTGACAAATTTTGCCTGTAATGTCCCCTCTTCCATTACATTTTTCAGCCTCCCTGTGCTCTCCAGAGCCTTTTCAAAGCTAATTTTCATTGTTCAAAGTTTCATGGGTTTTTCTTTCTCCTGCCACTCCATTGCACTCTCTCCCCTTTGCACTCTCATCCTAAAATCTTGTATTCCTTCCACAAGTCACAAAGCAATCACAAGTTCATCCTTCACAACACAATGTGCAGTTAAATTAAAAAAAAATACCCACACTTCCAGTCCAAAAGGCACATATACCAAACCTCTCTGCCTCACTATAAAGCTTCCTGCCATCCTCCACATCACTGCCTTGGATTTGCACTATTTTTACTATTTTGAAACACTTTTATACTCCACAATCTACTCCTAACATTGCTCAGGAATGCCTAACCAATTTTTCTGATCATACTCAGTCTTGCAAAAACATCCCAGTGTTGACTGGAGGGCTTCTCGGATCAAGGGTGGAACAAGGAGACAGATAGAACACCTGACAGGTCTTCCTCCTTAAAATAATTCTAGTCTGCTTTCTTTTTTTTCTGAGTAGCCTCAAAGAGGTTTTTGCTTATGTCCCAGTGGAGGGTGGGGGAGAATTACAAATGTTTAAACCCTAAAAGTTGCCATAAAAGAGAACTGACAATTTTCACAGCTCTGCATAATCTTGCTCTCCTCTACATTCACTGATGCCACTTAAGTGTGCTAAACAAAAATATCTGCTGCTCTTAAACACATTCCTAGGGAAAGTAGTTACCTTCCTCCTGTTTTCAGTGATGTTTTCTCTTTCTATTTGAGTAACTACTTGAATAGTTTTACTCCTTTTTATCACCTACTACTTGGATGCTTTATATGAAAAGACTTATTTATACTGGCTTGTTTCTCACAACATCCCAGAAATCACATAACAGAAATTAATCCCAAAGACATGATTACAAGAACAAAGACTGAAAGCTGGTTTCTGCATTGGTCTTTTGGGGAAGAAAAGAAAAAGAAAGAAAAAGAAAACCACAACAAAACCCCAATTCCAAACCAACTGAAAAAAAAAAACACAAACAAAACCAACAAGTCAAAGCCCTATTTCCAGCCAAAGAGCCCAAAAACACAGCTTCTCAATGGCCAAGTAACAGTAAGTGCAACAGGTCAGATACCAACACAACTCCAATATTACAATAGATTTACTGCTTTGTTCGCTGCCCTGGCCAGAAGATATCTTGACATTGGAAAGGAACAGAAATAGGTCTCACTTCATCCCAGAATTTTTTTCTTAGCTCCCGGGATTGGCATCATAGTCTTCCTGGCCCTGTAGCCTTCTCAGAAGAGATATGCTGTTTGATGCCTCCAGACTTACTTCACTTTAACCACCTCTTATTGACTTCCACCAAAATAAATTAACCAAATAAGTTCCTTTCTTCAGAAAGCAAATGCAGGGTAGTCAGGGAAGAAGAGGAAAGAGAAGCAGCAAATGAAAGTTGTTCCCGTTCTCCTTGCCCAATCACTTGAAAACACTTAGCTATTTTTGGCAGGCTCTGAACGTTCAGTCACTCGTACGCAAGATGAGAAGCAAACGTAAAGTGGAGCACATGACAAACCTGCACTGATTGTGCATCAGTATGGCTGCAGAGACCTTTCTCCCATTTACAGTCAGAAGAAAGACAACTTCAACATCTGCAGCAAAGGGTAGGACGGAGCATCTACACTGTATGATGGTCTTAAGCAACTATAAATCATGATTCCCCAGGGAAGTGGCTAAGTCTGCAATTCCCACCAATACTACAGCTCCCCAAAATGCCACCGCGTCTTTATTTCACTTTAAAAGACTTTCACGGTTCAGGTGTTCCAGCTCTGCACACCATAAGAAGTGACAATGGCTTGCAGTGGCAATTGGCTCCATCATAGCTCCTTACTCTCTCGCAGCACTCAAAAGGAACAAAGTCTAAGTGACAGCAGCTGGGAACACTGTGTATAATTACAATTAAAAAATTTAACATTCAGAGGGCAGCACAGCTTGGACAGACTGGGATACAACAGCAACACAAGAAATCTGTCTGTTGAAAAGAGAGCTGCACAGAAATTCACAGCAGATATAAGATCCAAAAGAAAAATGTTTCTATGTAAGCAATTTGAGAGCACACTCACAATGTGTGGAAGGAAGCCTAAGCTCCTCGAACAAACATTGTGGCCAATAGCAGTGAAATATGTATCACAGATTATCAGGCACTGGAAGGGACCTAGAAAGCTCATCCAGTCCAATGCCCCTGCCAGAGCAGGATCACCTGTACCAGATCACACAGGAACATGTCCAGGCAGGTCTCTAATATCTCCAGAGAGGGAGACTCCACAACCACCCTGAGCAGCCTGTTCCACTGTTTTGTCACCCTCACAGAGGAAAAAAATCCTCTTCATGTTTCCATGGAACAAGGAAGTTCCATGCCTCAACTTCTACTCATTGGCCCTTGTCCTGTCAATGGGCAGCACCAAGCAGAGCCTGGCTTCATCCTCCTAGCATTCACTCTTTACGTATTTATAAACACTGATGAGGTCACCTCTCAGCCTCCTCCTCTGCAAGCTAAAGAAACCCAGCTCCCTCAGTCTCTCCTCATAAGGAAGATGTTCCACTCCATTTTTATGGCTCTGCACTGGTCTCAGTTCCCTGAGGCCCTTTTAGAACTGAGAAGCCCAAAACTGGACACAATATTCCAGATGAGGCTTCAGCAGGGCAGCGTGGAGGGGGAGGAGAACCTCTCTCAACCTACTAACCATGCTCCTTCTAGTACACCCCATGATGACAGGGGAAAAAAAAAAACAACAAACAAACAAAAAACAAACACAAACAAAATAATATTTTTTTAAGTGCCTGCCACCCTCGAAGATTTTGATACCTCCTGAAAAAGTGGCTGGGGAAAAAAAAAAAAAAAAATCAAACCAACCAACACAACAACAACAAAACATAAACAAACAGAATAAAGCTCTGCATCCAGTTGTGTGCCTGCTGGGCAGGTAAGAGAGTGTCACTTGGAGCTCAGTCTTCAATCCTCCCTGCTACCAGCTGTCTTCCCAGTCACCCTTCTGTTAATGCTTTTCATTCCAGTTCTTTCACACTTCCTTTCCATGGTATCTTTATGAATAACCTGCACTTCCCCCCTTCATTTAGCAACAATCAGTAATGCTTCTAGCGTATGAGAGGGGGAAAAAAGTCACCTCCAACAGAAGAGAAAAACCTGAGGATTCAATACACAAAATGAACAGGAAAAAAATTATCCAACAATCCCAGACCCCTGTTAATTGCCACTGGATTTGCAAACACAGACTATAGAGTGAGGGGAAAACTGTTCAGAACTCCTAAACTTCTGTAATTAAACCAAGAGTGTGAATAAAACTGTTGTGAACCTCCTGGAACCAGAGAGCTCACAGCCACCGCAGGGTCCCGGCATGGTCAGGGTTGAAAGGGACCTGTGGAGATCATCTACTCCAAAGCCTCTGCTAAAGTAGGGTCATCTAGAGCAGACTGCACAGGATCTCACCTCGGTGGGCTTTGAAAGTCTCCAGAGGAGACTCCACAGCCTCTATGGACATCATCCCCTCCTCCTGCTTCAATTGCTGAGGTCCCGGGTGAAACCACTGACACACCAGGAACAGCCACCCACTTCCACGAGAAAGAAAGAATTCCTGTTTAACCTCACTCCCAACCTAATGAAAATGCAATTAGCAGGTTACCTTCATCATCAGAAGCTGAAGCCAAGCCACAGAGTCTCTCTGCCACCAAGCCGTTGTGCAAGCTGGACTGTCGGTGTCCAGGTGTCATCAATAGCAGCCTCTATGAAGCAACGCTGAGGCTGCCCCGAGCTGGACACAGCCGGTTCCAACCAGTTCCACAACAGCCGCACAGCCCCACCTCATCAGCAGGGGCTTGGCGAGGTGAGGTCAGAGCTGCCCTGACCTGGACACAGCCGGTTCCAGCAAGTTCCACAGTGACCCCTCTGCATCAGCAGGAGCTTTGCGAGGTGAGGTCAGAGCTGCCCTGACCTGGACACGGCCGGTTCCAACCAGTTCCACAACAGCCACACAGCCCCACCTCATCAGCAGGGGCTTGGCGAGGTGAGGTCAGAGCTGCCCTGACCTGGCCACAGCCGGTTCCAACCAGCTCCACAGTGACCCCTCTGCACAGCAGGAGCTTTGCAGGGTGAGGTCAGAGCTGCCCTGACCTGGCCACAGCCGGTTCCAACCAGCTCCACAGCGACCCCTCTGCATCAGCAGGGGCTTGGTGAGGCGAGTTCAGAGCTGCCTCAAGCTGGACACAGGTGGTTCCAGGCAGCTCTGGCCAGTTCCAGCCAGTTCCCCAACAGCACCAGTGCAGGTTACAACCAAGCCAGCAGTGCTAAATCCCATTCCCTGCCCCTGCTGAGGCAAGAAGAGATACAGAAGTTGGGAGTGAAGCAGTGAAGTTGAGCCTGGGGAAAAGGGGAGGGGTAGCAAAAGTGCTTTATTTTTTTTGCCTTCTCATCATCCAATTCTGTTTCACTTGGCAATAACATAATTTCTCCCAAGTCAAGGTTGTTTTGCCCATGTGTATGACTAGTAAGTAATCAGCCTGTCTCTATCATCTCCATCCAGGAACTTTTCCATCATATTTTCTCCCCCTGTCCTACTGAGAAGGGTGAGAGAGAGAGGAGCTGGGTGGGTGTCTGGCAGCTGGCCACAGTCGACCCACCCACACGAGTATTTTCCCTCCTGGCACAGGGTGTTTTATAGGGATAGAGGAGGAAGAAGATTAGAAAAATAATCACATGAGTACTAACATGACTGCTGATGAAATCCTAGATCTGTGTTGCCAGTCTCAGTTGCTAAAGGAGACAGAAAACCACCAGAATGGGCATCTTCATTTAAAAATCCTGAAATGATAACTATAAAATTGAGCTTGTTCCAAAGAATGAGAATCAGGCATAAGGGAGCCAGAAGAGAGATGAAGCCATCATTTCAAGAAACTCAGCAAAATATCTGTGGACCACTCATAGAGTCATTAAGGTTGGAAAAAAAACAATAAGAACACTAAGTCCAACCATCAATCCAACACCATTATGCCCACTAAGCCATGTGCCCAAGTGCCATGTCTACATGTTTTCTGAACACTTCCAGGGATGACAACTCCACCACCTCCCTGAGCAGCCTGTGCCAACGCCTGACCACTCTTTCAAGAAAGAAAGTTTTCCAATATCCAACCTAAACCTTGCCTGGCACAACATGAGGCCATTGCCTCTCATCCTGCCACTGGTTACCTGGGAGAAGTGTCGGTTCAGTCTGGAAGAGGATTACACAATGTGCAAATCTGATCTGATCCCACTAAGACAAAAGAAATTTGTCTTAAGTGGGGCAGTAACTGAAAGCACATATATCAAAAATACCAAGCTCTGATTATATAATTTATTCTTTAAACAACCAACAGAGCCTCGCATCAGTTATGTTGAGCCACAACTGAAAAGCATCTAGAGATCGCTGGGGCCACAGAACAGAGCGACCTCTATAAATATATCTTCATTTCAGCTACAATCACAACCACAGCATCAAAGGTAACAAACCACTGCTAGCACAGATTCAGGCAGTCCTGAATGGCACACACATGATGCAACCCAGGCCAGTGGCAACTCAACTACTATTTCAGAAATATTTCTTCTTCTCATTTCATTCCAGTCCCCCTGCTCCCTCCCACCTCAGAGTGATGCTCTAATTATTCAAATAACGTAAGCAGTGTTCAATCCATGCCAGCCCTTTCTTCCTTTAGCTCTGACCTTGCCTTACACACTGCTCTCACAAAACTAATTAAGTGGAGAACAGTATCACTTTACACTCCCTTCATGGAAAGAACTGGATTTGTTACCTGCCTGGGGGTGCAACAAATTATTTTTGCCTTCATTTCTTCCAGCAAAATAATACAAACACCGAGCAGGAAACCAGACCACGCAACTTAAGGAAACCTTTACCCAAGTTACTACACAATAGAAGTATTCTCTAAATAGCATATTTGTCTTGTTGTTTCATTTTGCTTTTTTAACACATGTCTTTTTATGTAACCTTAGCCAAGACACGTTCTGGGAAAAGAAAATAATTTTGTTAAGCTAAGAGGCGTAGTTGAGGAAAAAAAAAAAAACCATGTCTGGGGCACGCAGACTCTAAAGCCAGGCTCAGCTAAAAGGGATCCAAGCGGCTCAGAAAGCTTCAGTCCCACAAAAGAGATCTGAACCCACCAAATCTGTAAAAGCATTTGGCAATCAGTACAATTCCTTTCCAGTATGCAAAAACTGACAAAAACACCTTGGTCCTAAAACCCCTAACTTCTGGGATGTGAAGCTTGTCCTCCCAGATTTAGCAATAGTTTGTGTCCATTCAGGACTGGCCACACACCTGGATGCACACACAGAGGATTTCATTAAAATACAGATTTGCTGCCTGCAGGGAGTGAGGAACAGGATTTACCAGGTCTGTGCTGCAGAAGAAGCGATTCCTCTAACTCTCTTTTCCAAAACACACTTTCACAATCACACACAATAAGAAACAGAGGAAGAAAACTAACATTAATTTGACCCAAGACTACATGGCAACACAAATTTCCTGAAGTGTATAGAGACCAGTGCCTTGCAAGAACTGCCAGCAAACGACACAAATACATGCAATGACAAGTCTCCAGCATACTGTGGGTGGCCACAGACCAGAGATGCCAGGAGCCTGAGCCATACAAATCACAGAAACATCCAGGTTGGAAAAGACCCTCAGGATCACCAAGTCCAACCTATAACCCTACTCTACAAGATTCACCTTAAACCATAGCCCTAAGCACCACGTCCAAACAACCCTTAAACACATCCAAAGTGGGTGACTCCACCACCTCCCTCGGCAGCTCATTCCAGCAGTCCCTGAACACTCTTTCTGTAAAAAACTTTTTCCTAATGTCCGACCTAAACCTACCCTGTCTCAGCTGGAGGCCATTCCCCTTTTTCTGTCTCCAATTACCTGTGAGAAGAGACCAGCAGCAGTCTCTCCACAATGTCTCTTCAGGTACCTGTAGACAGCCATGAGGTCTCCCCTCAGCCTCCTCTTTTTCAAACTGACCATCCCTAGTCACTCTTCGTAAGATTTACTCTCTAGGCCCTTCCTCAGCTTCCTTGCCCCCCTCTGGACCCACTCCAGCACCTCCATATCTCCCTTGTACTGTGGTGCCCAAAACCAAACACAATACTCGAGATGTGGCCAAAACCGAGTCCAACGGGACAATCACATTCCTGCTCCTGCTGGACACAGCATTTTTAATCCAAGCCAGGATGCCACTGGCCTTCTTGGCTGCCTGGGCACACTGCTGGCTCCTGTCTATTAAAACCCCAAATCCCTTTCTGCCAGGCAGCTCTCCAGCCCCACTGCCCCAGGCCTGTAGTGTTGCTTGGGGTTGTTATGACCCAAGTGCCAGGTCCTGCACTTGGGTCACAACAACCCCAAGTAACACTACAGGCCTTATTGACACTCATCCCATCAATATTGGCCCGTTGATCTAGCCTATCTAAGTCCCTCTGAAGAACCTCTCTACCCTCATTCAAATCAACAGATCCTTCTACCTTTGCTGTGGATTCTGGTACTCATCTCTTTGCACAGCCCTGAAATGCTCTGTGGGACTATTCATCCTCCATCCTTCATCTGTCTTGGAGTTTTTCCCCTTTGAAGATGAGATTTAGCATCTGCCAAGCAGCAACTATCACTAAATTTTCCTCTAAAAGAAAAAAAGAAGAAAATTTACTATCTTTTCTACCTTCTATACAACACAAGCTCTTTGGCATGGACAGCAGTCACATGAGGACCAACAGCATCACAAACCCCAGAGTTTGGAGCTTGTCCCTGAAAACACTGCCATACTTGGGATGCCTTCAGCTAGCATTGAAAACCATTACAGAGCATGGGCACAAGTGTGCTGGCATCTTGATCTCAAAGGACATCTTCATTTTTTAATTGCTGATGTTTCACCAACAGATGCCAGATGTCAGCTTGGGGTTTAGAAGGAAGGAGGTTTCTTTTGTAAATGTATCTTTTACAGAGTTAGTGTAGTCCGTGGAACCAAACCCAGCCACAGATAATGAGTCATAACAGGAGGTAGTTACTGTAAATATTCCAAGCATGGGCACATTAACAACCACCCACTAATCAGAGGCAACGCCACGGGCAGAGACAGAGAACTCCCACTGGTGTCAGTGGGGAATTTTGAATGGATCAGGGCCTCAGCCAAGAGCTGAGTATCTATTGTAACCTGCAACATTAATATCCAGGATGGGGGGGGTCACGCCTCAGATTTTGGCTGTCACTTTTCAGTGGGCAATGCAGGCATCTAGTCGAAGTGGATCTGCAGTCTCAAGTTTCAGACAGGAGGCACAGAGATTTCTAGTGTGAAGCGAACACAATAAAAGCATTGAGTTTAACTACTCTTTCTTTAGTGTCATTAAACATTTAGGAAACAAACACAGGTTCTGATGCCTAGGTCAATAGCATCAAATGACCACAGAAAGACCCAATCTACTGCTAGCAAACACCTGTCTGAATAGAAATGAAGTTCATAATTCCAGCTATAGCTGCTGGTGAAGTGTGGTAGGACTTTTTGCCTGAGTTGCTAAAGAATTGGTATCCACAGTCCTGACAAAAAGACAAAGAAACGCTCTGTCTCACCCCAGAGCTGTCCAAGAAGCAGATAAGGGCACCTATACACCATGCTCCCTTCCCCCTTCTCTCATGGGTCTGCGCTTGTGCTAATTTTGATTCAGTGGACTCAGACCAAGACATGGTCAGCTTACATGTTGCCTCTGCACAGCTCTTCTTCAGTCCTTGAAGTAAGTTGCTTTCTCATGATTCAGTACTATAGAAATATAACTGTTGAGATCAGCTTCTTTATTTTTGTCAGCTTTTCTACAGACCTTTCAATCACAAGCTGCATTATATTATACTCCCATAAAGCCAGGGAAAGCAGTAATAGATACCTCAAAATTTTGACTTCTGTTTTTCCTGCCAAGCGCTTTCTTTAAAGTGCTTTGCTTTCTGCTGTAACTAAATTAGAATAGTACCTACACTTCCGAAGCCTTTACCCTTACTGTCACTATTTCCACACACTCTTCTCAGATTAGAAGCTATCAGCTTCGAAAATACTCCTCCTAATTTGCTTTCTGCAGACGGAAATACACTCCGCATTTTCACACTGCTTACAGACTTCTGGGCAAAGCTATCAAAGTTTCCTGCAGTGAGAGCACAGTGACAGGAAGAGCCCCTTCATGCATCTGTCTCATGGGGAAGGCAACGGTACATAATCCAACTGTGAAAAGAAAAACAAATGCAGATGAATCCATTGCCTGGATTTAGGTTCAGGTTCTCTATTCAGTCTCTCGACTTTCCTTGGGGAAGACACAGAAACTGCAAAGCAGCCTCTGCAAAGAGTCTGGCTGTAACATCACACAGCACAAGCTACTTAAGGCCCAGATCCAAAGCACAAGGACTTCATCAGGTCTCAGGCCACTTTCTAATGCCCTCAATTCTGCTCTCCCATGCCTCTCCCTCAAACCAAAGGTTAACAAATATTTTAGTCAAAGTAAGTTGCGTTGCTACAGCGCCAGGGCTCGCTGGGGACACTGGACATACTGCTCTCCCAGGGCAAAGCAAAACCTTCCTGAGAGAGATCTGGGCAAAGTCACCTGTCCTGCCACACAAGTGGCTCTCAACACACCACCTGTGTGGCAGAAGATCTGGCTAGTGAGAACTGCACTGATGCCAGTGGGAATGTAGCTATGAGTACTTCTTGAGTTCAAAACCAACTTCTATTGAGGAAAACCTCTTACCAGCCACCAGACTACCACTGCAGCATACCGAGCTGTTGTTACTCGGATCCTCATACTCCGGCTAACCCCCAGAGAGACTGCACATTGAGAAGAGATACAAGAACCTGTCCCACCAGCAGCAGGGCCAAGCCTGCTCTCTGAAACAAGCTGCTTACAAACAGCCTCTGCTCTGGAGCAGCAGCACTGCCAAATCTACCTTTGTGAGGTAGCTTGCAGGCTACCTGGGCTTGCAATATCCTGCAGCTCTCTGACACTCAAACACACACAAACAACAACCATCACCCAAAGCAACAATAAATAAAATCAATGCCATAATCTTAAACTTCTACACTGTTTATATTAAAGTTAATGTAGCATTTTGCAGAACATAAAGGTGTGCATTCATAAGATATACTTAGACTGGGTCAGTTAACTCTCAAACACTCATAGTCAGTTTTAAAAGCAGTCAAATTTTGAGGAAAACAGTCATCACTGTTTTTTCTAGTCAGGACAATAAACTCTGAAGAGAGAAGTTACTCTCTAAGAAAAGGTATTAAAAAAAAAAAACCACACAAAAAATACCAATATTTCTTTTAAAATTGGGTTTGGTACTTGGTTTACACCTGCTCAACTCCACTGAAACCACCACAGGCTTTGCAAGAGAGAGAAATTCAACTGAAAACACTCATTCCAAGACAGCAACTACTTGTGCTGATCCTGCCAAAATCCATGGCCTTTCAAGATTCACTCTGAATCAGGCTTTCCCACAAAGACTCACCTAAAAGCTGGTTGCAGAAAGTGCCACTCAACAGCTTACACCAGGGAGCTCTTTGAGCTCTTTACATTAGGGATGAACGTGACCCTTTCCAAGATTTGTAGAGAGCTACAGCTAAGTCCCATCTCATGCACCCCCCCAAAAGGCATAAGGAAAGCTCCAGGAGTCAGAAAGGCTGACACTACTCTTACTAACAAAGTGTTTCACATCTATTATGCAAATGTAGCCCCAGGACACCTGCATTTACAGCAGGTACTGAAGTTACATCATATATCTTACAGAATGTGGGCATATGGATATATCACTGCAATGAGCTACTCTCATGAAACTTGATTATGTTGTTCTCTGAAGGAGTGGTTAACTAACTCTGGAACATGCAGGCTTCTGTTGGGACTAAAGCATACCCAGTGTCACAGTGTGGCTGCAGAAATCGGCAGGAAATGGTATGCCTCTCCTTCTAGTTCCATTATATTAAATTTATATATAGATATATATATATAAAAAAAAATAAGGAGCCAAACCAGCCAGCTTCCTAGCTGGCTAGATCAAAATGAAACATTCCCCTTACAAGCAATAATATGATCATCCAAGGAAAATTCAGGTAGTTTAGAGGTTAAAAAAAAAAAAAAACAAAACACAACCATTTCCTATTTTAGTCTATGACAGAAGGCTACAGAAGGCCATATAGCCTATACATTAACTGCTAAATACCACATTATACATCGACTGGTAAATGCCACTTCCCTGCCACTATGCCTAGACCCTTTTAAAATGCATATTTCACAGACCACAACCATCACTTGTCTGCAGCACTGCCAAACCACCTTAGAGCAGGAAGAGCTGGTACATGTCCATCTAAAACTGCCTCTTTACTTTGTGATAAGGCAGAAAGTTTTCATACGAGCTCGAGGAGCACATCAGCATCTCCTGGTAGCAGAGTATCAGCATCAACTGTTCCTCCTGGGATCCCCAGAACACACACCTTCTGGTACATTATCACCACAGGAATCCACACCTTGCACTTCAAGTCATTACCGACTCATTACCAGAAGATACAAATGCCTTAGCCCCTGTGTTCTGAAATACACATATGTCCCCAAACCTCTGCACAGGCAATTTCAAAAGGGAGTTAATATGGCACTGAAACTTGTAATCATACCACAAAATGGACTAAGTTTGATTACTTTTTTAAAGAACACAAGCTTTCTAGGAAATGCAGCACCAACACAGCAAATTCTTTTCGTGTAGGATTATAACACAGTTCTAGATTGTGCAAAACAATCCCTCAGGAAGGCAGAAAGCTTTTGTTCTGCATTGCTTCATAAATTATTTAAACAGCATTTTCATCAATAAGGCCAACATAAAAATATAATATTCAACATCAAAGAAAACAATGTAAAGACAAAAGAAAATATATAGAACCTTGGGTTTTTTTTTTAAAGGTAAGGTCTTCCAGTGCCTCTGAATGGTAAACTTCATTGTGGTGTTGTGAAAAATAAAAATCTGATGAAAATGCTAAGGCTGTGAACATAATACAGTGAGAACTGTAAAGAGAGGGAAGGGGGGAAATATGTAAGGAAAACAAAAGAGGTCTAGAAAACCCAGTGTTAAACACAAACTTTCACAATCAAGAAACCAAGAAGTTCTTTAAAAAAAAAAAAATAAACAGAAAGGAAGAATTGGTTTGATCTGGCCTTATAGGCTGCTAAAAAAAAAGTAAAGTGCCTATTATAATTTACAGAACTAGTCAATAAGGAGCAGATATATGCCCAGGGCATCCCCTTCCTATAGGTATCACCCCCGCAGCGCCAGCCCTACCGCACAGGTGTAGGATGAGGAGATGCACAGCTTTACCTACACACACAACTACTGCTGGAAAGCCACCAGCCACCTCTCGCATGTGCTCTACAGCCCCGGGGGCACCTAACTCCGTAGAGGAGCTGCGTCCGAACCCCTTCGGGGCTGTGCATGCACCCGCACACCCCGGGGCATGCACCCCCGGGAAAGGACACAGAGCATGCACAGTACCCCCTCCTCCCGGGCATGCACCCCTTCCTCTGCATGCCCCCAGCTGTCCTGCCGGTCCCGGGGAACAGCGGGGTTAGGGCAGCACCCCCTCCACCGAGTCCAGTCCCAGCTGGGAGGTGGAGAAGGGGACACATGCAGCCCCCCCCCCGCCCCTCGGCACCGGCGGTGCCCCAGCCCCGCGTCTCCATGGCGATGCCCCCCCACCCTGCTCCGGCACACCGGGGCCGCCTGCAGCGCTGAGCCCCGGTTCGGTCCGCGGTGCGGGGAGCCGGCTGCCCATGGCGTGGGGGGCAATACTTTTGCCGGTGCCGCATTGAGCACCCCCACGCTCCCCGTGCCGGGGTGCCAGTGCAGTGCCTCGTGTACGAGGCACAGCAGGACACCGCTTCCCCCAACCCATGCCTAGGCGTAGGGGTTCCCCGAGCTATGGACTCTCAGCGGAGCGGTGCTCCCCCCTCCATCCGCGCCCCAGTAAGGTCGGGCTGTCCGCGTCGGGCCGGGGACCATGCTGTTTATCGGAGCGGTTGCGCCTGCCTTACCCTTGGAAGCATCTTTCTCTTCTTTGGGCTTGATCACCTTCCCGCTCATAGACCCCAGCTTGGGTGGGAAAATCCCCGGCAGCGGCGCGGATTCCGGCTGGACCCAAAGAACCCTCGGGCAGGGGGGGCAGCGTGCGTGCGTGTGGGGGGATCCTCTACGCCGAAAAGGCAGGAATAACACCAACAGAAGGCGAGGGGAGGAAAGCAGAAAGAAAGAAAGAAAGAAATTCAGGAGACTGAGAGCTGCCCGCTCCCCGGCGCAGAGCCGCGGAGCCTGCAGGAGGGGAGCGGAGCGGGCGGGTGAGCGGGGGGCTCCGGCAGCCGCAGCACCGAGCCCCTGCGCCGCTCGCCGTGCCGGAGACAAAAGCGATTTTCCTTCTGTCTGCCTGGCCCCGGCTCGCTCCTTCCCCCCGCCTCCCCAGCTCTGCTTCCCCTCCCCAGGGCCAGGGAAGCGCAGCCGGTCCTGGAAGTCACACCGACCGGGGGCGTGGGAGAAGGGGGTAACCGTGAGTTGGGGCGGAGGGGGTGGGCTTTGGTTGTTTGCTTGGGTGTGTTGGGGTTTGTTTATTTCTTTTTGTATCCTCCCTTAATAATGAGATGGAGCAGCAGAGCTGCAGCCGCGGATGGGAGGAGGACGCGAGTCCGCGGCACTGCAGAAGAGGCGGCAGGTTTACGCTCGCCGGTAGCAAAGAGCCAGAGCTGCTCCCCTCCCACCCCCAGCACCCACCGAATCTGCGCATCCCCTTGCCCATCCCTCAGCCGGGCCTCCATGAAATGCTACCGAGGGGGCAACACGAATCCTTGCGGCCCTCCAGCCCTGGGACTGTGCCCAAGCGCCGGGCTGGGGGTGGGTGGCATAGCCCCAGCCCGCCCTCACTTTGGGAATCAGCTCTCACCCACTCATCCCGCAAAAGAGGAGGCTCCGGTACCGGGACTTCGCCCGGCATTGCCCGGTCCCGAGCCCGGCAGCCTGTTGCTGGCATCGCGGGAGTGCGAAGACTAGGGGGACACCTGGCAGGAGGGGGAAGGAGGAGGGGAGCGACGACGAGGACGCTGGAAGGTGAGGAAGGACGACCTGGAGGCAAAAGAGTCACATCGGGCTGCATTTGACCAGGGGACACACAGAGCCTGTACCGTCCTATTCGCAGTTCTGCTGCTCTGCCCCGGGATGTGGGACGGGATTTATCCCTCTCTCCCTGCCCTCCCCACCCCTCGAGGAGGAAGAAGGAACTCCCCAAGAGCAGCTCAAGCTCCTCTCACTTGTATGAAAAAAAAAACTTCCCCGCGCCCCATCCTCCTCGGCGGGGGCAAAACTTCGTGCGAGCAGGACAGCTGTCGGGGGAGGGAGCGTGGTTGGTGGGCACCTACCCTCTGACCCGCCCCGAGCCACGGAGGGAGAGAGGGCGGGCGGGGGAAACACGATGCAGCCAGCGCTGCTTGGAGCCAGGCCCTGCTCAGGAGCCGGGAATAAATCTCTGGGAAGGGCGAGCCGTGAAGTGCCTGGGGGACCCCTTTGGTACAGCCGGACTTCCACGACCCACCCCCCGCGAGTGGCCTGTTTAGAGAGGGGAACACGGATGGACTTCTTCCAGAGTATCAGGGAACCAGGCTGAACTGGGCAGCCACAGGTGAAGGCGATATGCTCAGAGCATAACCCTCCCCGTGGCCTCTGGGCACTCTGCCGCTTCTCCTGCCCACGACCGGGCAGGCAAAGGGGGCCCGGAGCAACCCCAGAGCCGGTTCCCGGTAGCGGCGGCAGCGGCGGCCGGGACTGCGCGGCCGCTATTTTTAGCGGAGCCAAATTCCTGCCGCCTTCCCCCTCCCTTTACTCCAGCCCAGCGACGGAGACAGCTGAAGGCAGATCGGCTTACCGTGGCTAGCGGGCTCCCAGCCGTGCTCCAGCCCCCGGCGAAAGGTGGCTGTGCTGCCAGGAGGCAGGACAACACCACCTCTGCTGGCCCTCAGCCTGACGGAAAGTACCATCCCACCTCACACAAGTGGCTGGATTTGAGGTGTGATTAGGTAAATCAGGTGTGTAAGCTAAGAATGAAAAGCCAGGATCACCGCTGCTGCTTGGAAGACCTCTATGCTTATACTTCTTAAATTACTTTTCCCTAAGAAATGGACACAGAAGAAAATCGAACCCCAAGTCCATGAACAAAGCTCATCCAGACTGCCATGCATCTGTCTGCATCATGAACAACCTCTGCTCTGTTTCTGGAACCAAAGAACTGTCCTGCTGGGGTCATGTTTGTTTCAGGGAGATTCAGGCTGCCCAGAGAAAAGATTGAGTCACTGTCTCTGGAGGTCTTTAAAAGACACATAGATGTGCTTAGGGATGTGGTGACCTTTTCAAGGTTAGGTTAATGGTTAGACTTGATGATCTTAAAGGTCTTTTCCAACCTAAATTACTCCATGATTTAGTAAGCCCTCTGATAGTAGATGGACTTGGGGTGCTTTCAATACAAGGTTGTTTCACCTGAGCCTTTAATACTACAGAGACCTGCCAGGAAGATTAAAAAAATGGACATTATCTTGCCTCTCTCTAGAACTTGAGGCACCAGAACTAGAAAGTTGTAAGTGAAGGAGTGGGAAAGGATTCTGAGCTTCAGCTGTCCTAGTGCTGTCAGAAGTAACCAGTGAGCCCCAGAATGGAGATTTCAGCTGTCCAATACAATTTAGACCCAGAATCTCAGAAGGGCTTGTGGTGAGTTTGGGTTACAGACAATTTGCACTTCAAATCAGAGGTCTTTCCAGAACCAGAGGCCACTGATAAAAGCTGTGCTTAGTGCTGACAGTGAGCTTGCCTTACGTTAGCCATCCTCACCTTTGCCAGGAGATCTGTTAAATTACATTGACCAAATGAGGCCCATACACTCAAACTAAAGATGGGAAGGAGGCAGCAGCTCAGCAGGTAGCAGAGGAACTGTACCTACTGGTGAGCAGAGAAAGCTTACCCTGCTGTTTTGAAATGAGTTCATTTTTCCCTTTACTAGTTTACCAGGCTTGTGAGTGTCAGTTAAAACAGTAATGAAATATGGTGTAGTGCATCAAATATAAGGGGATTTGAAAGAAGATTTTCTGCAGTCTGGGTACGATTTGCATGGCTTTTACCTTTAAAGCTGTCTTGATGGCTGAAGTGTTCTAGTGAAGATGGTATCTGTGGCTGGGACACTGACTTGTGTCCAAGCCATCTGTGTCTTCAGATTGCCTCATCAATTCTTTGTTTTGATGTGAGCATCTTTGGATTTGGGTTGAATCGTGTAAGATCTGGCTTTGCAACAAAATTTTAACTCAACAAATATTTAAACATGAATCCCAGCCTTAGTAGCTCTGTACATCCTTTTCTCAATGGTAGTAGGGCAAAGAGTCACTGGAAGCTGGGAAGCACTGGAATACTGACAGAACTGATATGCAACAAACTACATGTCATAGCCAGGCTTCTTCAGGATCACAGCCCTGGCATGGAGCTTGTACCTCTCGCTGAGAGTGTTCACCAAGTTTCTGAATTAGAAACAATTTCTGCATATCCAGATAAGATATCCAGAGGAAGAAGATTTAGTGATATTTAATACAAAGAAATCTGCTGTGTCCTGTGTAAATGCTGTTTAGGTGTCCCCTATTCACCCAAGTATTTAGAGAAGGTTTAAATTCAAGATTCTCTTTGGGGAGGAGAAGGCAATTTCAAGTCAAATGTATTAAATGGTTCTAATTTACTAATTTACTCTAATTGTTCTTTGATGCTCCTCCCAAGATACTGTGTTGAAGTCATCTAAACAGAGTGACAACAAACCAGCAAAGCAGAACAAAGACCTGGAGCATTAACTATAACCTTTTATAGTTCCTGAACTCCTCTGCTCAGAGGGACAACCATAATTGCCCCAAGCACAGCCAAGTCTCACAAGCTCCAAGTGTGAAGTGAAACATGAAGCTTTTGCAACAAAGATACACAGGCAGTAGATCATATTAGGGCTCTCCAAATGATTGCAGCTCAGGGTCACTCTCTGGAAACAGGCACAGCAGGGCTGACGTGCTGCACGGAGCTGTGCCTCTGCTGAGGGTATTTATTCCCCTCAAAACATCTCCCAGAAGGTTCTGACTTGGCAGAGGCTTGGATAAGTCGGGTATCATTTACAACCTGAAACTGTAAACTCTAAGTGCCTTTATACAGCACAACTACTGTTGCTTAATGCCCAATAGCTGTATGGTTTGCCCATAAAGAACATACTCAAGTCATGAACATGCTTTTCCTACCCTTGTAAAATATTTGTAGAGACATGGATCCTCCAAAGAACTCTGAAGCTCACACAGATATGGTATCAGCACTGCTCCTCAGTGCATTTTTCTCTGGGTTCTTTGGCTTATTCTTACGTTGAAATTTTCTCTTTTCTGTAGGCCTCGGTTTGTAAAAGGTCCAAACTCTGTACTTTTATGTATCAGAAATTTTACTGTATGCCTTTAAAGCAATCCAGCCAGTTTTAATTAGCTTTGTCATGATAGTTCCTGGTATGTCCCCAGTTAAATCTGAAGGAAAACTCCCTACATTAGGCCTTAAATTTAAAATAGCAGACATGATAAAGTCTCACTAATACAAGCACTTACTCTTCATCTCAAATTATATTTTTATCTTCATACTGGCATCTAGAGGTATCTATTGCACTATGATAAAAGAGTACAATATGCTAGGGAAATAATATGATAAAAGAAGTAAATCACTATGTGGCTATGTCTAAAGTTTTGTTGCTATATTTTCCTAGTGTGCCTAGAAAATCAGTCTAAATAAATCCACCACACACCCCCTTATTGCCACTGTTTTAACTGGACTGCTAGGACAAATTTTTCTGCTGGCAGTTGTGTGTTTTAACGAAACCCACAAAGATTTACAGCTGAGATTAATACTAACCACCAGGCCAAAGCACAGCTGTTGTGAGGCAGGCACATCTTTGTTCTAATGGGTGTTTAATTTGGTCCCCATCTTATTTCTACCAATTCTATTCCTACACAGTCTTAAGCACCACAGAGAGGATTTTTTTTTTTCCTTTGGCAAATGCCTCACTGTGCAGAATCTTCCTGGTTTTGATTGCCAAAACCCAACTGCTGTATGCAAATAGAGTTCCAGCTAATGGATAGCATGGAGATTGCAGTTTAATTTCTTTAAGTAATTCAACCTGATCAACAGCGAAGCCCTAAGCAGATGCAAGTAGTAAGGGATAATGATCACACTGACATGGTGAATCTCTCACCTATTTACTAGGAATCACAGCAATTAAAATTAATGGACATCAAGCATTCTGTGCTGTGACCCTGGCACTTTGGATTGCTTCTTTAGGCTAGAGAATGTGCTCAGCACCTGAGAAGTGGAGAATCCATCTCACATTGCTGTGGAATGATCCCTCTGGCTGATAAAGCTTTGTGAACTCCAAACCAAATCCTAATCAAGGCTGCTGGATCAAGCACCACACTGATGTGAGGAAGGCTTTTGGCACTTGAGATCAAAGTCTTCCAGATAATTGAAAGTCTAAAATAGACCTTTGTGCTAGTTTGAAGCTAGCTAGAATATTTTGGCGAGAAGAATTAGATTATAGGCTGTGAAAAAGAAACAATGGTGATGTCTACTTCACTCATAGGCTTGCTGAGATGTATAAGAACAAGAACACAAACACAGATAAGGGAGTTGCTCTCTGTCTCTTGGGGCTGCATGAACTTCTCTCTAACCTAACCTGCCCTCTGTGTGACTAATCCTTCTGCTTCCTAACTCTCCTGGCTGACCCTCCAAACTACCTTAACGTAAGGCAAAGTCTGGGATAAGGCAGAGGGGTGGGAGAAGGTGGAAGAGTGGTTGTGAGCCCCTCCTGGGGACTCTGGTTTCTGGGAGGGCTGTTGTGTTTCTGTATTACTTTCTAACTTGCCTATTTCCGTATGTATTGTAAATATCTGTTTGTATATTGTGCTAAGCTGTAAATATAAACCTTCATTCAATTTCCAGAGCCACTGAGCCTAGTCTGGGTGATTTTCCAAAGGGGGTGGGGGGGTAGGGCAGGTGACACCCAAACCATCACAACCTTGAAGACCTTTTTTTCTCTCTATTTCAGTACATTTGCACAGTTTATGAAGGCTTGCATTTCTGTAACAGAGTATGGCATTGGTTTTGGTGTCTAAGTTGAAATAACCAACTCTAGAAAAGCCTACAAAGTAGCAGTTTAATGTGCAAAGACTATCTCCCATGCACTCTCAGAGCTTCACTCCCAGCTAACAAAGCTTTTGAGGCTCACAGCACACCTTGGTTTTAAGTCCTAGATTTATTGCAACTAAAACATTCTGAAACATACCATGAAGCTCTGAAATAAGTGAATTTTGGCAAAATATTTTTGAGGGATGCTGGTGGTTACACAAATGCCACATGGCAAATGGAATATATTTATGGGAATCACTGCAATATTTAACCCAATCTGTGAACTACCACTTAAAATCTTCACTTAGCAGAAATATTGACACAGATTTACTGTAAAGTTGCTGGAGCACTGGACCAGGCTGCCCAGAAAGGTTGTGGAGTCTCCCTTCTCTGGAGACTTTCAAGACCAAAACATTGTGCACCTGTGTCATCTGCCCAGGTGACCCTGCTTTGGTAGAGAGGTTGGACTTGATGATCAACCTGAGCTAGATTCCCTAGTCCCGCTCTGGCAGGAGGATTGGACTTGATGACCTACGGAGGTTCCTTCCAACCCCTAACATTCTGTGATCCAGTGATCTCCATGGGTCCTTTCTAACCCCTATCAATCTATCATTTTTACTAAGCTTGGAAAGCCTAAGCAGACCTACAAAAGGAGTTTTCTATCTCAAAACCCTATCCAGATTAGCTTCAGTAGATGATTGCTTGGCAGCTTGCTCTCTGTTTTTGAGGTTACCTCTTCTCCTCAAGTTTAGTGAAATGCAACTGTCTCAGAAATCTCATCTCCTTTGCACCAGCAGCATCTATCTGACACAGCAGCCTCTGTACATCCAATAACTGTTTATGGCCAGCACACTAAAACTGATTTAACACTGCAAACATGAAGGGCATGGGTTTGTAGGTATATGAGGTGGCAATGTCACGATGCAATAAAGGACCCCCCCCGAGTGCTTTCCAGCATTTTCATGTGAAACCAGCAGTGGCAGCAGAGCCTGAAGTACTGCATGGAGTAAGTTACATTGTAGGAGCACTGCCTGTGATAGCCTTGAAAAGCAGGTGACCCTGAACTGATTCCTTATTTCTAATTTATGCTTCCACAGGTAAATCAAAAGATGGGAGGTTTTGTATGAAGTCTTTTCATATTACTGCTGCCAGAAGGCAGTGAGAAGAGCTGCACGACAAAGATGCCAGCCCAGCCATTAGAGCTGCAGCTGCGCTCTTTACCTTCACCTCATCTAGCTCTTCCAGAGTTTGCACGAATGTGTACACACGAGTAGGATCATGCAAAAAATGACAGGCACTTCATCTTCTTTCCAGGGAAGGCTGTGGGGAGCATAATCAACTGAAACACATATTTTACCTAGTAGCTTTTGTTAGACACCCGCAAACAGAACTTTTGCAGTTGGAATGGGAAACGATGCAGGGAAGCATTTGGAATCCTAACTGAAACCAGGTACCTTTATGTCAAAACACATTTTTGCCCAAGGTCTCATTTCCAAAAGTTTGTAATAGACAGCATAAATGTGAAAGACCAGGGGGTGGTTCTTCTGCTAGTCACAGCACAAATCAAAGGGCAAGTGTGGTCCCACACTCCTCGTGAGCACACTAACGAGAAGCACAAACCAAGCTGTAGCTATCACTCACTACTTTTTAAAGTAAGACGAACATGCACTACTTCACAGAGCCTGTCATCATGTGCATTACAGCTTTCCCTTTACAGCTCTTTCTGCTACTTGGTCAAGTCTTAAAACTTGAAAGGTTTTGAAGCTGAGCTGGAACAGGAGCTTTGATGTTCGACTCCGCCAAGCTGCAGACTGACAGTGGCTGCTGAATTCACTTCAGCCCTTGTGGAGCTGAGAGAACAGCATTTGAAGAGGAGGCTGGGAAGGCAAAATATGTATGATACAAAACTTGGGCTTGAAATGCAGAGGTAAACGCAGGTGGATATGAAGCCCCACTGTAACGGGAGAGCTGACATTAGAAACCTTGGACCACCTCTGTAATAGGCAGGCAAGGACTGTGATGAGCATTACATGATCGATCTGAATCTTCCCTTGAGTTATACTAGAGTGTCAGACACAGCAAGCTAATAGAGCAACAGCAGGAAAAAAGAACATACAGCAATATTTGAATGGAAACTTGCCAAGTAGAGCTCTAACATTACTGCAGGCTTACATATGCAGTGGCATCACAGGATAACATTTTTTCATGTCTGACTTTTTCCTTAAACATGGTAAAAATTAATCAGTGTTTGATTTTTACAAGCTTAAGAGACAGAGCGAGGAATGTAATGATCAGTTGTTCAGCCCTATTTGAGGGGCTCAAAGACATCTAAAAACACAGTTATGCTTAAAAGTTCAGAGTGTATCCTCAGAGGGCAACTGGAGACAGTAAATTAGTTCAAGAAACTCAGTTCAAGAAACTCATCTTAAGAGAAAGTTGTAAGTGTTGCAAGAAGCCTATAGTGCATAAAAAGCAAGATGTTTTCTGATCATTTGAGCACCCTCTTATCCACCAAGCACTGCTAGAATTCTACAGCCACAAAATAAGTTGTTTTCCTCTGTCATGAACATATTACTCCTCTATACTTCCCATTCCTTTCCTTCATGAAGCTGCCTTCCTCTTATAGCTCTATCCAGTTCATCCCAAGTGCCTCAGTTCTCCTTAACTTGCATCAATTTGAAGCTGCATCTGATGGAATTTTTCAGTGCTCACCCAGGATCAGAAGATGAAGCTCACCTATATTGCACTGAGCACTCCTGCACCATTTCTCCTGTTTCCACTGGGCATGGCACCACGGCCGTGTCATGTAGCTCTAAGACTTCCTCTTCATTTCCAACTGAGATGAACTTGTAGCTACCTCATGAACCTCTCATGTCTTAATTAGATGGCAGTTGATATTTCTCATGTGTCAACCAAATTTTGATCTGAATGACATGCACAGTGCCCTGGGTGAGCAGAAACAAAGCACAGAGAAAGACTTCTCCCTTTTGTTTCTTGATTTGCTTGAGTATCCATGACCCATTAAATTCCCATAGCACAAGGTGACTGATTGTGACAGTAGCTAGCTTGATCTTTGAGGAGAAGCAAAGCTTTAGCTCTGAAAGTCAAGTACTGCACAACCTGGAGATATTTCTACAAAGCAGACTTTGAGTAAGTTTGGGGATTTGGATTTGTTCAAGAAAGAGTATGCAGCTACAGCCTTTCTCCTTCAAACTGCCATCAAGTGCAGGTCCTTGCCTTGCCAGCCCAGGAGGATTCTGCCTGCTCATCCTTTATAGAAAACCACAAACGCTTTAGGAGATGTTCCCTGTTCAAAGAACTGCATTGGGAGGTCATGGCTCTGAAAGGGAAAGAAGTTTAAACTGGTTTGTGTGTATTTAAAACCTCTTTCTAAAGCTCCATATGAACTGTGTTGACATAATGGAAATTTTTTTAACTTTTTGCTCTTGCCTCTTTTCAAAGCAGCAGCTAAAAGATGCATTCAGACCAGGAATGGTGTATGCAGCACTGGTACACCAACCCTTGGCATTTTGGTTGAGGCAGGACTGCACTCAGGCTCAGTGCTGGTGACAGCTGTCAAATGTAGCTACAACTTGATTATTTCTTGTCATGCCATTCTGCTTTGGCCTTTTCCTGAGCTACTGCTACATATTGCCTTGGAGCACCACTAAGATGCAGTGTTTCCAAGCTCAGCTCCCTATTCCCCATTTCTCTCCTCCAAAGTGATTCCTAGGTGTATATCCTTCCTACTTGCTGGTGACTATGATATCTACAGATACATTATTTATAGCCACAAGATCTGGCTTTCTGTGCCTCCAATCTGAATACTCCCTAAGCATCTTTTAATAGCTATCACTAGTTTGTATCCCTTTTTGCTTTTTTTCCCTCTAGGGAATATGCCAGCAGGGACGGGGCTGAAATCCTTCTGGATCAGGAGCAGTGACAAATATTGCTCTGTTTGTAAACACTCCAAGGATAAAATTAACAGAAGCTAGAAGAAGAACCATTTAGAAACTTTAGGCTCCCCTAGCCATCTTGAGGAATGTCACAGGCATGTTGACACATCTGCTGCTGATCTAAATAGCAACCAGCCTTACCTTCCCTGCCAGTGCCCTGCAGGGACTGGTGCCTCCAGCACCCACTCCACCAGCTGTCTTCTCTGCATGCCACAGCCCCACTCCTTGGCCTAACAACACCACCACAAAGGATACAGCACATTTTCAGCTGGAGGAATTACCCAGATCCTCCTAATCACCTTGCAGAAGCAGGAAGAAAAGTCTTGGTAAGTTGGAATAGTGTCCCACAAAAAGGGAAGGGTTTCAGGGTCTAATTAAACATTGGAAGACCAGGAAGACAGAATCACAGAATGTCAGGGGCTGGAAGGGACCTCGAAGTCTCATCCAGTCCAATCCCCCTGCCAATCATCTATACCAGATCACACAGGATCTGCCTGCATTCAGGCAGGTTTTTAATATCTTCAGAGAGGTAGACTCCACAACCCTCTTGGACAGCCTGTTCCAATGTTCTGTCACTCTTACAGTGAAAAAAATCCTCCTCATGTTTAAATGAAACCTCCTATGGTTCAGCTTCCACCCATTGCCCCTTGTCCTGTCATCGGGCATCACTGAGAAGAGCCTGGCTCCAGCCTCCTGGCACGAGCCTCATGGTGGTTCTTAAGGAGGCTTGAGCTGTGCAATTTCAAGCTTGAGGGAGAACTAAACCATATTTGATACAGCACACAACAGTAACTAGCACAGGCAACCCCTACACGTCTTTCCTTCTGGCAGGTGCCCACAATGGCATACAACAATGTCCTCGGCCATGTCTGAAGGAAAACACAACAGAGGAGCAGCAGTTTGCTCAAACAGTGCGTTCAATAAAATCTATGCTCCTCAGAGCAGGCTGCCAACCAAATGCCAAATGGTCTGAATATGTCATGTCAAGAGCTAAACTGAAGTCTTCACAGACCCTAAAGTAACAACTTGGCCTTTGTTTTGTTTTGCAAAGCACATGAATACTTGCAACTAGACACCTAAAGCTTTTTCAAAAGGCATAGCAAAACCAGGCGTCTTCCTTCTGAGCCAGCTACTGACTCACAGGAACATGGAATCATGGAATCATTCATGTTGGAAAGGACTCTAAGGTCTTTAAGTCCAATCATCTACCCGATACCACCATGCTCACTAAACCATGTCCTGAAGTGCCATGTCTACAAACTTTTTGAACACTTCCAGTAGTGGTCACTTCCCACTTTATAAGGATGAAGGAGATTAATATGTATACAAAATACGCAGGTGATANAGCTCCCTCAGCCTCTCCTCACAGGGCTGTGCTCCAGGCCTCTCACCAGCTTCATCACCATTCTCTGGACATATTTCAGCATCTCAGCATCTCTCTTGAATTGAGGAGCCCAGAACTGGACACAGGACTCGAGGTGTGGTCTGAGCAGTGTTGAGTACAGGGGAAGAATAACCTCCCTTGTCCTACTGGCCACACTGCTCCTGATCCAGGCCAGGATGCCTAATAAAACAAACATCTTTAGAAAGTGTCAGAGGCCAAACCAATGCTGTTTGGAGTTTAAGTCAGTGCTGGAGAATACAGTCACACTTCTTGAAAGGGAAAATAAAGTTGAGGATATAGAAGGAACTTACAGAAAGTGCAGATTTTACAGAAGAGAGACCAGCGACTGAACTGAGGAGTACAAGTCCTCTCTGTTTTGTGTTACTGGCTCAACACAGGAAAAACTAACACCTTTATCTCCACCAAAGAAACAAAGAGAAGAGCTATGTGAGAAAAGATTTCACCTAGTGCCCAGCCAGGAGATTTGATTAACCTTTCACTTAAACATAAGGAAAACCTTTACTTTGAGGGTGTTGGAGCACTGGACCAAGCTGTCAAGTGAGACTGTGGAGTCTCCATCTCTGGAAATTTCCAAAACCTGCCTGGATACCATCCTTTATAATCTGGTCTAGGTTATCCTGCTTTAGGATTATCTCCAGAAATAATTTCCAGCCTCAACCATTCTGTGATTATTCTGTTCAGCTAATGCAATTGGTGGCACTTGAGAGAAAAATGAAAATATGGAACTAGATGTTTGTGATGAGCAATCAGGATAGTTTGGACAACAGGGTCTTGCCCTGCTGCCTGCTCAGTGCTTTGCCCTTCAAGATGGGAGGCTTGGCTGATACAGCTGAAGGCTGTGTGGCCATCCAGAGAGACCTGGACAGACAGAGCTGGGCACAGAGGAACCAGATGAAGTTCAACAAGGATGAGTGCAGAGTCCTGCATCTGGGGAGGAATAATAAACTGCACCAGTACAGACTGGGAGGTGATCTGCTGGAGAGCAGCCCTGTGGAGAGGGACCTGGGGGTCCTGGTGGCTAACAAGTTACCCATGGCACAGCAATGTGCCCTGGTGGCCAAGAAGGCCAATGGGATCCTGGGGTGTATTAGGAGGAGTGTGTCCAGCAGATCAAGGGGGGGTTCTCCTCCCCTTCTTCTTTGCCCTGGTGAGACCTCATCTTGAATACTGCCTTCAGTTTTGGGCTCCCCAGTTGAAGAGGGACAGGGATCTGCTGGAGACAGTCCAGCAGAGGGCTATGAGGATGATGAGGGGACTGGAGAGCATGGCTGATGAGGAGAGGCTGAGGGACCTGGGGCTTTATAGCCTGGAGAAAAGAAGACTTAGAAGGGATTTGATAAATG
>WAAF01008964.1:54828-102561 GCA_013400475.1 Tricholaema leucomelas | reverse complement strand
TAAAGAGCCCCAAGTCCCTTAGTCTTTCTTCATAAGCAGGATGTTCCAGTTACCTAATAAAGAGCCCCAAGTCCCTTAGTCTTTCATAGAATCATAGAATGGTTTAGGTTGGAAGGGACCTCAAGGATCATCCAGCTCCAACCCCCTGCCATAGGCAGGGACACCTCCCACTAGAGCAGGCTGCTCAAGGCCTCATCCAGCCTGGCTTTAAACACCTCCAGGGAGGAAGCATCCACAACCTCCCTGGGCAACCCGCTCCAGTGCCTTACCACCCTCACTGTAAAGAACTTCCTCCTAACATCCAGTCTAAATCTCCCCTCTTCCAGCTTAAACCCATTCCCCCTCGTCCTAACATTACTAGACCGTGTAAATAGTCCCTCCCCAGCTTTCCTGTAGGCTCCCTTCAGATACTGGAAAGCCACTATAAGGTCTCCTCGAAACCTTCTCTTCTCCAGGCTGAAGAGCCCCAACTCTCTCAGCCTGTCCTCATAGCAGAGGTGCTCCAGGACAGGCTGTGAGATGTTACAGTTCCCTAATCGTCTTTGTAGCCCTTTGCTGTACCCTGTCATTCTGCTGTCAACCAGTTGTAACCATGGGACATCCCCTCCAGCAATGTGAAGCACGAAGGGCTGGTGTGTGCTGTGCTTCAGGAAGCCTGGTAGAAGAAAACATCTTCATGGTGTGAGAGAAGCTGCATGGGAAGGCAGCCAGTGGCAGAAGGCAGGTGTGATTGGGACTGAACTGCCTCTGGTACAGTCCCTGAGGAGCACATAGCTCTAACCCTTCTGACCCTCTCAGTAATGGATATGGGGATAGCTGAGTTGGTGACAAAGCATGCTGCAATCCCTTGGGCAGGCACACATCAGGCAGTGGGACTCAGAGAGGCTGATGTGCTCAAGACTGCCCCAGGCTTAACATGGCAACAGCCCAGCACACACCAGTCCACCAAAAGCCACAGATCCTATCAGACTGACACAGGGACCCAGAGCTGCTATATTTGGAAAGCAGCAGCAGCTCCTCAAAAGAAGCAATAAGCATCAAAGTATGTGACTGGAGGCACTTTCGAAAGAGCCACATCCTTTCCATTTAAAGCGTGGCGCTTGTCGATGTTTCCATTTCTCTGCCCTTGGCAGAACACGCACACGTACAATGTCATGTCCACAAAATACTTGGCTGCAATTTATATCCCCCAAAATCCTTACCATATGCAAAATATCTCATCCATTTAAATAGCAGGATTATAGGAGTAGGAGGAAGCTTAGCACAAACAATAGCTGTGATCAGACCCAGTGTGCACGAGTGATTTGTGGGAAGTGCAAGACACAGCAAAGATGGCAGGTGCTGCTTCTTCTTGCGAGCTATTTATACCCCCTCGAGTCACTCTCCAAACATTTCTTACTTTAGTACACTCGTAGGATTCCTTTTCCAAGGCAGAGGAGAGGTGTGGAGTGTGACTGCACTGGCCAAGTCTGTCATTTTAAAGATAGCATTGCGTAAAAATGTTACAGCAATACACAAAGAGGAGTAGCTTGCTACAAGTAGCTTCAAAGTAGGGAATCACGACCAAGCCAGGAGATATGGAACAAGGAGGGGAAAGGCACAAAAGGAGTGGAGGGGAAGCAAAAAGCAAAGTGTTTTCCTCTTAGAACATGCTTTGCTTTATGCACATTTGGAATGTATGTCTGTTACTTGTAAATAAAACCCATGCTCATCTGAAAACTGTGCCAGGGGAGGCTTGGGTTGGGCATTAGGAAAAATGTCTTTACTGAAAGAGTGGTCAGGCATTGGAGTAGGATTCCCAGGGAGGAGATGTTAACATTATGTAGATGTGTCAGTGAGTCATGTTTTAATGGCCATGGTGGTGTTAGGTCAGCTGTTGGACTCAATGATCTTGGAGGTCTTTTCCAACTGAAACAATCCTATGATTCTCTGATCTCAGAGATCCAGGCTCTGACAGCATTTTGCCTTTCTTTTTTTTTAACAAAGGAATCTCTGTCTCACACTAGAGGTAAATGTGGGAAACAGGACTTGGCTGCTTACTTCTAAGGTTCAAGAGAGTAATGAACATAACTTCTCAACTATAGGCTGGATGTTAAGAGGAAGTTCTTGCCAGAGAGAGTGATTTGCCATTGGAATGGGCTGCCCAGGGAGGTGGTGGAGTCACCATCCCTGGAGGTGTTCAAGAAAAGCTTGGATGGGGCACTTAGTGCTATGGTCTAGTTGATTGGACAGGGCTGGGTGATAGGTTGGACTGGATGATCTTGGAGGTCTCTTCCAACCTGGGTGATTCTATGATTCTATGACCGAACTACGAGATGCATTTGGGAAGTTGTGGCCCTGAGGTGTGGCCCCGAGGTGTGGCCCCTTGGGACTCAGAAGGTGCAGGTCTAAGGAAGGAGCTGGGGTGACCCTTGGGCCATGTCCTGTCCATGAGGCAGGGCCCAGGACTGCAGTTACAGCTGTCCTTCATGGGAAGCTGCTCTTGCACCTTCCCCTAAACCACAGCAGGATCCAAGTGCAAGATGAGAGCCTTTGAATTCAGCTGGAAATGGAAGCTGAAACCACAGACCACATCCCATACAGGGACATCATCAGACTTGGTCACAGCATTTCTCAGTCGGCATGAAATGTTGTAAGACCCAGGATTAACTCTTTACACATTCTCCTTGGACTTGGGGAGGAGAAAAGATGTCACCACGGTCTGAACCCTGCATCCACACTCCAGCATCCATGCTGTGAAAACCCAGGGAGCTGCGATTCTGATGCCCTTTCAGTGATAACACCCCCAGCGCTGTCACGCTCACTTGTGTGTGTCTGGAAATAATGGTTTGAGAAACTGCTATTTCTGGCTCACAGTTCCAGTTGTGAGCACATGTACGACAGCGAGGTTAGTGCCTGTGTTATTCACATGTCAGTGCAGTTCAGAGCCACTCACAAAGGTTAAAGAAAGCAAGTCAAGAATAATAGAATCATAGAATCAGTCAGGGTTGGAAGGGACCACAAGAATCAGTCAGTTCCAACTCCCTTGCCGTGGGCAGGGACACCCTACCCTAGATCAGGGTGCCCACAGCCTCATCCAGCCTGGCCTTAAAACACCTCCAGGGATGGGGCCTCAACCACCTCCCTGGGCAACCCATTCCAGGCTCTCACCACTCTCATGCTGAACAACTTCCTCCTCATCTCCAGTTTGAACCTACCCATCTCCAGCTTTGCTCCATTCCCCCTAGTCCTCTTACTCCCCAATAGCCTAAAAAGTCCCTCCCCAGATTTTTTGTATGCCCACTTCAGGTACTGAAAGGCTACAATAAGGATGACCATGACCTATTCTTTGTAGTCCCTGATCTTAAGCTTTTTAGCCTGGCAGATCTCCATTAAGATGAACAAGAGTCTCAATGTTGAAGCTGAAAAACTCACTAACCATCATTCTGCCTGTGTTTTGGTATTACAGCCATGTAGCTTTCAATTGCTCCTCAGACACAGCTCTTGCAGGCACCAATTACATCATTACCAATTATTTTTCCTGAAGTACCAAGGGCTGCTGTCACTGTGTCATAACTAAGGCAGTAATGCAAGTCTCAGAAGTGACTGGGGCTGCGGGGCAGGGGGGCGAGGGGAACCAAACCAACAACCCAAACCTGATTAGCGAGCACCTTCTTTAAAGCAAGCTACCACAAGTCATTAATCATAAAAGTTGCTCGTTTCAGAAATGAGTTAACTGAACTTTAACGAGACAAACAAGCTTTTAAAAGCTGCCACCTGAAGACCGTGTGTGCGTTAAGCTGGGGAGCATCAAGAAATGGCTGATTTCATTAGTGATTCCAGCCAGTGTTCCCCCAAAAGCAGCTTGAGAAATCTAGGAAAACTCCAACTTTCTTTCCAAAATTTCTACTTTTGTATGGCACTTGATATTCCAGGACATCCGTGGTACAGCTGCACATAGAGCTGAGGTCAGCACCGTAGTACAACAGCAGATACTTTCATAATTAGCAAAGCAGATTCCATGCCACGTCCCAAATGGTTTCAAGCTGGTGGGAGCTGTCACCCTCCCTGAGGAGCATAGTGATGCAGAGACCTCCCCCAGCAAGAAGGCTGTTGGAGCCAGAGGAGAGCTCCTGAACACGTGTCTCATACATGATGCTGCTATCTTCCCACCTGCCATTTCCTCCAGCCTCTCAAACCCCTCAGTAAGAAGACAGGAGGGAGAGGAGGAAACCAGCAGAGGGCATGGAGAGTCTGGCAATGGCCGTGGCATATCCACCCAGTGTCTGAGCTCCTAAGGTCTCCCTCCAGATCAATATTTCTGTGACTAATGACCTCAGGACATCAGCATAGATGTATGCATTTAAATCCTATATAAAAGGGAGAGAAACAGATCTTTTCTGCTGGGGAACTGCTCCTTCCTGAGTGTAGTCTAAGAGCAGAGTCTTTGCCATGCTGATGTGGGAAAATTCATAGACAGAGATAACTGAAGAGCCATAGAATTGCTTTGGTTGGAAAAGACCTTTAAGATCATGGAGCCCAAGCATTCTCTAACCCTACCAAGGCTGATGCTAAGCCATGGCCCTTAGCACCACATCTCTGCCTCTATTCAAGACCTCCAGGGATGGGGATACAATCACCTCCCTAGGGAGCCTATTCCACTGTTTGAGAACCCTTCCAGAGAATTTCTTCTTAATCTCCAGCCTAAACCTGTCCTGATGCAAATTGAGGCCATTTCACCTCTTCCTATCACTTGTTACTAGAGAGAAAAGATTGGTCTCCACCTGTCTACAACCTCCTTTCACAGAGCTTTAGAGAGCAATGAGGTCTCCTCTCAGCCTCCTCTTCTCTCCACCAAACACCCCCAGTTGCCTCAGTTGCTCTTCACCAGCTCTGCTCTCCAGACTCTTTGCCAGCTTTGTTGCCCTTCTCTTGACATGCTTCATCACCTCAATGTCCTTAGAGTGAAGACACTCAGAAAATCAAGAACTTGCTAGTGACTGTGGGAAGCAAATCAAAGGGGACGTTTGATGTCATTGTCACATTTGACCTAAGCAAAAAGTTGATTTGAATGGGAAGAGAATTTTCCTGAGAAGTTTTGAGCTATCACATCACTACAAATTAAACACACAGCCCTGAAACAATCTTGGTTCCAAAACTACACCCCACTGACCTTCATGCATACAGATATTCTTGGGCAAGCAACTTACTGTTGTCTTCTCAGGACAAAAGCTAACCAGATTGTTGTTTGAGGGGCAGGCTGAATGCTGTTATTAGCAAATGACAGCAACGTCCTGTCAAGGCAGGAGTGCCAGCAGGCAGAGAGCTGCCAACGTGGTGCTGACATACACAGCAATACACACTTTGGAGGCATACAACTCCTTTGCCCACAACACAGAGAAGATGCTGCCTGAGGTACTCAGACCATTTCCTTCTCTTAAGAAGCATTTTCAACCTGGTTCCCCAGCACCATGAGTTTATGCAGGGATGTGCTCTGCACCTGCCACCAGCCAACCTTAGCAAAACTTCCTATGCAGCCATGGGTCACAGTGTTGTCTTTATAGGGAAAGGTCAGGGAGCCACAAGGCCTGAACTGCTTGGGAAGGAGGCTTGGTTTGTGCCTGAGGAACTCCTTGCTTTTGGACAGGAAGATAAAGATTTTCCACCTACCATCTTATACAAACAGCACCAGATTTTTTGCCCTTGTTTGTTTTTCTGCCTGGCCCTGGATCAGTGACAGAGCCAGGGGCAGTGAATACAGCTTCACATCTACCTCCTCCTATAGCAGAGCTCTCAGGCTTGACCTCACTGTCCTGTCCTCAGGAAACAGCTCTGTCCCCTAAAAGCAAGGGACTGGGGGTTGTGGATGCTCTGAGCAGCCTTCCCGGCGCTGGGTAGCTGTTCTTCAGGCTGCTGTGTGCATGCAGCTAGCATTGCCACCCAGCGACTAGCACCAAACCCCAGCAGCCTGCCAGCTTGGGGCAATAGTTTTGACCCCGTAAGAATAAACTCACCCTCAGCAACCACCCAGATAGGTGCTGGCTCTCTGCTCACTTGAAGCCAGCGGTCACTCTGCTACCTGCCTTTGTGCCTCCTCACCACTGTCCGGGGACCACAAAGCCACAGTATTTTAAATGAAAAACCTTGAGTGGTTAATGGCCCAATTACTAATCACAGCAGTTAACTATTATAGCAAGAAGCCAAACACATCAGTAATGTGCACAGGAGGGACAGATGCTTTGTTCTTGCAAGTGAACTTACCTCCCTTGCAAAATGGGCTGAAGTCAACAATACAAGTGATTTCCTACCCCTTGACTATAAACACTTCAAGGACCTTTTTACTGTATTAATTAGTACAGTGTATTGTCATGTTTGCTTTTCTATCAAAAGATAATTAAAACTACTACCAGCAGCAAATGACCTGGGGGGAAATAAAGGTGGGGGGTGAGTGGGAATTGAATCAACTACAAACTCCCTGTCTTGAGCAGAGTTAGATACAGCTGTACCTACTGGTGTCTAGTGTGGCAAGCTAATGCTTCTTGAGAAACAACTCAGCTTCTATTCCTGACACTGAAGCAATGCTATAAGAATCATTTCCATTAAGGATACCTAGAAGAGCTACTTCTTCCTGAAGAAGGGATGAAGTGAGAGCTCTTGACTAATGACTTCCGACTCAATTCCTTAATGCCTACAGTAATAAAGCACTGATGCGTTCACTTCCATGGGTGAAGCACCTACTCCTTCATCTTCTGAGCTATGCCCAGCACACAGTTTTGGGTTTTTCCTTTTCCTGACCTAATCAGAACTCTGAAATACCATTATGCCATCTGGGTAGCTCTGTTCCCCAGGAAAACCGGGTTCTTTCTAGCAGAAGTATTTGTTCTCCAAACTTGGTGTCTTAACTGCTCTGCTAGGAATTTGTGAAGGTCAGCAGTGACATCAAGCCAGCACCCACCAGCAAGAAATTAAAGTTGGAAATTGCTGAAAAGTCACATGGACAAGTACAAGATGACCTCAGAGGTCTTTTCCAGCTGAAACAATTCTATGATTCTAAGAAAAGGTTGTGAAACTCAATCTTTCTCCCTGGAGCAATTCAGAAAGCAACATAAAACATCACTGCATGAAGAAAGCATTTTATGGCTTGTTCTACGGTTCCTTGTTATCCCAAAGTACTGAAGTAGCTTCTTGTGGTCAATAATACTCTCAGCTGTTTGGAAGCCAGTTCCCACTCAAACAGGCAACCTGCTTCCCACACTCCAGAAAGAGCCAAATGTAATTTCCTTAATACTGTGAAGCATTGTGCAGCACAGACTCCAAGAACTAAGAGCCCTGCCTGTAAAGGAGATGCTGATGCCTATTCCTTCGCCTTCAAGCTATCTTTGCGTCCAGATACTGTCAGTACATTTCTGCTTGGTTGTACAGTCAAGAAACCCCATGTCAATTCTGCTGCTTTGCTAGATGTACTGAACCCAGCTTGCAACAGTATGTGGCCTTCACTCAGCCTCAGATGCATCCATAATTAATGTGCAAGGCTTTAAAATGGGTGCTTTTTAAAGAATCCATCTTCCATACCTGCTTCTGCTGTGTAGTGCAGTTTAGCCTCAGGTCTCTCAGCTACTCCTTCTAAGAGAGATGCTCCAGTCCCCTCTGTTTTGTTACTTCTACATTGTTAAGTAGATGCTAGAACAAGTGGGATTGGACTTGTGCTCTAAGTCACATTAGGCTTTCAATTAAAAAAATCAGTCATATCACCTAATGCTGTGCAAGAATGCTCCAAAAGGACAGTGCTGGTGCTCTTGAAATGCTGAACGGCTGAGATGAGCACCGTCTGTGTTCCCAGACGTCACAAGCATTCAGGCCTGAGGTCTGGCCCATCTCATCATCCTCCCCATGTTCTATTACCAATGCCATTGTCACTGTAGATTAAATAGCAACAGATCAACTCACATAAAAGCCTCTTGTTCTATTCCCTTTGCCCCTTCGCATCTTTCACCAGCGGTGCATTAGCCAGTTGCAAGTGCCAGCTCCTGTTTGCTGGGCAGCAGAGCCTGGACCCTGAGGATGCAGCCTGGAGAGAAGGAGAGACTCGTGCCTGTGGAGCACAGAAGTCCCTGGGCAGCATTTGGCAGCTGCACAGCACTGAGAGCTCTTTGTTAGCTGCTTTTCAAGGGTTGGGTTGTATGAAATATTAATTATGATTCTGCAAGTTCCCAAATGTCCTTTCAACCACAAATCAAGCTGAAGAGATAAGATCTGTTGCAGGATGATGCAGCAAAGCTGTCAGCCAGCAACAAAGGGTGCAAAGGTCTTATTCTGTCCCATGCAAAGCTGTGTTACCTTTGGTTAACCACAATTCACTGGGCTGCAAAGAGACAAACCCATCTTTTGTTTGAATTTGGTTGGTATCTGTGGCAGTGACCACACTCCTCCCTCCCAGCACAGGACACGCTGGGTCTGCACAATACCAAGAGTTTGAAGACCTGCCTGGCTCAAGATGTCAGCAGGAACATCTCAGATATAACCATGAGAAGAACAACACTCCCACAGAGAGGAAAAGGCAATGGGGTGGGTGCTCCTGAGCTAGCTGTGGGAGAGGAGGAAGGAGGGACTGATGCTCTCCCCTCCACCTAACACACTCGAGCTCTGCAGCCACAATTAGCACTAGATGGGGATTTTTTTAATAGGCTACCTCTCTGTCATGCAGGCTGGACCTGGCTTTCAGGTACCCTAATCGCAGAGATGAACGTTTTTTTTCTGTCCATCTGTGTCTGAGGGAGTTTTGCATCCATTAGCAATTATGATAATGGATCTATTTCCAGAGAATTAATCGCTCCTTTGCCCAAGTCCTAGACAAGTTTGCTGTAAAAATTAATTACTTGGCATATACAATACGCTTAACAGTCAAGTAATAAGCTAATTTCCACAGAATCCACAGAGGGCCTGCAGTCTCCCAGCTTCACAGAGGAGTTTCCAAATGCCCAGAGAAAAGTCAGTTGTCTTCTCACAATTCCTTTCCGCACGGTATTTGACAGCCCCAAAGCACCTGACCGGGCACTTGACAGCTCAGGACCTAGCAAACAGTCCTGGAAAGCACAGGGGTATTGAAATCAGCCACCTTTGCAAAACAGACCTCCCAAACAAGCAATTCCCTCCTCTCAGTCAAGTAATTCCCTCCTCCCAGTCAAGCAATTCCCTGCTCCTCAAACTCTCAATGCTTTCCCAAGTGGCAGCACACACAATGTCTGAAAATAGATGAGGATAACTCTGACAATCAATGGAGAATCAGAGCAGACAAACCATGCTGCTCTTCTTTCTCAATCCACATTGTCCTCCTGGGAGGGTTTCACCAGTGGGATGTACCAACCAGGAAGAAAAAGGGATTGGCATTATGGTCAGAAGGTCACCCAACACTAAACCCCTCCACATTTAGGTCCCCTTTTGAGTTCAGGGACTTGATGTTGCATCTCCCCACCCCACTATGAGTAACCTGTCCACTGCGGAGGTGGCTGATCCAAGATGACAGGGATGGTTATCTCTGTACTTTGTTGTCTAAAGATGAATTGAGCTCCCATTGCTGTTTCCCCTGGCAAGAATCTCAGCTTTCTGCCAAGCTGTCTGGTTTTGTGAACCTGGAGAAAGCCAACATTTTGCAACCTCTGCTCTTTTTTTCCAGTTTTGTTGCAGCTGTCCAAAGAGTTCAGCAGAGAAGGACAGCAGGATCACAACAAAACATTTTTTCCTTAGGAAAGCAGACTGAAATGTTGCATAGCATGTCTGCAAACAGCCTAATTACCTCTCCCAAACAAGCTACCACCCATTGTGTAGCCCAAAGTAATTGATGTGCTGCTCTTGCCTGCCCCAGAAGCAGAGAGAAATAATTTTACTTGTATTAGCACAAAGATGTTGGTTTTCACAGAATCACAGAATACACCCGGCTGGAAGAGATCTCCCAAGATCATCCAGTCCAACCCTCAACTAAGCACTGAAGGTTTGACAGCAAACCATCTCACTGAGCACCAGGTTCATGTGCTGCTTGAACACCCCCAAAGATGGTGAGTCCACCACTGCCCTCGGCAGACAAGTCTAACGTTTGAGAACCCTTTCAGTGAAGAAGCATTTCCCAATATCCAGCCTGAACCTCCCCTGGAGCAACTTGCAACCATTTCCTCTGGTCCTGTCACTTGTCATCAAGGAGAAGAGGCTGACCTTCTCCCTGCTCTGATTTCACTTCAGGTAGTTGTAGAGAGCAGTGAGGTCTCCCCTCAGCCTCCTCTTCTCCAGACTGAACAACCCCAGCTCCCTCATACACTCCTCACAGGATTTGTGCTCCAAGCCCTTCACCAGCCTCAATGCCCTTCAATTAAGACACTCCAAAACTTGAATGTAGTGAGTGGCCCAGAACCGAACACACAACTGGCGAGGTGTGGCCTCAGCAGTGCTGAGCATAGAGGAATGATCACCTCCCTGCCCCTGCTGCCACACTGACGCTACTGCCCTTCTTGGCCACCGGAGCACCACGACTCATCTTCAGTCGACTGTCAACCAATACCCTCAGGTCCCTCTCCAAAATGCAGCTTTCTAACCACACATCCCCAGGTCTGTAGCTTAGCATGGGGTAAGTATATCAAGCTCAGATGGTTTTTGCCAAGTGCCCACAAAAAACAAAGTGAAATGCTTTCTGTGCATGCATCAACACTCGATGGCTGTTCCACTTGGTCATGTCAAGTGATCAGTCCCACACTTTCACAGAACAGGGAGAGCTGCTTGCTTGGAGTTTATTGGAGCTATTTGCAGTTCCTGGTTTGTTTCAGAAGCTTAAATCAGAGTTGTTTTGCGGTTGGCTGGTTGTTGTGGTTTTTCACAGCTCTCCTGAACATATGTAATGCTTTGCTCAATAAACACACAAACAAATGCAAAGGGATTTGTACTTAAAGAGCAGATGACCCAACGTGTAGATGGAAATGAAAGGAGACAAGCTTGCAGAGGGCAGAGAGGCTGAGCGCTGAAGTGGGAGAGAGTGTGGTTAGAAAGGACAGCAGCCTCCTGGGGCAGCTGGCCCCAGCAGACCTCTCAGAGGTAGTCTGGGGGTTTGGATGTTGTGTTCCTATTCAGTCAATGAGCACCAAGCATCCAAATGCCAGCACTGACAATTTCAGTCTGGTTATTACACCCATACAGAAAATGCTTTTAAAAGTCCAGTCCAAAGCACAGAAATTCCTCCAGCTCAGGAAGAAGTGAGCAGTCAGCTCCCATGGGTGTTGAGGGGAAAAGCATTAAAACAGAATCATAGAATAGAATGGTTTAGGTTGGAAAGGACCTCAAAGATCATCCAGTTCCACCCCCCTGCCATAGGCAGGGACACCTCACACTAGAACAGGTCACTCAAGGCCTCATCCAGCCTGGCCTTGAACACCTCCAGGGAGGGAGCAGCCACAACCTCCCTGGGCAACCTGTGCCAGTGTCTCACCACACTCACTGCAAAGAACCCTTTCCTAACATCTAGTTTGAATCTCCCCTCTGCCAGTTTAAACCCATTCCTCCTTGTCCTGTCATTACAAGACCTCATTAATAGTCCCTCCCCAACCCTCCTATAGGTCCCTTTCAGATACTGGAAGGCCACTATAAGGTCTCCTCAAAGCCTTCTCTTCTCCAGGCTGAAGAGCCCCAAACTCTCATAGCCTGTCCTCATAGCAGGGCTGCTGCAGCTCTCTGATCATTTTCTTGTCCCCCCTCTGGATTCACTCCAACAGTTCCATATCCTTCTTGTGTTGGAGGCTCCAGAACTGCACACAGTACTCCAGGTGGGGCCTGACAAGAGCAGAGTAACATTGAGCATGTCTGGGGGGTGAAGATAAAAAAAACCAAGTGTCACCAAACCAGAGAAACAGTACCCTCCTGATAGTAAAGACTGTGATTTTGAACATCAAACTCCTTCCTTTTTCTACTGTTTTTCATGAAGGGTGTAAGAACAAGAGGAAATGGTCTGAAATTGGGCCAGGGGAGGTTTAGGTTGGATATTAGGAAAAATTTCTTCACTGCAAGAGTGATCAGTGATTGGAACAGGCTGAACAGGGAGGGGGTGGAGTCACCATCCCTAGAGGTGTTCAAGAAACCTGTGGAGATGGCACTTCAGGACATAGTTTAACGTCCATGGTGGTGTCAGGTTAACAGTTGGACTCAATGATCTTAAAAGTCTCTTCCAACTAAAACACTTCACTGATTCTATGACTGCTGTGGCTGCTACAGGTGTTTTTAGCAATAAGACCACCCTCAACAAATCAGCAACCAATCTAAATGCAACTTCTCCGCAGGGAAATTGATTTGTTTTAAATCCACAGAATGGTTCTTTCCTTAACCTTCTCCCTGCCCTTGGAGCCATACAGAGTTCATACAAGGAAAGAGCACTTTAATTTCTCCTGGACATATGTTATACAACCTTGCAGAAGAATGCTGGAAATGATCATCTCTGAAGAGCATGGGGCTTCCATCTGGCACCGTTTTGATTCGAGACGGACAAAAATATCTAGCAGAACTGCATGGAAAATGCTGAGATGGCTGATGGCCCAAATGCTATCTACTAGGGGAGAAAGGGGGGGAAGAAAGACAATAACAAATCAAGACATCTGCAAAGAGAGGCATTCCAAGTAGGGAAAGGCAGGTTTGTGGTGGTAGGTTGTTTTTGTTTTTCTGTGGTGCTGTAAATGTACTGATTCCTCCTGCAGGCAGCCACACAAATCTTTTCTTCAAGTTCCGTTCATGTGAGGTGGGGAAATCTAAATTGCCATAAAGGAAGACATGACAAGATCAAAGGCAAGGAATACGTTGGTTTGGTCCCACAAAAGTCGGTAGCAAGAAAGCCATCAGAAATCTTTGGTTCTGCCTTGGTTTGTGCTAAATGCAAAGTGAAATTTCACCTGGAGAACTGTGTACAGTTCTGGAGCCTCCAACACAAGAAGGACATGGAACAGTTGGAGTGAGTCCAGAGGAGGGCCAAGAAGATGATCAGAGGGCTGCAGCAGCTCTGCTATGAGGACAGGCTGAGAGAGTTGGGGCTCTTCGGCCTAGAGAAGGCTTTGAGGAGACCTTATAGTGGCCTTCCAGTATCTGAAGGGAGCCTACAGGAAGGCTGGGGAGGGACTATTAATGAGGTCTTGAAATGACAGGATGAGGGGGAATGGGTTTGAACTGGCAGAGGGGAGATTCAAACTAGATGCTAGGAAAGGGTTCTTTGCANGGGGAATAAATTTAAAAGATAAGGAAAGAGATATCCCATGGAAAGTTGCCACATGGTCCTCATACACAGAGAGAGCTGCTTGAACTGAATCCTGTGTCTGGAACAACAGAAAGCAAACAAAAAGAGCCAGATTGCATTCTAAACCTCTCAGGCAGAGGTTCCACACCTCTCTGACTCCAAGCTGCGATGGGATTTTGGAGAACTTTGCTCCAGCCTCTTGCTCCCCTTCAGCAGTTTTATGTGCTGGGAAATTGACACCGTGGGTTAAATTTCTCACCTACCAGAGGAAAACACTTGGCAAAGAATAACTACTCACAGTGCAAGCCAATGTGTGGGCTGCACCATCAAACTTCTAGAGACTTGCAGACATCAGCCAGACTGGCAAGACCTTTTCATTTAACCCAGGGTAATTATGCCTGAGGAAGTTCTCAAATTTGTTTCATAGTGGGACCTTAAAAGGAAAAATTATCTCACTTCCTGGGACTGCAGAAAGGCTCAACATGGCTTATTGCATCTGTTCTGCACCTGCCTGAGGTGATGAGAACTTTCTGTATCGTTTCAAGGGGGTTTATTGAGTTAAGACTGTGGATAGCATTTGGAGATCCAGCAATAGGACATAGCAATGACCTCTCACTAGCTGGACTCAACCTGAAAATAAGGCAGGTCAGCATCAAACCTGGGAATGTACTGCCCAGACCCCCTACCCTGCCATCCTGGCCTGCTTGGAGGGTGATATCTGGGCATTGTAACCCTTTGATAGCCCACTGAGTTTGGACCAGGAACCACAAGAGTAGGCAATCTGCAGGTGTTGGTAGCTTTTTGTCCCTCTGCTCTCCAAAACATCCAAGCAATTTTGGGAGAAAATACAAACAAGCCCACAGCCTTTGGCCTCGTCTCCCTACCAAGGCTGCTCATCTTCACAGCATCACAGAACTTCAGGGGCTGGAAGGGACCCTGAAAGCTCATCCAGTTCAACCCCCTTGCAGAGCAGGATCACTTATACCAGATCACACAAGACCACATCCAAGCAGGTTTGGAATATATCCAGAGAGGGAGAATCCCTGAGCAGCCTGTTCCAGTGCTCTGTCACCTTTACAGGGAAAAAAAATCATCCTCATGTTTACATGAAACTTCCTATGCCTCAGCTTCCACCCATTGCCCCTTGTCCTGTCATTGGGCATCACCCAGCAGAGCCTGGCTCCAGCCTCTTGGCACTCACCCTTTACATATTTATAAACACTGATGAGGTCTCCCATCAGTTTCCTCTTCTCCAAGCAGCACAGTCCCCGCTCCCTCAGTCTCTCGTCAGAAGAGAGATGTTCCATTCCCTTCATCACCTTTGTGGCTCTGCATTGGACTCTCTCAAGCAGTTCTATGTCCTTCTTGTTCTGGGGAGCCCAGAACTAGACATGGTACTCCAGCTGTGGCTTCACCAAGGCAGAGTACAGGGGGAAGAGCACCTCTCTACCTACTAGTCTAGTCCTTTCCATATAACCACATCCTAATAATTCTCAGCCTGGAGAAGAGAAGGCTCAGGGGAGACCTTATTGCTCTCTACAACTACCTGAAAGGAAGTTGCAGCTAGGTGGAGTTGGTCTCTTCTCCTAGGCACTCAGTGACAGAACAAGAGGACACAGCCTCAAACTGCACCAGGGCAGGTTTAGGCTGGACGTTAGGAAGAAGTTCTACATGGAAAGAGTGATTGGCAATAGAATGGGATGTTCAGGGAGGTGGTGGAATCACCATCCCTGGAGATGTTTAAGAGAAGGCTGGATGAGGGACTTGGTGCCATGGTTTAGTTAATTAGAAGGGTTAGGTGATAGGTTGGACTCAATGATCCCAGAAGCATAGAGATCTTTTCCAACCTGGTTAATTCTGTGATTCTGTGATCCTCTCCATGGTCACCATCACTGGAGATGTCAAAAAAATACCCAAACACGTAGACATGGAACTTTGGGATATGGCTTAATGGTCATGGTGGTGTTGGGTTGATGGCTGGACTTGATGATCTACAAGGTCTTTTTCACCTGGAATAACTCAAGCCTACATCCCCGCATAGACCTGACTGCACTCTTGATATACACAAATTTCTGTGTTTGAGGAACATGAAACACACTTTGTAAGCCAAATTCCTGCCAGAACAAATCCCTTTAGTATCCTTTCCTTCAGCAGTATATCTAGGAAGGCCACAGAAAAGTGTTTAGAAGACTCTTTATGATGTCTTCTCCATTATAAACCCTCTCAGGGCCTTTGGCCACATAGCTGTCTTATCACAGCTGGGAAGTGGGTCAGTATCTTAACAGCACAGAGGGTAAAGCACATCAAGGGTGCTGAATGGAAAACAGTTTTAGAACTTCCCAGCACCATTCTTAGAGACTGCTCTGCCTTGGACAAGGGATTTCCCAGCCTGCAGGTTTTGCTTCAGAGCATCCAGAGAAAATCAGACCAACTTTAAACAATATGTTCAAAGGAAATATTCAGCTGTTAAATGCTTTGGTTGTCCCCTTCTCTGCAGAGAAGGATGTAAATTCAGAGCCTAGGCAGCTTCCACAAAAAAACCCCAGATTTCTACCTAATAGTGCTACTGCTGAGTGCTAAGAAGTGCTCCTTTTTCTATGAGCCATGATAAACTCAATGCAGGGGGAAATCTTCTCTCAAAATAAACTTACCTGACTCTTAATTTCACAAATAGGCCCTGCACCCCTCCTTTTCAGCCAGCTAGAAGGTCTTGTTTGTAGACATACCACTGTCACAGAATCATAGCATCACAGAATCACTATCATAGAAATATGGGCAAAATAATGCACATCAGCCACAGCATTCAAAGTGATGGAGCTTTGCTTGCCATAACACTGCAATAAATCTCCAGCCCAGCAGAACAACACTGGAGGAGGACCACTGTGCTGCTGGGACTTGAGATTTGGGGCTTTTTAGTCTGGAGGAGACTGAAGTGGATCTTACTGTGTCCAGTTCTGGGCTCCTCAATTCAAGAGAGATGTTGAGATACTGGAACATATCCAGAGAAGGGCAATGAAGCTGGTGAGAGGCCTGGAGCACAGCCCTGTGAGGAGAGGCTGAGAGAGCTCCAGGTGTGCAGCCTGGAGGAGGCTCAGAGGTGATCTCATTACTGTCTGCAGCTACCTGAAGGGAGGTTGTAGCCAGGTGGGGTTGGTCTCTTCTGCCAGGCAACCAGCAACAGAACAAGGGGACACAGTCTCAAGTTGTGCCAAGGGAGGTATAAACTGGATGTTAGGAGAAAGTTGTTGGCAGAGAGAGTGATTGGCATTGGAATGGGCTGCCCAGGGAGGAGGTGGAGTGGCCATCCCTGGAAGTGGTTAAAAAAGACTAGATGGGGCACTTAATGCCATGGTCTAGGGCTGGGTGCTAGGTTGGACTGGATTATCTTGGAGGTCTCTTCCAACCTTGCTGATTCTTTGATTAAGAGGTGGGCGTCAGGAGGATGAGGCCAGTGTTTTATCAATGGTACTCAGTGACAGGACAAGAGATAACAGGCACAAATTTCAGTATAAGAAGCTCCATCTCAATGTGATGAGAAACTTCTTCAATTTGAGGGTAGCAGAGCACTGGAATGGGCTGCCCAGGGCAATGGAGGAGTCTCCACCTCTGGAGACATTCCCAAACCCATCTGCATGCCATCCTGTGCAACCTGCTCTAGCAGACCCTGCTTTAACAGGGAGGTTGAATTACGTAGCCTGCAGAGGTCCCTTCCAATGCCTACCATTGTGTGGTTCTGTGAAAGAGCAAGCCACAAAGTGATCTTTTTTGGCACTGGAGCAGCCACAGCTTGACTGCCCAGCACAGTCTGTGCTGCCTTTCTCTGTACAGTCAAGGCAATAAAGGCACACAATTTTAGGGTGTGCAGCTCCTGATTTTATAGAGCTATACATTAGATTTAGACTAAATGTTGATAGATCCTATATATCTTCTGATTGCTCCTCAAGGAGAAGAAATGCCTTTGAGACCTCTGCATAAATATGCTTTAGGACCAAAGGCTGCAAAGTGCTCTGTCGACCAAGGTAAGATCTTGAAGGAAAAGAAAGAAAACAAACCATTCTCCAAACTGTGTGAAAACAAACTTCTTAATTGGTGAAAAACACAGTTGGGAAATATCCCAGGCAGCTGTTCCTCAGCTACCTGGAGGCTGGCCAAGTCTTCTATATCAGCTTTGAGCTGAGAACAAGTGTGATAAATTCCCTCCAAGAGGGTAATGTTTTTGAGTTATAAGCACCTAAAAATAGGCATATGTAATGAAATTGCCTCCTCTGCCATAACTGGAGTTTCACCAGCATGACAGAACACCTCTGGCCAAAACCTGATGGAGTCCTGCATCCCTCTGAGTCAGAGACAGACTCTTGGTTTTATTGGTAGGCACAGAGCATCATCAGTCCAGGCACTCCTGCAAATGTCCACACACCAGGGTGTCACACAGGCTGAAAAATCGTCACCAGGAACCTCCCACTGCATGTGCCCACTTCATCCATGACTCGGGCAGAAGAACACACTCCAACCCCAGCCAGGGCAGCGATGCTTGCAGCACCCTTATTCACATTTCTGCTGGGATAATGCAGGATGATCGTTTCTAAACATTACCCTTTCAGTGCACACAGAAAGCTCAGTGTTAATCTCATAACATTTGCAGGGAAATCTTTTTAATCAGTAATGAAAGCCAAACATTATCTAGCCTTTATTGACCCGCAATAACAGAACACTGCTGCTACATTTCCCCCGTGCCTTTTGCGCAGGTTCATTTGCCTCAATCTCTGCTTGGTGTTTATTCTTAGCTCACAAAGCTCAAAGAGTTTATATTATTGATTTGCTGTATTTCAAGTTCAATCCCTTGGTGCCTCTCAACCTGATTGAATTAAGTCAGAAATAGTTAACACCTTTACTTCCAAGACAGAAACGTGTTGGTGGTTTTATAATCCATACATCAATTCTTACTCTGCCAGCGCTCAGCACATGAGATGGAAAGCACCAAATGCTGCAGCAATATTGATATTTGCAACAAGAAAAGCACTCACAAAGAAGAGCCTGATCCCAGCAGAGGGGAAAAGCAATCTATTCCAGAAGGGAGTGTGAGGAGGGACAGCAGAGTAATCCCTACTGTGTGGAACCATCCTTCTTCTTTTGCTAACAGCTACACAGCTGGCTTGCAGCCTCTGCAGCACTATGTAGTTTCCAAATCCTTTCCCCCACATCTTATTTCACGTGCCTCTTACAGCTGGTCTACAAGATGGATGGTAAGCACATGGGAGCAAAGGCTGCCACTTAATCTGGTGGTTGTATGACACTTTCTCTCAGTGCTAGAATCAAGGAGCATCAACTGAAACTAGTAAACAGAAAAGTTCAGATCCAAGAAGAGAGGTCCTTGCCAGCAGCAAGCAGTAGAGCTATGCAACACCTTGCTCTGCACATTTGTAGATGCTCATAGCTTACAGGGATTTAAGAAGTGATTGGAGAAATCTGTGTGTGTGTGTAGGAAATTCCATCAAGACCATTAAAACCAAACCCCTTCACCTCAGGAAATCCTTGAGCCACTGCTAGACAGAAGCTGGGAAAGGAGCTAGGTGCATACCATTACGCCTCTGTATTACTCTCATAGCCTTCCCCAGAATTGCTTTTGCTCTTTGTTGGAGACAAGACACAGAGCAGATGAATTCCCACTCTGACATGGGACAAATATTCCTCAGGCACAAAATTTGTGTGTCTTGCCAAAACCAGTACTTTATTTGTTCCCTCATTTATACCAGCAGAACCAAATGGTTCTTCATTAAGTAGAACAAAAAACCTCAAGTGGGTGGCTCGAGTCTAGGTGGGTAAACATGCAAAGAATTTGGGGGTTCCTTCAAAAAAGCTGCTAGTGGAGTCTCATCAGTTTATGTTCTCCTTCAAGAGGAGCCACAAGAGCATCCCAGTCCTTTCTGATACTATTTTTTGCTTAGTTTTAACCATGGTTCAGTTTCTTGGCCTTTAGGATGGACATCATCCAAAACACACTCCTCCACCTGTTTTGTCCTCTCCCTAGAAAAGATCTCTTTGTTTTCCATCAGGAAAAAAGCTTCTCTCAAATATTTCTGTGTGGCAAGAAGCCATGATATTCCCAGTTGCTCCACATGCTCTGGTCTGGCATCTAAATATGAAGCTTCTCTCTTGAAGCTTCTCATGGTGCATTTGGGCTCTGCTTAGGACAGGGCTGTTGAGAAATGCTATTGACACATGACCTAGTAAGTTTAACTCCTTCTGATCCTCAGGGCTTCTCTAACTTCAAAATGAATAATGCAACTTGCTGCATAACTTGCCTCCCATGTGATGAATGGGTCTTCAAGCCTGGGAGCACATCCTTGGTGCTGGGCTGGCAGCAATAAATATGTGCATAGCATCACTTTCCTGAGAGCTTTATAGTGCACAGCCTGGTTCCTTGGACTTTCTGCAATGGATGAGCTGCTTCAAGAGCACTTCCTTTTCAGAAGTGTCTTACCAGTGTTTTCTTTCAGCGTAGAGGAACCCAAAGCCACACTCAATGTTATACAACTTCCACACCAGTTTTCTCTCAATATGTTGCATCCCTGAGGGAACAGCAAGAGGAGCTTCAAGGAGATTTAATAAACAGCACAGAGAGGCTAGGAATAGGTAGGACCATGCCCCGCTCTGCAGTAGCTATGGGAAAGTTCTCCCAGCTACATCAGCTGCATAAAAATGTTCTTTCTCTCACTTTTCAGAGCTCCAGCTTAGGGCCATACTGCCTGGGTGCAACCACAGTAGCACACCGTACCCAGAGCCATCTGAAAACTGCTCTGGTCACAGTGAGGTGGGAGATCGGATAGGGAGATGCCATAACTGCTTTGTTTTCCCTTCCTGGGGAATTTGCTCCATGAATCTGAGCTAAAAGCTTGCCTGCTTGCATTTGGCTACGCCAGTAAGATAGAAGCAGGAACAGCCACGGTTATGCACATTAAGAAGCTTTCTACCTGCTGTTCCCACTGCCACAGCTGCATGCCAAAGTCACCTGTGCAGTTAGACAAGTTGTAGGACAGAAAGCATTTCAAGCCCTGACAACTTCGTGTAAGCATACACCCTAAGAAGGAAATGTGACTGAAAAAGAAAAGTGAATTATTACACCAAAATATGGAGCCCCAGAATAAAAGAAGCTCTGGCTAGGGCACAGAGAGGACAGCCTACAGTACTTTAATCACCATGGCCCCAAAAGCAGGGATCAGCTGCTACAACAGCTTCCCAATGCTGAGCAATAGCTGAAGGGTGGAGGTCAGAAAGGTGGGGCTGGGTTCTTTTCAGTGGTGGTCAGTGATAGGACAAGGGGCAACGGGCACAAAGTAGAAGATGGAGAGTTTCAACTGAACTTAAGGAAAAACTTCTTTACTTTGAGGATGCAAGAGCTCTGGACCACACTGCTCAGAGAGACTTTCAAACCCTGCCTGGACATGTTCCTTTGCAACCTGCTCTACCATGGGAATAGGACTAGAAGTGCTTTGGAAGTCCCTCCCAACCCCATCGTTCTGTGATTGTAGGTACCATCACCGTGTTAACATTAAGGTTTCTTTGCCTGGGGAAAAGGGTTAAGAAAAGGGCTCCAGTGCCTGTGAGTTCCATAACCACAATTTCACCCAGCTCCTGGTGCCATGCAATGGTTCTCAGATTCTGCTTAGCCCTTTCCCATTCTTCTTGCAGAGTGGGTCAAGAGAAGGTGCATGCAAACGTACGTAGCCTACCTCTGCATTAATGCAGGTGCTTAAGTAAGTGTTTTTCAACTAGATTTGTGCTGGGGCTGCATGCCCAACCACAGCAAATTTATAGTGACCACAGGGTGACAGAGTACTAAAATATTAAAGTCTTTGTATGGTGATTGTACTTGGGAATCACTCAGCTGGCTCTGAAAAGTAGCTACAACTCTATAAGTAATAAGTACTTTATCATTTCTTACCTACTTTAAACACAGAGCTATATTTCAATCATGATTCAGAGTAAATCAAATTTAATGTGAGGTATGACAGAAACGTTGTGTGCACCAGAGGTGCACCCTAAACTCATATAAATCAGGACAGCTCCATTGATGCCTGGGGAAAGGAGGCCAATTTATGCCAGCAGAAGATCTGCAGGGGAGCGTTAGCATTGTCCCATTAAGACTGAGGTACAAGTAAGTAAACATTGAACATCAAATTATTCACTATGATCCTCACTGCCCTCCTGAGATCTCCTGCAAAAAAAAAGGCACTACAAAAATAGTTATCCTCTCCTACATTGTTCATTCTTCTACAAGTCTTAGAGCTGTTGTTTAGACCGAGGTTATGGTTTGCCATAAATCTTGGTAGTATGTAATGGTACATTCTATTTAGGAATATTACCTGGAAATTAGAAACCCAGTGAGCCATTGATTTTTAAAATGCCATGGATCCAAAATTTCTTCACAACAGGATGCAAATAAACTCGAAACAAATTAGTGTTTACCAGAGGGGAAAAGGGAACCAGGATCTATAGACTAGGCAACACTACAAACCCAAAGATTAATGAAGCCCTCGCTTGAAAATTCGAACAGCCAAGGAACTAAAAAAAATGTACCTATAAAGGGTATTAATTGAAGGTCTACAGGGAAATGTGCAGCTGTTAGAGCACAAATATATCTTCCTCCTCTCTGCAGCTTTTCAGCTTGCTGTGCTCACTGTGCTCTTCGAGTTGGGACTGTAACTGCCTTTTAAATGCAGTGTCTCAGGAAATCACTGGAATCATCCAGCCTGGCTTTCCACTAAACACAGGTTTATGCATGTGAGCCACTTAATGCCATGGTCTAGTTGATTGGATAGGGCTGGCTGATAGGTTGGACTGGATGATCTTGGAGGTCTCTTCCAACCTGGTTGATTCTATGGTCTATGTCACCCCTATACCTTTAAACTGAAGCCAGCAACTTAAATATAGGCTTTTTTTTTTTTTTTGCCTTGGCCTCAGAAAAATGTCTTAAGCTCAAAGTGGTGTTATCTTTTCTCCTAGAATGGCTTCACTTAGTGTCTCAGAACAAGAGGAAAGACTCCTGTGTAGCTGCTTTCAAAGGACTGTGAGATACCAAAAAGGCAGAAGCAAAGACTCATGTCATGTTCCTGACCCCTGGTTTTCAAATAGGCTCTGCTGAAGGCATGAAATAGACAAATTCCTCTTCTGCTCCCACAGGTCGGTGCAACAGGCGCAGCTATCCCGCATCAACAGATCCACGCAAGAGTTAAACCATCACCACAAAAAAAGCAGGCAGCGGTGCTAAAAATAGACAACAGTTCAAAAAAAAAGAGAGAGAGAGAGAGAAAGAAGAAAAAAAAGGCAAAACCCCTCCAACACATCTTAAATAAATCCATTTATTCCAGGGTTTCATAGAAACCATATAGCTGAAATTGCTACAGGATAATTCCTTATAAGCCTTATAAGAAATGTTGCTGTCCCAGAGCCCCAGTACAAATCCTGGCAAGAATATTGGAGATAACAGATTGGATGCCATGGAAACCGAGACAGACCTAATTTGAGTAGTAACCAGTGCTGTTATTTATTTAATTCTGATAAGCCATCTAAATGTGGAATGACTAAAGGTTGCTCTGCACTAAAAATAGCAGCCTTGTAATATTTTAAATCGCAAATCTCCTCTGTTTAACAAATATTTTGGGCATCTGACATTAACATTTCGCAGGCAACTCCTGAGATCACAGCATTAACCCCATTCTGCTTCGTGCTGTGAGAAGAAGAGTGCCTTATCCCTTCCTTACGTTAAGGTTATACATCAAGAATGGTTTCCATCAGCCCAGGCTTCTTAGGAGGCAGTAGGAGCTTGAGTGGCCCTGCTGCCCTCTCGTCCTCCCTCAAGCTTAAAGCAAATGTTTGAAAGAAGGCAGAACTGGGACACAAGAATCAAATTCCCATTCTCCAATTGATATCAAGGATCTTCTGTGATTGTTTCATCTGAACATCTCCATAAATAAAACACTTCCTGAGGCAGCTCATTTTTGAGCTGGCTGACAGCTCCCATCTGTTTTTGCACCCCCAACTCCCTTTCCTGAACTGGAGAAGCAAAAACCCACAGGTATAAATTTACAGTTTCTGGGGCTTTGAGATGTTACAGCTGCTCTGCCAAAATGCCTGGAAACAGGGGAGAGCAAGGTTGTTGTTGGGATGTCGTTACCACCTGAAGGACCAAACTGAATTTCTTCATGTATCTGCTATGTTCTTCCCCCTTGTAATCTTCACTGTTTCCACAGCAGAAATAACACCTCCATTTCTCTACAGTTCTGGATTTTAACCTTAAAGTGTAAATGCAGTTGTATTCCCTAGGAACTTGTACACACCATGTAAGACAAAAAAAAATCTTAGATGTGGCTTGTTCCTTAGAAATTCTTGCTGCTGCTTGCACACCTAGCTCTGAGAAGATCATTACCAGCTCTACTCCTGTCCTCACCCACCTAGTTCCTCCCAGCCTTCTTGATGGCGAAAGATCAGCCAGACACCCACAATGGCTTGGCACACCTTGCCCTCAGAAACCTTCCTCTTGTCTTACACCTGCCTCAGTTTTCTATTTTACTGTCTTGAGCTGGGAATCCATGGTGAGGATGGCAAAGATCACTGAACCACAGAATGATGGAGGTTGAAAGGGAATGCTGGAGTCCTGTCAAAGCATGGTCAGTCAAAGCTGGTTGTACAGGATCGTGTCCAGGAGAGTTTTGAATGACTTTAGAGATGGGGACTCTACTCTGGGAAGCCTGGACCAGTACTCACCATCAACATAAGGAGATTCTTCCTCAGGTTTAGATCAAAGTTCCTGTGTTCAAGTTTGTGCCCATCATGTTTTATTCTGTCACTGGGAACCACTGAAAAAAGACTGGCCTCATCCTCCTAACACCTACCCTTTAAGTATTGATAAGCTGTACCTCCTTCAGTCTTCTGACATGCAGCCGCAGTGTGCACATGCAGCCCAGACAGCCAACCGAGTGCTGGGCTGCATCAAGAGCAGTGTGGCCAGCAGGGCAAGGGAGGTGATTCTCCCCCTTTACTCTGCTCTCGTCAGACCCCACCTGGAGTACTGTGTGCAGTTCTGGAGCCCCCAATACAAGAAGGACATGGAACTGCTGGAGCGGGNGCCAGGCTGGATGAGGCCTTGAGCAACCTGCTCTAGTGGGAGGTGTCCCTGCCTATGGCAGGGGGTTGGAGCTGGATGATCCTTGAGGTCCCTTCCAACCTAAACCATTCTATGATTCTATGATTCTCTTCTTCAGGCTAAAAAGCTCCAAGTACCTCAGCCTTTCTTCATAAAAGAGATATTCTAGACCCCTATTCATCTTTGTAGTCCTTTGCTGTACCTTCTCTCCAGCAGTTCCTTGTCCCTCTTGAACTGGGAAGCCCAGAACTGGACACAGTACTGCAGGGTGAAGCCTCACCAGGGTGGAGCAGAGTGGGAGAATAACACAGCTTCAGACACCAGAGAAGCCCAAAAGCATCAGCTGGGCTAATGAAGCTACAAAGCTGGATCCTCTTGCCAGTTAATACCAAATAGACCTGATGACATCAATGTCAAAGTGCCAGTCCAAATCAGCTAAGGATCCTGACTGTGGCACTTAATGACAGTCCAGATTCTGAACAGCAAGGAGGAAAACCACCCACATTCCATCTCACTTTGCAATTAGCTGAGCTCTGCAGCACAGGGCTGAAGGCTGAGATGTCAGTGTTGTTTTCTTCAACGATTCAGAAGTAGGACTTCAAGGAAGATATTCTAGGCAAGAATCAAAATGAATCAGAATCGCTTTCAGGATCTGTCACAATAGACTCAGCAATATATTTAGCTTCCCTTGCTCTCGTTTACAAACAGGGAGCAATGCTGGGCTATTTATAGCCTTCAAAGACCTTGTTCAATAGATTATAGCTTCAAGGACCCATGCTGGGCTGGATGAGCAGCGCTACACCATGTTAGAGCACCGTGGCAGACCAGTCAATCTATATATGGCACGGTAAGACTGGAATGATTTTGAAGAAGTACAGGTTGCAATTACAGCTTTTTCCCATTTCAATGCCTGTTGCCAGTTTAAGGCTTTAATGGTTAGAAATTACATTCAGAAGTGAAAGGTTCATTCATCAGCTAGGGTTTAATCTCAAGCATGATATGACTGCAGAGCAAATATTCTGCACCATGCTGCTCATGTTATCTGGGTAAATGAAACCCTGTTGGGCAGGCTCAGGATGAAGGCACAAGGCTTCTAAGGAGCAGGTTTTAGCAGTTACAGGAAGAGAAACAGTTTCTGGCCCAACTTTCCAAAGAGAAGAAGTTGTAGGGGGTAGAGGGCATGTGAGATCTCACATCCTGGCTACACCTCTCTCTCATTAGAGTCTGAAAACGTGTTCATCCTCTGAAGAGCATCTGATGGTTGCTTTTCATAGAGGAAATCTCTCCTGAGCTGTCCAACTAACAGCAAAGAAGTAGTTTCTGAAAGGATTTTTGTTCTACAGTGTGATAAACCACTTATTATTCAAATACAGCAGGAAAACTTTGGATCATTGCAAAGTGAGATTTCACATAATAGCTCTCAGGCTGCCTCTGTGTAGCCACCCGAATCTGTACTTAAAATCCTAAGTTAAAAATGACCAAACAGAAGTTGGTTGTTACAGCTCATGTCATTGTCAGTATCTGTTTGTTTGGGCCATTTCTTTTTTCCTCTTTCTAATCCTCCTCCTCTCTAAGCTTCTTACCCCTGTCACAGGATGTTAGGGTTTGGAAGGGACCTCTATGTCTTTCTCTGCCTTTCAATCAAGACACTTTGAAACTACATTTGGCTTGGAAGCTGTTTGGACAGTAGCACCTGTGAAAATTTGCACCAAGACTTCGAATGATAGCCAAAAATTCCAGTGATCCTGAAGAGATTACATAATTGAACCACTATATGCCCAGCTCCTTCCATCTTCTTTGAGAGACCCCATCCACCACCCACACATCTGAACTGATACCCAGAGAAGAACATGGGTGGCTTATTTAAGACCAGGTTGGATGAAGCTTTGAGTAGGAAGTGTTCCTGCCCATGGCAGGGTATTGTAACTAGGCAGCCTTTAAGGTCCCTTCCAACTCAAGCAATGATCCTATGATTAACTGATTAACCATAATACTGTGCCCTAAATTTAAGCAGACAAATCCATGACTCCCTAGACTTCAAGGAACATGTCTCCATACACACCAGCGTGTACAAGGTGAGAATCTGGCTACCATATATATAATACCACACTGATGGTCAACACCAAAGCCTTCTGCCACCCATTGACTGCTGCAGAGCTGAGGCAATCTCCTTACAGTGGAGGACGTGGGAAGAACTTGTTAATTCTGTTTAATTCTTGAGCTACCCATGACATTCATCAGAAAGATACAAGTGTGCTGAAACAAGTGTAAATAAGGTTAGCACACCAGGAGAATTGCTCCTAAAGTTGAAAAATGTAGTCATCTGCTGCTAATAATCTCAGCTCTCCTCCCAGAGTCATAGCAGGGCCACAGACAGCTACAGTTGAGTCAGCATTTCCATTATCAGCTGCTGCCATTGGCAAGGATTTGTATATCTTGGCCATTTAAAATGAAAAGAAAAAAAAGTTGTTGGCTGAAATATCCATACAAGCTCCTTGGGCCTGATCATGCCTCTGCTCTCCACCTGGTACTATCAGCTGTTCCTGCACAGCATGAGTGTGAGCATCTCCAGCACTGAATTACCAACAGCCAAGAGGGCAAGAGATCAGCACAAATGCTGCCTTTGCTGAACACAGAATCACAGAATGGTAGGGGTTGGAAGGGACCTCTGGAGATTGTCTAGTCCAACCCCCTTGCTAAAGCAGGGTTGCCTCAAGAGAGTCGCACAGGAGCACATCCAGGTGGGTTTGGGAAGTCTCCAAAGAAGGAGACTCCACAGCCTCTCTGGGCAGCCTGCTCCAGTACCCTCAGAGTTTATCCTTAATTTCAAGTGCAACCTCCTGTGTTCTAGTTTGTATCCACTGCACTTTCTCCTATCACCTGGAACAACAAAAGAGAGCCCAATCCCATCCTCATGACCTCTGCCCTTTAGCTATTGATCAGCGTTGAGGAGATCCCCTCTCACCCTTCCTTTTCTCCAGGCTAAACAGCCCTGGATCTCTCAGCCTCTCATTTGTGGCCCCCCATTGGACTCTCTCCTTTAGTTCCCTGTCTCTCTTGAACTGGGGAGCCCAGGACTGGACACGATACTCCAGATGTGGCCTTCCCAGGGCAGAGGAGAGGGGAAGGAGAGCCTCCCGAGACCTGTTGGCCACACTCAATGCACCACAGAATGCCAGTGGCCTTCTTGGCCATGAGGCTACATTGCTGCCTCACTGCAAACTCATTTGCCAGCACTCCCAGGATAACAGATGACTGCCAGAGGCTACTCTACAGTGCTGAGTGCCACCACCACAGAATCAAGCATGAATTTCACCTGAAATCCCTACTGTTGGGTTTGCAGGTAAAGCTTTTTCCCTTAAAGATGGCTCTGAGGGGGGTAGGATTTTTTTGGCTCCTGTTTGCAGCAGACAGGCAGGGTGACAGCTCCCTGAGGAGGCAGCATTCACAAAGCTGTCACCAGGTTTTACAAACTGTTTGTAACATATTATTTGCTACACAGGATGGGTCTTTGCAAGGAAGAGATTATTCTGTGGCTATTGGTTCAGCCACAGGAAAAGGCCCTTCTTTTCATAAGAAGGAGCAGAAGAGCAGGCGTAAGCACATTGCATCCACCCTGCAGAAGCAGAGGGAGGTTTAGCTCAAAATTATGTTAAGGTTCTCCATCTGGTGCCAAGTCAGACCAGAGACTCACTGAGCTATACCAGCTGGGCGAATGGTGAGAACCTCCAGATAACATACTGGAAGTTACACTAAGAATTTACATTACTCACAACTTCGTGCTGCCAGCCTGCCTACTAAAGGCAGCTTCTACTCATAGAGTTGCTCATTGGCACTGTGAGTTAATTTGGTAAGCTGATTTTAAATTACTAATTCACATCCTACCAGCTGGTAGTGTGTAGTAAAAAGCATGTAATAAACACAACTTGGAGTAGCTTAAATGGAACTGTCCTTGGCAGGGCCAGTTCACTGTGAATGAGTTATTTTGGTCCTCCTTGATGTTACAAGAGTTTTAGAACGTGACCTACTTGTGACCGAGCATACAGACACACACAGAGGCTAAGCTAGGGTGGAGAGAGTGTTCTCCACAGCTGTTTTCCCCCTCTCTTCCTGCACATATCAGCTCACCTGGGGCATGGGGCTGCAGGATGTTACCCTACCTGCTCTTCTGGGCGTCTCCACGCTGGAGGACTTCTGAGATGAGCCAAGAAAAGACTGGATGAAGCACTTAGTGCTATGGTCTAGTTGACTGGATAGGGTGGGGTGCTAGCTTGGACTGGATGATCTTGGAGGTCTCTTCCAACCTGGTGGATTCTATTCTATTCACTCAGCACATACTTTAATAAGAACTACTTTGCTGGGCGCTGGTTATATAAAGCCTTCGCAAGCTTTGTGTTGTCACTCAGTTTTCTTTGGTTTTTTCCCCTGAAAGAGGTTTTATCCCATCAGTTCTCATGCAGTAGCCCAGAGTCACTACATTTTATTCTCCTATTTATGTTCTCTCCTGCCTTATGAAGCCTTCAGAACCACATCCAGTCCTCCATGCTGAGTGTTTCTTTTCCTCCTGTGACCCCTTGCAGCTGCCACTTACCTTCCAATAACATTCCAAGGGAATTGCCATGCTGTCAGGCTAATCAATGCTAGTAATATAATTTGAATGATCTACTAGTCTTCAGAGACCACATTTTGTTGTTTCATGCATTAAAGAGATTGAAGAGAAACAAAGCTAAAAGCTGCAGCCCTCAGAATGTGTTTAGGTAAATTGGGCACAAGTAATTTGGGCTGGAAAACACCTCACAGCAACTATTTATGTAAATATTGAGGAGTGTAATTCATCTTTTCTCTGGCTTTTCCTAGCTAGAACTAAATATTGCCACTGGGATATTTTTAAGTTACACGGAAGAATGAGTTTAAGTCTCAATGGGAGGTTTCAGCATGGTGAAATGCTTAAGCCCTTGTGTGACTTTAAAAGGACACAAATAGTCCCAGTGAAGTCAATGGGATTTAATACACATACTTCAGAGCCAGGACCAATCCCAGCCTGAACAAATGCTGGTTTCATCTTACACAGTTTTCTGACCTGATACCCTACTTCCAGCCACAGCCCAGCTCTGCTGACTGCTCTCCATCGTGCACAGCCTAAACACTAAACCCAAATCTTGTCTCACTTGCAGCTTAGTAGGACTCAACTGTTCTAAAATTACATTCCCCAGCCTTCTTTTTTTGCCTTCTCTATTAGAATGAACACTACATTTGGTTATTACAAAATGAGGTTCTGGGGAAAACTGTTCGACAGTCCATTTACTTTATGCACTTGTCGATCATCAGTGTATCATCAGTGTCACAATAGGCTGAGTCTGTATCTGACAGTGCTCTGGGACAGGTTTTTCTGTCACCAGTGTGTCCCTGCACAGCAGCAGGAGGCACAGAACACACTGCTGTAAGGACATGAAACTCACACATGCTGTCAGGGTAGAAGGTGCAGTCACATCTGCAATTCACTCATGGGGTGGACATGGTCCTCATCTAACCACAAGGCATGTCACTGGTCATGCTAAGAGCCTGCACACCATCCTGGGTGGTGTTAAGGAGAGGGAGGATAAGGACAGGGCATCATGCCACCCACATGGCAGTCAGAATCCCAGCCACCACAACAACCCCAACACCTGACCTCCCTCCAGCTCAGTGTCCCTGTAAAGACAGGGCATCATGCCACCCACATGGCAGTCAGAATCCCAGCCACCACAACAACCCCAACACCTGACCTCCCTCCAGCTCAGTGTCCCTGTAAAGACAGGGCATCATGCCACCCACATGGCAGTCAGAATCCCAGCCACCACAACAACCCCAACACCTGACCTCCCTCTAGCTCAGAGTCCCTCCTTCTATCTTGGCCCAGGGAACAGAAAGCAGGGCCAAGTGCTGGGGTCAGGAGAAAGGCTGAAGCACATCCATGCCCCTCTTGTAGCCCCCTCTGACCCTAGCATCCTTTCTTTAACTACGTGGATGTGGAGAAGCAGCATGGGGCAGGACTCTTCCTCCATACTATCCATGCATAGGAGTCAAGCGCAATCCCAATCACATTTTACCCTTCCTTTTTAGCAGGTTTGGGTCTTTGGGCTTATAAACACCTTTAACCATGAGGAGGAGGAGCTGAAGTCACTCCCAGGCAGAGGTGATTTAAATATTAAACTCCCCACGCTTTTGAAAGGGTTAGGTGTACCTACGACAAGCCTGGATGAGGCACTTAGTGCCATGCTCTAGTTGACTGGCTAGGGCTGGGTGATCGATTAGACTGGATGATCTCAGAGGGCTCTTCCAAGCTGGTTGATTCTATGACAGGATTCTTTTTTCCTGTGCCTTTCAAGTCAGCAGCATCAGAGAAAGGTTTAAGCGTGGACAACAGAACTTCACAGCTGTGTCAGATAAAAAATAAGCTTCATTTTAGCCTATAGAGAAGGTTTTCCAAGCTTTTGTTACCAAAAAGGGAACAGGCAAGCTGAGCAAACCTGTTTGCTTGCCAGTTTAAGGATTACAATTCAACCGAATGCTGTGGCTCCGTACACCAGAGCAACTAAAATATTGACAAGGCTACTTTCAAGACTGATAGCACTGCTAAAAAGGGAGCAGAGTAAATAGGGCAATTGACTGGAAGCTGAAATGGTGTAAGCTTTCTGGGCTAAAAATTTCTTCAAAGATATTTATTAATTCATTATTCAACGCTGACGTGCACAGCCCTGCGCACGCTTCAGCACGAGGCACCGCTGCAACTGCTCCTCCAAATTCTGGTTTGCTTAAAATATTTAGTCCATTTTCATGCTAATTAAGGAGCAGGCAAGAAGGGAAGACATAAATCTGTGAGAGGAAAAAACAGATCTTCTCACTGAAATGAGACTTGTCCCTTTGTGGTGGAAGGCCTGATAGGGCAAACATGGGCTTACCCATGCCCTGGCTTGCCAGACATGTTCTCCTGCGCCCCCTACTTAGAATCCTAGAATCAGTCAGGGTTGGAAGGGACCACAAGAATCATCAAGTTCCAACCCCTCTGCCACAGGCAGGGACACTCTACCCTAGATCAGGCTGTCCTCAGCCTCATCCAGCCTGGCCTTACACACCTCCAGGCATGGGGCCTCAACCACCTCCCTGGGCAACCCATGCCAGGCTCTCACCACTCTCATGCTCAACAACTTCCTCCTCACATCCACTCTGAATCTCCCCACCTCCAGCCTTGCTCCATTCCCCCCAGACCTGTCACTCCATGACAGCCTAAAATGTCCCACCCCAGCTTTTTTGTAGACCCCCTTCAGACCCTGGAAGGCCACAAGAAGGTCACCTGGGAGATTCCTCTTCTCCAGGCTGCACAGCCCCAACTCTTTCAGTCTGTCCTCATAGCAGAGCTGCTGCAGCCCTCTGAGCATCTTCATGGCCCTTCTCTGGACATGCTTCAGCATCTCCACATCCTTCTTGTAATGGCGGCCCCAGAACTGGATGCAGTACTCCAGGTGGGCTCTCACCATAGTGCAGTAGAGGGGGAATCACTTCCCTTGCCCTGCTGGCCACACTTCTCCCGATGCAGCCCAGGTTCTGCTTGGTTTTCTGGGCTGCAAGTGCACACTGCTGGCTTGTGTTGAGCTTCTCGTCCAGCAGCACCCCCAAGTCCCTCTTCTCAGGGCTGCTCTCCAGCCACTCACTGCCCAGCCTGGATTTGTGCTTGGCATTGCCTCAACCCAGACACAGGACTTTGCACTTGGTCTTGTTGAACTTCATGAGCTTGGCTTGTGCCCACCTTTCCAGCCTGTCCATGTCCCTCTGGATGGATCCCTGCCCTCTAGCATGTCTGTTGCACCACACAGCTTGGTGTCATCATCAAACTTGCTGAGGCTGCACTCAATGCCTCTGTCCTTGGCATCGATAAAGATGTTGAGCGAGACTTGTCCCAGGACTGGTCCCTAAGGGACTCTGCTTGTCACTGGCCTCCACTTGGACATGGACCAATTGAAAGCCACTCTTTGGGTGTGGCCATCAAGCTTCTGTGGTGGGGGAAGCAACTGTGGGATAGGAGGGTGACAGCCCTGGCTTCACCCAATATGGTGAATCTTGGCAAAGTGCCATTCTGATTGGCTAATCTGTGTCCAATACCCAATTAGTCTCGGACAAGATATTGATAAGAGGGATAAGCAGGTAGCACGGGGTGCTGCCACTGCCTCATTTGCATCCTGACTTTGCCTGGATTGCTTACCAGGAACAGGCTCTAAATGCCTGCATGCAATCAGCCTGCATAGCCAGTGTGACATCGTGCTGAGACTGCACACCACATTGCATCCTGCCTGCCCCTCTGCAAGGCTCCTGCCAAGATGGGAAGTCCTGGAGATACACAGATCGTCCAGAGGAATCAGATCAGAGACTATGCTACAGAGTCCCAGCTTCTTAAGAAAAGAAAACTCCAACAGAAACCCCTCCACCTCCTTTGGGTACTGTCTGATTTATACTTTGTGAGTAAATACTTAAAAGCCTCTTCCAGTATAATATTTGTGTTTGCCACTGTAAGAAATAAGTAATCAAGTTTTGCCTGTTCCCTGTGTGTATAAACTTCCAACCTGTTTGTTTTGAACCTTGTGAATACGTTTTCTGGTGAGTTTTAATGTTAATGAACAGTTTTCATAGTTATTAACAAGCATCACCTGGCTATCAAAATAATACAGACTATTAATTTTGCATAATCTGTCGCACCCTTTCACTGCCACCAAAATCCTACCTGACCTCACAAACACTCTGCTGTATTTTAGCTACTTGAGACAATCACAGCTAACAGGACAGACCACAGCCAGCACAGGTCAGGAAGTGAAGTATGTCAGCCATGGCCAAGCATTAGAGGTAAGATACGAAATGCAATGCAACAGCTGTCAAAAGCAAATCAAGCTACTTGGGGCCTGCTGTATTCCCAGGACAGGCTCTGTTGCTACTTCAGAAGCAATAATTGTGCATCTGGCAGCAAAGGATTTGAGTATAGCAGCAGAGAATGACTCCAGTCATTTCTCAATTGCAATTGTGACTGGATGATGGGAGAGCTGGCTTGACCAGCTGAGAAACAGCACGTTTTGCCAACAGGATCAAAAGACTAATCTTTTTGAATACTGTGACAGTATTACTCTTGAGTTCCAGGTTTTGGGGGCACAGGATTTGCAGCTCTCTGCTGCATTTCTCCAGCTGTTTGCCCTCCCACCCACCCTCTTCCTCAGGCAACAAACAAAGTCATCAAGAGGCAGTCAAGGGAGCACAAAGGGGAGCTGCAACCTAAATCCCAAATTTTGTGATTACAACTGGCTTTGGACTCAATTCAATAATTAAAGTAGCATCGATTTAGGCAGTGCATTTCTTACAGTTTTCAAGGCTCTTCCAGCCAAATGTCCCTCTTTGGCCAGCAGAAGAAGACTGGCCATAGCATTGGAGCAGATCTCACTGGTGGTTGCCAATTGTGGCACAACATGGACACTGCATAAAACTATGTTAAAGAGGAGGCAGAGTTCCCATTTCATTTTACTGCTCAGGTTGAAAGAGTTTTATAATGATGCCCAGGAAATGTTGCCTAGAGAAACCAGTAAAATGGGTAAACCAAGAGAGAACAGTGTTTGGAAAAGCTGGTATTGTGTTAGAGAGAACACTGACCCAAGAAACTCTCTCTTTGCAAATACACATCCCAGCATTTCACAGTTCAAGTGAAAGTGCAAGGAGATTTTGCTGCACTGAACTAGGACAAAGAGCCTCCAGAGGAGAGACAGGCAGTTGCATCTTCCTAAATTCCTACAGCAATCTACAGAGTACGAAGTAGATCTGGGTGACTCTTCCCACTTCTGCAAGTATTATGAGCAAGTTCATTGCTTCTTCCTGCTTTACTCTTCTGTTGTCATTGAGAGGCACCAGCAATAGTTTCATGATACCTAGACCTCCCCACACAGACACACACACAAAGGCAGAAAGGAGTTCTTCTAGAACAAGCCCTGACTCATCCTGGTGAGTCAGGCTATCCTTCATTTCAGTTTGTCTGATAACTTTGGAGCTCCAGCTTTGGCTGAGTGCACAGATGTTTGGCAAGTGCTACAAGTTAACCCTCTGCACATTCATTAAAAGCGACAAAGAGTTCCTGAAAACAGCATGAAACAGGAACTTGCATTGACTTTAGGATCTATAACTAAGTCTTGTCTTCATTGTGTTCACAGAATCACAGAACAGTGGGAGTTAGAAGGGACCATCTAGTCCAACCCACCTGCTAAAGTGGGGTCACCTAGAGCAAGTCGCACAGGAACAGGTCCAGGTGGAAAATCTCCAGAGAAGGAGACTCCACAAACTCTGCGGGGGCCTGCTCTCACAGAGCACCATCACAGCAAAGAGGTTTCTCCTTAAGCTCAAGTGAAACCTCCTGGATTCCAGTTTGCACATGCTGCCACTTGTCCCATCACTGGTACCACTGAAAAGAATCCAGCCCCATTTTCTTGACCTTCACCCTTTAGCTGTTGATCAGCACTGAGAAGATGCCCTCTCAGCTTTCTCTTCTCCAGGCTAAACAGCCCCATGTCTCTCAGCCTCTCCTTATAAGAGAGATGCCCTTTGGTTCCCTCAGCATCTTCATGGCCCTCTATTGGACTCTCTCCAGTAGTCTCCTTTGAACTGGGGAGCCCAGAACTGGACATAATACTCCAGGTGCAGCCTCTGTAGACCACTTCAAGCTCTGACAGTGCATATAAGCTCAAAAGTTATTGATATCTACAACTCAACACTTTCACTCTGATTCTTCTCTCAGCTCTCCAAATAAATATCATATGATCCACCCAAAAAACTGCCTGACTGCCACCCACCAAAAGTGGCCCCACCCTGAACTCGAGGGATTTAATTTTTGCTAGTGCTGTTCTGCCAAGTGAAATTTTCTCACTGCAAATTATGCTTGAGAAGATGTGCAAATATTTTAGGTGCTCAATCAATACACCGTAGACAACAAATTACAGAGTAGGGAAGGACTAACTGGCCAGAAAGTATGGCTTCAGTGCTGAAGAAATCTAACAAGGTGACAGCTTCCATCGTGCCACACAGACATCGCATTCCCTCTGCCAGAGAGTGCCTTGTTTCAAAGAAACATTTCTATGGCCCTTATCTTGGCCTATTCATCCTCTCCCATCAAATCAAGAGTCTCTCTACGCCACAGATTCTCTATCCTTAAAGCTGTGACAACTGAAAGGCTAAAGAGATAAAAAGTTACATTAGGGATAATGCAAAATTAGGTGTTAGTTATCTATGTATGGAGGATTTTCACTGCAGCTTTGAAGGAAGTGGTCCATTCCAAACGAGGAATGACACAAGGTATGGTGCAAAGGTGCATGGGGAAAGCACTTTGCAGTGGTTTTGCTTGTTAAAATTGTTTAATAATATTGATAAGTACAATCCTGATTTTTAAACCAGCCACAGAATTACAGAATGGTAGGGGTTGGAAAGGACCTCTAGAGATCATCTAGTCCAACCCCCTGCCAAGGCAGTTTCACCTGAAGGAGGTTACACAGAAACTTGTCCAGGTAGATTTTGAATGACTCCATAGATAGACTCCACATCCTCTCCGGGCAACCTGGCCCAGTGCTCCACCACCCTCAATGCAAAGAAATTTCTCCTCATGTTCAGGTGAAACTTCTTATGTTAAAGTTGGTGCCCTTTACCCCTTGTCCTCTCAATGGGCACCACTGAAAGAAGACTGGCCCCATCCTCCTGACACCCATCCTTTAAGTATTGGTAAGCTTTTATGAGACCCCTCCTCAGTCTTCTCTCTTCCAGACTAAAAAGACCCAATTCTCTCAGCCTTTTGTCGTAAGAGAGAGGTTCTAGTCCCCTAACCATCAGCTGGACTAGTACAGTCAATCTGCTGCTAGAATAAGCACTTGTACTCAGCCTTCTGGTGTTCTCAGGACACTGACTCTCTTGTGTCACCAGGTTGATGCAGACAAGCTGGTGCATAGCGTGTTGGCAGCGTGTCTAACCCAACTTCACTTCCCCTGCTCTTGAGAAGAGTTGTGCTTTTGACTTGCCTCCACCAAGAAGGTTGAGCTTTTGCAGCACAGTGCTGCCCTTTTTCTGAAGCAGGCATTTCATTTGTGCTGCAGTAAGTTTGCTAAGCTGCAAACCCACCTGGTGACCTGCTAGCCTGAGGCATTGATTGTGCTCTTCTATGAAGCCTTCTCTGTAAGTTTGTGTCTAGTCCCACAGTAAGATGAAGCTTGCAGAGGCAGCAGTTACAGCAAGTCCTCTACCCATTTCCACTGCCTTGGTAGGCAGCCCTGAGAGAGCTTTACATCAGATTACAAATAAATTTTAGGGACTCATCTTTCCCAAGCTATCCAAAATGTACATATCTAAGTCTTCACCTACAGTCTCAAACCTTCCTTCAACCAGGCATATTCTAGGCCATAGCTCTGAGAGTTGATGCCTCCCTTTCTCTGAAATAGGAAAAGAGAAGGGCATGGGAAAGCTGAAGGAATCCAAGATATACACAGAGACCACTTTGAGCTTGGCAGAAAACCCTAAAAGTGATTTAGGAGCCTAATTAGCAGCACTCCCATTTCACACACATAAATGAAATTGGTAAAGAAATCACCAGTTTAGGACACCTGAAGAGCTGTGGAGAGGCCAAAGCCACCCAGCAGACAGTTTCAGCCATTTGCACCACCTGCAATCACAGCCCTATGGGAGTCCCCTTTCAGCTTAACATTTTTATGACTCCAGGAAAAAGTGTAAGGGGGAAAAAAAAAATCTGAGATCTTTGCCTAGATATTTTTTTCCCCAATAGTAGACAATTCCTAAATTTATTAGCCTCCTCCTCAACCTTGGTTTTGGACAAGGTCCAGCCCAACTAAGTCTGCTGTCTTAACTTTTGGACTTCCCACACATTTTTCTGAGAGGCACTAGATGAGGCTGGCATTTCCTTCTGTCTATGGTGGCTGGAGGAGGTGAGGGCTTCGTTTGTGGCTATCACTACATGATTTATTAGATCTGGAAGTATTGAGGTGAGCAACTAGATTCAGAGATGTTGAAATGAGATGCAGGGAGGCATTTGCCTTGAGAATTTGGTGGCAGAAGACATTCCTCCTTTTCAAATATGAGAAGAGCAGACAAGGTTTGAAGTCTGCTCCTTTAATGGAGGGAAAGGTGCTGGAATCTGACTGGTTTGAATCAGAGAGAATAAAACAGACAGTAAAACTGAGTGTGGATGAATGATTGGCCTGCCTCTCTCCTACATAAAAACACCATTAGCTCATTTTGTGTGCCACATATTATGTACTGACTGGGTGGCTGAGAAGCCTGTGTTCTCCACCTCCAATGCTGCTGCTGAATGCACAAAGGATTTTTTTTTCCAGAGGGTAGATTGAGGCAGGAATGGCTCTCCCCAGTGGTACCTAACACTGTTATTGAGGTCAAACATCTCTTTCATCTGCAGTGCAGCTGGAAAAGAGTTTATACCAGCACCTGAAACTCTTCCCAAAACAGCTTTGGACAGAATCACAGAATGGTAGGGGTTGGAAGTGACCTCTGGAGATCATCTTGTCCAACACCCCTGCTAAAGTGGGTTTATCTAGGGCTGATTCCCAGGACTGCAGTGTCCAGGTATGTTTAGAGTCTCCCTAGAGAACAAGGCTCCACAGATCCACAGCCTTTCCAGGGCTGCAGGACCCACACAAGAAAGTTTTTCCCGATATTCACGTGGAGCCTCCTGTGTTCCAGTTTGTGCCCATTTCCCCTTGTTCTGTTGCTGGACACCACTGAAAAAAGCCCAGCTCCATCCACTTGATCTCCACTCTATAGACACAGTTAAGTCTTTTTAAGATCTCCTCTCAGCCTTCTCTTCTCCAGACACTGTCTGGCTTATAAAATCACAGTGTCAAACAGGTTGGAAGAGACCTCCAAGATCATCCAGTCCAAGCTATCACTCAGCCCTATCCAGTCAACTACACCGTGGCACTAAGTGCCCCAGCCAGGTTTTGCTTGAGCACCTCTGGGGACAGTGACTCCACCACCTCCCTGGGCAGCCCATTCCAATGCCAATCACTCTCTCTGTGAAAAACTTCCTCCTAATATCAAGCCTATACCTCCCTTGGTGCAACTTGTGACTATGTCCCCTTGTTCTGTTGCTGGTTTCCTGGCAGAAGAGAGTGATCCCCACCTAACTACAACCTCTCTTCAGGTAATTGTAAAGAGCAATGAGGTTACCCCTGGCTTGCAATTCAGAATCAGAGGCATCTTCCCAGAGAAGATCATCTGCTTCCTCCATAACCATCCAAGATGTGTGGAGAGATGTAGAAAGTGAAGCAAATCTCATTGCCTATCAGAATTTGCCAAGCTAGTTGCAATACTCACCCCCATTAATGCAGAACAGAGGTCAAGCAGCAATCCAGCTGCAAGCAAAGCAAGGTCTCTCAAAACCCAAGCTCCCGGCTCCAGCAGCACAGGTAGAGTTATTTATAGAAATAGAAACTTTTAGGCTTTTCAAAACATTTCTCAGTAAACAGGGCCTTGGGTTCTACAGTATGATAAGGGAACATAAGGAATAAAAATAGGTAGAGAACCCTTGGGGGGAGAAAGAAAAGTGAACATTAAATCTGTTTGTGAAAATGCTTTTCCTGTAAAATAATCTCTTTCAAGCACATTGGCAGCAGTTTGCTTAGCAAAAAACCTCAGCTATCTCAGGAATGGACAATTTTGGGGGAGATAATTAAACAAGAGGTTCAAACATGTGGTGGGAGGGAGAGGAGCAGGTATGGCAATTTCTTTCCATGCATAACAGTAGCTGAGAGACAAATTTTTACAGCACCCTTTGGGGCAGCTTGGGCTTCCATTTTGCTGCTCCAGCAATTTAACCTATTCTAAACTATCTAATATCTTAACCTATCTAATATCTAACCTCCCTTGTCCTACTGGCCACACTGTTCCTAATCCAGGCCAGGATGCCATTGGCTCTCCTGGCCACCTGGGCACACTGCTGCCTCATCTTCAGCTACTATCTACCAGCACCCCCAGATCCCTTTCTTTCTGGCTGCTCTCCAGCCACTCTGTCCCCAGCCTGTAGTGCTGCCTGAGGTTGTTGTGGCCAAAGTGCAGAACCCTGCACTTGGCCTTGTTGAATCTCATACTAGGTAATGCTAGCTGCTAACTGGGCTACCTGCTGCAGAGGCAGTAGACCACAATACTTGACCTCATCTTCCCCAAGGCACCTGCCATTAATCCTGGGTGCACAGCTTGCCTTGTGTTGCCAGTCAAGAAGATAAACCTGTGAACACCAGCCTCTGCAGAGCAGCAAAGTGAAGTGGTGTTATGGCAAGAAATGCAGGCAAGATGATTCAGAGTTGCTTTTAAATTACAGGTTTCCTTCAAAGTGGCAGCCATCTGCAGTCACATAAGCTGCAAGACAAGTGCCTAAGGGAGACAACTCAGTTTCTTTACTAAATGAAGTGGAATAGGCACCTTACTCACTCTCACCCGCTCTAATTGCTCCTGTTTCCATCAAGTTTTAGGCCTGAATGTTGAATAAGAAACGGGAGTTCCTATTTTAAACCCCCCCTCGGTTCTGCACTCTGTACAGAGTCAATGGGAAAAAGAGAGAGAAAAAAAAAATCTAAACCTTTGATGTGGCTTCAGCATCACCATGGAGGCAGAAACCCATTCCACCACATGGATCTCTGCAAAAGGCAATGAGCCACTGAATTTTCCCCAGGCTGTTAGATTTCAAGGTGTTCAGAAAGAAGTGATCCAACCTCTGGGACTGAATTCAGAGGACCCTTGGGACTCCTTCTCAGGTATAGGGAGAAAACATTGCTTTGACTCTTCAACCTAAACTCCATATCTGAGGCCACAGCTCTCCCCAGTATGCAACTGTTTATATCCACATCAGTACAAATGCATCTAGAATTCTCCAGCAATGGTACTTGACCATAACCTCTGTCACTGTTCCAGTGACTGCTTCTTATGTGAAGATGCATCTCTTCAACTGCCAGGATCTCAGCAGAGCTTTATCTGCTGTATTGAAATGTTTCTTCTCACAATCGTTCGTTCCAGACATGGAAAGTTAAGACTTGCCTTGGTTAGCAGGAAACTAAGCAAATTGCTCAGGTTTCCCACTACAAGGAATGTTAACCTATGACTTCGGTGAATCTTAGAGGGGACCCAACCATTTTTGAACTGCTGACCTAAACAGTTTTCTTTTTGCAGTTACATTAGCAGAGAGGCAAAAATCCCCTTCCCAGACTAGATGTGCTCAAAAACTGCCTAACCTTTTGGCTGTGGGTGAACCCATACTCAGCATATTCTCCCACTGGCCATCTTTTGCCACCTCTCCCTATGGCATTGTCTTAGCTTGTGAACTGCCATCTCACCGCCATTTCCAGTTAGTTGGTAAACATCATGGCAGCAGAGATAAAAAGTGAGTCCTGGAGATCACCCACAGTACCAAGAATGCCAATGGCATCCTGGCCCATATCAGGAACAGTGTGGTCAGCAGGACAAGGGAGGTTATTTTGCCCCTGTACTCAGCACTGGTCAGGCCACACCATGAGTACTGTGTCCAGTCTTGGGTCACGCAATTCAAGAGAGATGTTGAGATACTGGAACATGTCCAGAGAAGGGCAATGAAGCTGGTGAGGGGCTGGAGCACAGCCCTGCGAGGAGAGACTGAGGGAGCTGAGGGTGTGAAGCCTGGAGAAGAGAAGGCTCAGGGCAGACCTCATTGCTGTCTGCAACTACCCGAAGGGAGGCTGTAGCCAGGTGGGGTTGGTCTCTTCTGCCAGGCAAGCAGCAACAGAAGAAGGGGACACAGTCTCAAGTTGTGCTGGGCAGGTCTAGGCTGGACGTTAGGAGGAAGTCGTTACCAGAGAGAGTGATTGGCATTGGAATGGGCTGCCCAGGGAGGTGGTGGAGTCACCGTCCCTGGAGGTGTTGAAGCAAAGCCTGGCTGGGGCACTTAGTGCCATGGTTTGGTTGATTGGCTAGGGCTGGGTGCTAGGTTGGACTGGATGATCTTGGAGGTCTCTTCCAACCTGCTTGATTCTATGATTCTCTCCCAGCAGCTGACAGTGATGATTTTGAGGATCATTAGTTAGGCAGTTCTGAATCCGTTTAATACACACCACATTCCGTTTTGCACTCTCTAACTCCTTAACATAAATAGCTCTGCAGTGCCAAATTATCCCACAGTGGTAGGAACAGAGGAAAATTTTCCTCCTGTAATTCACTATTCAGTCTAATTCTTTGTGATCCCTTTCAGATAGCATCGGCAGCCCATAACACTTGTGATTCTCTGCATACATTCAAAATCCAGCTACTTTCTTCACTCTTTTATTTGCATTTGCTTGAAGCATAAACACCAAAGACTTAAAAGCCTCCCTATTCAGAGCAGGTAAAGGGAAAAAAAATACATAAAATGAAAACAACAACAAAAATATAACTGTTTCTCTCTGCATCTAACATGCAAGCCTAAATTAATTTTTATTTCAAAGGACTGGCTGTTTTCTGCTATTAAGTGTACCACAGAGGCTATAGGATAGAAGACTACAGAGATCTGCCACAACACCAGTCTGTGGACTGCAAAAGGAAAGAAACAACTGAGGCTCCTGACAGATTATTCCCACATTGAAGTACCAGCAGAATGAGAGGACATAAAATTTGCAGGAAGGTGAAAAGACTGAAGAGGAACGATGCTCACTTGTGCCTCTGCATGGGCTGATGGTTCAGAAGGGGCTTAAGTTCTTGGGTTCCTTTTTATTAGGAGGAATGCATCAACAAGGAGCTCTGCTTAACGTTAATCATGACTGTCAGATTCTGCAGAGCATTTACATATTTTCGGGTCTGAGCAAAAAATGCTACAGGAAGACCCCCTCTGGACTAAGTCTTTGATCAGGCTGGAATGCTGTTTCTACTCATAGAGGTGAATCAGCAACCAGCACAGCTCACTGTGCTTTTACTTCTACAGCTGAGGACCAAAAGACTCACAGATATGCAATCAGCTCCTCTGCAAGAGCAGAAATAAAAGTCTGAGGGGCTCTGAGGCTGGCTGCAAAATGGAAGAAATCTGTTCTCAATTTACTTCCCTTTCTTTTTGCAGATCACCTTCTTCAGGGACTTGGACCACTTCTACAACTGGCTTTGGGTCTTTGCACCCAGGAAACTCTTCCTTCAATCAGCATAGGGTGGAAGCCTAGATAAACCTTGCATTTTGTGAGCATAAGTTGTGTCCCCTCCTGCCCCAGCCCCAAGTTGCCTATTGTCCCATCCAGCTGCTTTTAACACATTTTGCCTTCAAGCTATTTTTGACCACTAGGTCCCCACCTCTCCTCCATTCCCACTGCTGCTGAGCAGTTGCCAAACTCCTTCCTTACTCGGAGACAAGGAGTTGTCTCTAAATTCCAGCTCAGATTTCTTTCTGACTGCTTTCTACCCTTCTGTTTTTACATCACTCTTCCTGTACTCACAAAATTTAGATTAAAAAGGAAGCAGTTGACAACAAAAATAAGATCTTGTCCCAGCCTTGTAGAGCATCTCCAGCCGTCAAGCTGTGTGCACACTGGCAAGATGAACATTTGCTCCTTCTTGCAGGTATTTTGTAGATGAAAACAGAGGAGAAGACTGGTATGGACAAGAAAAATAAATGTCTGCACCAAACTCAGCTTGCTTAGGGTTCTGCAGAACCCACACTGGGAAAAAAGCATTACTCAGATCTAGGTCTGCATAAATTTCTTCCCCAGCTACAGTGAAAGCTTTCCCCTTCCCCAGGCAGGATCACTGCTCAGAAGTGTTTGTTATGCAGGAAGCTGCCTGTAGAAGGAATCCACTTCCATGTTGGGGCCTCTCCACAAGGAAAGGTCTTCTAAGAAGGACCGGAAGTATGGGGATTGTGCCTGCAGTTCTATTTGAGAGCAAGTAGTCATCCTGGTTCTACCTGGCCAATTGATATTTAAAGCTCCTGGAGGTGGGATGCAGTGCATGAACTTTGGGGCTAAACAGGTTTCCCTACAATGATGCTTTCCTCCTGCTATGTTCTAGCTGTAGTGGCAGGCACTGCAATTTGTTTGCCTCTGATGAGTTTGGCACTGTTTAGAGCCACAATGAAGACACAAATGGCATTTAGAACCTTCACTAGACAGATTAGAGGCATTAATTAAAACTCATTTTGTTCCAGGCACAATAATTTGTTTTCCTTTATTCTGCCATCAACAGTTTTCATGGCACCTTATCTTTTGCAGTGAAGCCTAACTGCAGCAGCTCTTATAGCTGAAGGCTCAGCTACCAAGAATTTACTGTCTTCTGCACCACAGAGAGGGGAGCTGGGCCATTTAGAACACAAGACAGAGGGGATGGTTTCCTATGCTGAACTAGAAGACTTAAGAGGGAGGGCTGAATATACATTGTGCAAACTAAGCCAAGTGGCTCAGTTGAGAAGGTGTATTACCTAGCTTTATGTTTGCTTCTCTGTGAAATCACACACTTGTGAGAAAGTCCTACCTCATTTAATGGATAATATTTCCTTTTAACAAGATTTTTTCTGCTCCATCTCCCTGACAATACAGTTACATAGCATAGCTTGCTTTGGCTAGTTTGCAGAGGGCAGGAGCATGCCATGCCCACTGCAGACCTTCCAGAAACACTGCTGGTCACAGAATCACAGAATATTAGGGGCTGGAAGGGACCTGGAAAGATCATCTAGTCCAACCCTCCCAACAGAGCAGGATCACCCATACCAGATCACAGGTACACATCCAGGTAGGTCTTGAATATCTCCAGAGAGGGTTTCAGCAAGTTAATCAGATTAATTATGGTCTTACCATAATGGGCTTAGCCTGAAAGGGGAGCCAGGGAACTCTACAGAAAACCAGAGCTTTCTCTACTGGCTCTGGCACTCCTTCATTGCACTGTCATGCTCCTCTACTGTTCCATTTCCCCTTCCTCCGCTCTCTGGATTGTGATTGTGTGACTTTGAACAAGGGAGCTACCTCTGCACTGGTAAAGAACACAGGAACAGTGACACTACCCTGGAGATCAAGAAGTAAAACTACATCCAACACTATATTACACTTGGCCCTGCATCACCTTTGTGTAGTGTTGCTGTGGCCCAAAGAAGTAACTATAATTTTGTGGGATCTGGATAGGGGAAGGCAGTTCAAAAGGCTGGAAAAAAAACCCACGAAACATGGATCACTACATTGTTTTTATAGCATAAAATGTTTTATGGTACTTCGGGGCATGGTTTAATGTCCATTGTGGTGTTAGGTTGATGGTTGGACTTGATGATCTTCAAGGCCTTTTCCGATCAAAATAATTCTGTGAATCTTGGAGGAGAGCTTTCTTATCCCTGTACACTGGTACAGATGACCACTGTGAAGCCCTTCTTTCCACAGGATCCAGCATGCATTAATGAGTTGTGTGCACACACACACAAAGATCAGAACTCTCCCATAAGAATAACTTAAGCGTTCACTATTATGTGATTAAAACAAGCATGGTCCTTCTAGCTATGGTTAACCCACCAACCTATACAGACAACTGCAGAGATTAACAAACGAGACCATTCTCTGTCATGAGACAGTTTTCTTCAGGAACTCACATTTTCAAAGAAGGTTTTCAGCATTCCACTCTTCCCAGGAGGCAGCAGGCACCTCCCCAGGCAAAGCAGTACCAGCTCCATATGCACTCATGATTCAGGGGGTACTTTTCCAGCTGGCAACTTGATGCAGATTAAATTTGAAATCCTATTCAATAATCAAATCTTTTTTTTACCACCTTCATTACTGTGTAGAGAATCATCATAGTGAGTGGCTGCAGAGCAGCCCTGAGGAGAGGGACTTGGGAGTGCCGGCGGATGGGAAGCTCAACATGAGCCAGCAGTGTGCACCAGCAGAAAGTCAACCAGAGCCTGGGCTGCATCTGGAGAAGTGTGGCCAGCAGGGCCAGGGACCCAATTCCCCCACTCTGTTCCACTCTGGCGAGACCCCACCTGGAGTACTGCATCCAGTTCTGGAGCCCCCATTACACGAAGGATGCGGAGATGCTGGAGTGTGTCCAGAGAAGGGCCAGGAGGATGCTCAGAGGGCTGCAGCAGCTCTGCTGTGAGAACAGACTGAAAGAGTTGGGGCTGTGCAGTCTGGAGAAGAGGAAGCTCCCAGGTGACCTTCTTGTGGCCTTCCAGTATCTGAAGGGGGCTACAAAAAAGCTGGGGAGGGACTTTTCAGGCTCTCAGGGAGTGACAGAACTAGGGGGAATGGAGCAAAGCTGGAGGTGGGGAGATTCAGACTGGACATGAAAAGGAAGTTGTTGAGCATGAGAGTGGTGAGAGCCTGGAATGGGTTGCCCAGGGAGGTGTTTAAGGCCAGGCTGGATGAGGCTCTGGCTAGGCTAATTTAGGGTAGGGTGTCTCTGCCCATGGCAGGGGGGTTGGAGCTGGATGATCCTTGTGGTGCCTTCCAACCCTGACTGATTCTATGATCTTAAATATTTTAAAGCAAAACAGACTCCATACAACCAAGAACTAGATTCTTGCAGGGCCTTAACTAGGCAGGCTTTGGCCTGACAGCCACTTCCCCTGCTCCTGTTCACTCTTCCCAGCACACATAAAGGAAAGGATTTCACTCAGCCTCCAGGAATTCCTGGGTCTTGCTTCTCTGCTGTGTACTTGGAGTTAACTTAAGCCACACAAACCTTACATAATATCACGAGGGAGACAGGCAGTGTTGACAAGGGGTGATGTGATAAGTTACTCCTGGGAAGATTCCTGTTGGACTCCAGAAGAAAACGTTTCCCCATGAGAACAGTCAGACACTGGCATCATCTCCCAAAGGAAACAATGGATTCCTCCACATTGGGTAGTTTCAAGCTTCAGCTTGACAGAGTACTGAGCAATCTCATTTCAACTACACTATCACCTAGGAAAGTTAGACTAGGTGATTCTTGGGGTCCCTTCCAACCTGGCGTTCTGGAATTTGCTGATTTTTAAAGCCATTATAGTTGCCCAAAGATGTTGTGGATGTCCTCTCCCTGGAGTTATTCAAGGCCAGGTTGGATGTGATCTTCAGCAACCTGGTCTGGTGGGAGGTGTCCCTGCCCATGGCAGAGGGGTTGAAACTGGATCATGTTCAAGGTCCCTTCCAACCTAAACCACTCTATGAATCCATAAATATTATTTTTTAAAGACCAAAGTAGTACAGGTAGTTCAGTCAGTGCATGGGGAGATAGAGTTGAGATATGGGAAATCTAAGGAAACTCTTTTTCCTCTGAGACTGAATCAGGCTCTTTCCTACATAGCTAAAGCAAGAAGAAAACAGAAGTTAAAATAGAGAAATGAGCACTCAAGGGCCCCATGTCTGCAAACGATGGGCATGAAGCACATGAAGAACTCCATCTAGAGCATCTTGGTGGATCTACCCAGAGAAATACCACCATTGCTTCTACAGAGTCCAGCCATGAGGAAGAAGCACAAAATTTGTATGGCAAAGGAGGCTTACGGAAGAAAAATCAACTCAATGCCCCCATTTGTAGCTGCAGTACAGAGAAGACAAAAGTGCTGATCATTTCTCCAAACACTAATCTGACTTGAAGACCTTCTTTAGAAATGACATTTGCTCTTCATTTTTAATCAAATGGTCGGGTTCCCTCCTCAGAACGGGGCTGAGCCTTTTCACATTGCTGCAGAGCAGAGACATTGCTAATAAATATTTAAAGGCTCAAAGCTTTAAGTGAAAAGAAGGATTTGTGGGATAATATTTCACTTTCCTTAAACTGTTTGTTCACTGTTAAAATTGAAAATTTTCATTTTCTGGTGATTGCTCAGGGATGGTGTTCAGACATTTCCTCAAGAAAGCCAAGAGCCAGGAAGGCAGTCTATAAATAACCATCTTGGAAATAAACTTCTGTGGGTTGGACACAACCCAGATCAGATTTTCAAGCACATTGTAAATTACCCATAGCCAGAGTACAGGTCAAAAATATTTACTAGCATTGAGATTCAATTCTCAGATTCATCTCCTAGGAGTATTTCAAACCCAGAGCAGACCATAGGGAGGGTTTGCTTGCTCTCAGCCCTGGGTGGTTAATTCTTCCTGTGCTGATGCAGCAGTACTGACCCCTGGCCTTGCAGTATTGCATAACAAACAGAAGCATCATCTGAATTTTCTATTAACACCAAAAGGATTGCTTATGATTAAGGACTGCTTACAATTAAGCTGACTTGAAAAGCCTTAGAGAAATGCAGGAGAGCAAAAGTAGGGAGGGGAACAGGAGGGGAACAGGAGGGGAACAGGAGGGGAACAGGAGGGGAACAGGAGGGGAACAGGAGGGGAACAGGAGGGGA